>JAAQRM010000145.1:0-392273 GCA_013396095.1 Fusarium sp. NRRL 52700 | reverse complement strand
TTTTATATATTATTAATTTAATATTTTAATTACTTAGATTAATAAATTTTAAAACTATTTTTTTTTAAATAAAATAATTATATGAATAAAAGCTTATAGTTCTTACTATACTTAATAACATTTTCCTTTAATATACCTAATTCCATAAAAGCTATCTGCCTCAGGACGCAATTGCTTTATGCCTAAACAAGCAGCTAAGGTAAGTGGTTCAAATGGATGTGGGGCACGTGATCCATTAGCCTTACGTATGAGGATATTAACAGCGAAATCAAGATCTAATAAACTGCGTTCCAACTCTAAATAATACAAACAACAAGGCCTCTATACTCTTTGACATAACAGTGCTCAAGATCAAACAAGACTTATCAACTCTCCCCCATTCTTTGCCGTGAGCCTTATACGAGGGCATCGATCCTTTAACTTTTCTACAAAAACTCAAACAGTGAGACCCCTGTAGTAGGCCATTATTTCAGAACTCAGAACCATACAAAGCAATCGCTGCCTTGACCAAGCAATATTAATACCGCCCCTCAGGCCACACCATAGCTGCTTCAGCCTTCTTTCTTCAACCAAACCGAAAGGCTGTTCTTCTGTCAACTCTGTCATCAGTTCTAGCCACACCGTCTCGACGCAAAATTTACCATGGCTCCTTCTCATACTGAAAAGAAGGACGAGGTGCAACAAATTGACAATTTGTCCAAAGCCCAAGATCGTATGGCTCGATTCAAGGCCCTTCAAGCCCGAGCAAAGACTTCGTCGGAGAAAAACTTGAAAGAGGCGACACTCGAATCACAAAGGCTAGCCACAGATCCCAGCCAACTTACTGCCCTACATCGGAAACATGCGATCGCATCCCACAAACTTCTCAAAGCAGACGTGGAGGAAGCGGGTGGGGATTTCGAACGAAAGCGCGCATGGGATTGGACTGTTGATGAGAGCGAGAAGTGGGATAAACGCCTCAAGAAGAAGACGACTCGTCGCGACAACAACGCTTTTGCCGACCATACACAAGAAGCGAACAAGATATATAAGCGACAGCTCAAGAACATCGATATGAATATGGAGCAATACGAGAAAGACAAGAAGGCTCTCATTGAGAAGGCAGCAGCATCGGGCGGACTAGACATTGTTGAGACCGAGGATGGCGAGCTCATTGCGGTGGATAAGGATGGCTCCTTCTACTCTACCGCCGACTCTACAACGTTTGCTGAAAATAAGCCAGACAAGGCAGCAGTCGACCGCTTGGTGGCAGACCTGCAGAGAGCAGAAGAACAAAGACTGAAGAAGAGAAAGGAGAGGATGGCACAGAACGGGGATGATGGCGATGTGACATACATCAACGAAAAGAATAAGCAGTTCAACCAGAAGCTGTCGCGGTTCTACAACAAGTATACCGCAGAGATCAGGGATAGTTTTGAACGAGGAACAATGATTTGAAACAAACAGGATATTAAGTTAGATTTTGGTCCAGTCGAGTATCATACGGTTTAGCGCTTCTGCTTTTAATACAATACCACGCAATATCCTACAGCATGGTTTTTCTCCAGGCCTGGCTCGCCAACTCCTCAATTTCTGGCACGTCTATGGCACCCTTGATGGCCTCATCGCCTAGGGCTTCAACCACCGCCTCCGCCACAGTCTCAACCTTCAGAGGCTTGACTCCCGCCGCACCGATGAAAGTTTTGAAGTAGTTGCCTGTAAGACCGTTGAAGGCTGTGCCAAGGCCAACCATTGCAGCTAGAGGCATTGTCACCGGGCGTGAGCTATCAAACATGAAAGAAGGGCGGATGAAAAGACCTCTGAGTTCTGGGAACTTGCAGGCAATGGTGACCTCGGCCTCTCGCTTGGTCGATATGTATCGTTGAGGGAGAACAGGAGCACCTGCAGCAGCAGAGATGTAGCAGAAAGTGTTCACTTTAGCAGCAACCGCGTGCTTAGCCAAAGTGACTGCACTGTCGCGGTTCATAATCTCATATGTGAATTGATCTTTGGGGTTTGGAGGCTTGATGTCCTCTCCTTGTCCTTTAGCCAAAGGGTCCACACCTCGATCACGAACGGGAGCAAAAGCTTTCTGAAGACCAGCAATGGGGGACTCCTTGCCTGAGATGGCGCCCTTGTAATCAGCCTCTAGGAGGATGCCCATGCTGTGCACCACGAAGTCAGCGCCATTGAGTAATGGAGCATACGTAGCTGGACGAAGAATGTCACCACGCTCCCAGCTCACTTTATGTGCCCATGACGGAGGTGTAGCCGAGGCGCTGATAGTGTCCCACCGAGGATCACCAGAACGGCTGCACAACAAGATGAGTTCGTCTTTTGACATTATGATAGATGTGGGTTATACCTGATGGATGTTACATCCCATCCTCGAGCAACAGCATATTTGCAGATACGAGAGCCTAAGAAACCGGTTCCTCCGCAAACAACAAGCTTCTTTGAAGCGGACATCGTGATGCTCGTGCAAAAGTCGTGTGATGTCAAAGCTCTTCAGAGATATAGTAGAATATGATTGTTAGATCGAGGTATGAAGAACAGAAAACTGAGAATTCAATGATTAGAAAAGTCAGAGGAGGATGCTTTTGTGGTGCACTAATGGAATTTCCAGTTCAATCACTGGCAGCTTGCCATGTAGCTATCGATGGTAAGGTGGAATCAATGAAATCATCATCGAGATCGCAAGGCTGGAGAACACGGTGTGGCTGCAATATGGTTATTGGCCACGCCACTGCGGCGTAAGTTAAGTTAATCAGGCCTTACGAGGCTGACGCTTTGCCACTCTTTGTGAAACCTGACCTTGGTACCTTGAGTATTTTCTATGGTAATACTCTTAACATCGAAATACTCTTGCGGTAACAAAATTCTCGGTAGAAATAGCTGAAACCCGTACAAAAGTAACATGGCGCCCCAAAATCAACTTGGGAAGCGTGTTAAGCTCACGCAAGTTCGTCGGCCTTTTATCGTTGGGAGCACAGCGAAGCCTTTCTCCGACACGAACCCACGACCAGCAGGTGTCCCTGACACCCATACGCATTCATGGCAGGTCTTCGTCAAAGGTCTCGACGATACCGATATTACCTACTGGCTGCGTCGGGTTCAATTCAAACTTCATGAGTCTATCCCTAATTATGTACGAAGTAGGAAAAGACCCTCCTTGTTTGCACATGCTGATGCTAACGGAAAACAGTGGTTGAAGGCGAACCTGGAAAACCCTTTGTAGTCGAAGAGACAGGCTGGGGTGAGTTTGACATAACGATCAAACTCTACTATGTCAACGACTCGGGAGAAAAGCCCCAGACACTATACCATTATCTGCGTCTACATCCCTACGGCCGGAACGAAGAAGAGAAGCAAGCTATGGTCGCCTCAAATGGCGAGATCCGCGCATGGAGCTACGAAGAACAGCTCTTCAACGAACCCTACGAAGTCTTTTATAACCTCCTCACCCAAGGCGCCGTACCCAAGGGATGGAAGCCGAGCGGTGGCAAGGGCAAAGGGAAGACGCGCGCGCCACCGCCTTTCCCCACTGACAGCAACGAGGTTTGGGAGCATTCTGCGATGATACCAGCGCACAACCGACCGGGGCAGCCTTTCAGTCTAGAAACTGAAGCAGCCGAGATCCGCAAGCTAGCAGATGCGCAGACTCAAGCTGAGGATATGGCCAAAAGGATACTTGCTGAGCTCAAAGCCAAAGAAGAACTACTTGCGAAATTAAAGGGCGAGAATCAAGCCGCTGCTGCTGCAGCCAAGTCATAGCATGATGGCCGGGTCACCCACAACAACTCAAGACGGAAGAGAATCAAGTCTCGTAAGCAGAGCGAAAGCGAACAGTACAGCTAAGACGAGGCTTTAAGCACCATGGATTACACCAGACGCCTGGGTACAAAGAAACTGTGTGTAGCTTCGGGGCGAGGCTGGCCACCACGCAAGCATGTCCATGAGATGCCACATCATATGTGGAGGAGTCAGCTCTTCATGGGCCTCAACTGGACTACAACAGACTCGCCCGAGTGCGCTCGAAAGCGCGGTGTAGCCATGTCAGAGGATCAAGCAAATATGGTATAATAGGGAGGATGGTGCTCTGATACGACAACCCCTTACTCGCCACGAAGCGTATTGATACCTATTTGATTGTAAGAACATCTTATCATTAATAAGCCATAATCTGTTTATGGAGTGTGAATTGGAGTTGTTTTGCGAGTACTACGCGGTTATATAAACCAAAACTAGCCTCGTTCCTTGGTCCCGATACCATCATATCTTCTAGATACCCCAACGATCTCTCTGACCGTCTAAACACCGCCTATCTCGCCTATGATTTTGTAAGTAACATTGTTAAGACTCTGACATCGCCATGAGTCAGCCCCCCTGGAGCTATTGACCAGTCCAAACAAGCAACTGTGTCGTGGCATAGAAATAGAGAACGAATAACAGTACCACCCTTCTGAAACCTGTCCGGTCAGAACTCATAACCAGGCACACCCCGTTTTACATTTCGCCCCGTCTCTTCCAACGCCACAAAAAAAATAAAGAATTGCTTCCTCCAGGCCGTTTCCTCAACCTGAAGTTTCCAAACCCCAGCGCCTGCCTAAAATGAATGAACAAATAGAATGTTAACGAGAGTACCAAGTTGTATGTGCCAATATGTGTGGCTTTTCCGCTACTGAGTGGCAGCTTCGTATGCTGGTGGTGGTGCGTCCTCACGCTCATCCCAAGGACTACTACGTTGCCTGTTCTTCTCGTCATAAACTCTCTTGGCAATTTCGCCAGCCATCTTCATAATCCAAGCTTGTTCAAGGATGACAGAAGAGGTCTCTGAGCTAATGCTTTGGTTTTCCAACCCAGGAGATTTGCCCTTCTCAGACTTCAGTTCAGAAGTGATAGAAGCGATCGATGGATAGTTCTGAGATTCTGAAGGTTGAACGGCGTTCTTGAGCGGGGAGCCCGTCATTCGAGCTTCCTCAAGAGTGGCCATGACTGAGGGGCGTCCTGCCTCAGCCGCGCTTCTAAAACGAACTTTACTCGGTGTGGATGCCTCAGCAATAATAGAAGACTCAGTCTCCTCGGGAATCGATCCCTCGATCATGGGCTCGGATAGAGGGGCATCCACAGATGCCGTATCCGACGCTTCACTGCCAGTCTCTGGGGTGGTAACTTCTGATTTGGTACGTCTCAAATTCACCACGCGTGTCTTCTTCTTGCGCCCTGTCCGTGATCGACCTGCCCCAAGTGATCTCCCATTCGTTGCCGGATTCATACTGATGAGTGAAGGGCGAGATGGAAGGTGGCCGTGTGCGTTGCTCGCTGTATCTGAGAAGGTGTATGTTGTCGAGTTTCCTGCGTGGAACGACATGGTCTTGGTGAGAGTGGGTGTCGAAAGCAGGGGCGTAGACGTTTCCGATCGTTCACCATAACCTGTCCAGGCACGGAAGACGACATCTCGAATACCAGGAGTGAAGAGTGACAAGGTGCGGTGCGAATCGGTCAAGGCGGCAAGACGCAACAGATTCTTCTGAGAAAACAGGGATTGGACTTCTCCACTTCCATTCAATGTGAGTTCAGAAATAGCATTGGGGTCGAGAAGATTCCCATTGGCATCCACGGGATCCAAGGGAGGGCTGGCCAAAGGATCAACACCAGCTTCGTCTTCTTTCTCAGCTGGTGTTTCGGTGCCCTTGTTGGCCTGATCAGGACACCACAATTGAAGAGACAGTCGGTGAATAATTGCCGGTAATTCATCCATCATCAAGTTGCGTAGTTGTTGCTCAATTGTTCTCTGCAAGTAATCGCGAACGAACTGTATCGAGTCGAAGGTAGAGGATACCTTGAGGGATTCGAGTGGGTCATTTCGGAAGACGAGGGTAAGCCCTTTTTGTTTTGAGAATACCAGTATGATGAAAGCAGAAAGCTTGAAATCAGATAATGTGATCGAGAGTGGAATGGTAAGGCCAGAAGCGGCGGCCAACGGTTGAGGAGATGTGAAAGTCGGTTTAGAGTAGAGATATGTATTCAAAGGATTTGCCTGAGGTTATGGTGTTAGTGTGAATGGTATTGTAATGATGAAATCATTGGTAGGGCGCGATCTTGGCAGGGGGGTGAAGGAAGGGTTTAATGCGCATTGTCGCAATCAAAGAAGGTCGCCTCGACAATGCAATAAAGCCATGTGCAGGTTGAGACTTGGAAAGGGATAGTGGGCGTTTGTTGATGTCGTGATAGCTGCAAGGTCAAAGGATGGCGACCCAAGTCAAGCTCGACAATGGGCGTATTAGGGGGGGAAACGACCAATGAGTGGAACATAGCTTCGGCAATTGTCTCCAAAGCTCAGGAGAGAATTGAGCCGAAGAGAATGACTGGATCCTTCCAAGGTGGAAGTAAAATCATCACTTACTTGAACTCTTGTCTTGAGGGTTAGGAACGCATCACCAGAATATGTCATTTTGAAGATGCCCCGGAACCTATCCTCCGCAAGATCACCAATCTCCAATATTTCAAGATCAGGTGGTACGGTCCCAAGGTTGAATTCGCTGACAAGAATATCATCGACAATGATAGGCGGCTTCGGACTCTTGTTTAGGGCCTTGGTTAAAAGGTCGCGCGCACGACGGTAGAAGTCGGCGTCCGCGGTTAGCGGCGACCAGTTGAAGTTGAAGGCCATGTTGAAATGGCAATCACCTTCCCGTGATCATGGAGAAAGTACTGAAGTGCCGGCAAATCGGCAGCTGTGACGAAAGCTCGAGGATAGCGGGAAGAAGGGACTGCGGCGCGTGCGTGATGGGATTGGGAGGCGAAAACAATGAGCGAGTGTGGGATAGCTTCGGGTCTCGTCAGTCGGCGTGATCAGTTGCCAGAAATGCTCAAGGAAGGAGTGCACTTCAAGAAAATTGTCGACAGCACCCGGGGCAGCAGCAGCGACGTAGGGCTTAGAAGGAATCTGGTGAAATAGCGAGAAGGAATTGACACGGCTGGACAGCAGGATAGGATTTCCCAGAAGTGCGGATCGTGGGGGATGACGCTACAGGATTCCCCGGCCAAACAGCTTCAGGATGATTGGGAGAGAACGTCCGAAGTGGGGAGCTCGGAGCTGCACTGCAGCAATTTTTTTTCTTCTAAGGGCTTAAAGGCTTCAAATTTGACTGGTGTCCAAGGCAAGAATTTAGTGGGTAATGGCAGCGAAACCACTGATAAAACCCAATGCTGAGACGCCCTCGATCTGGATCTAGAGGAGCTGAAGCGAAGCGAAACAGTTGGCGACCTGGTATTGATTAAATGCAATCTGGTTGGCTCGTTAATCGGCTGCGGGAGTAAAAAACGGTTCTGACCCGGTAATTATTTCTAACCGTTGTACGGAGAAGAACACGTCAGGTCAGGTCGCAAAGTGTACAATATCAGGTAGTTTGTGATGAATATTTGTAGGTGGCCGGGGTAATAAAAATACTCTGGCGGTGAGATGCAAAATTCGGTGTAGGTTGGTTTGATAATATGGAGTCTATTGCATTGTGAGTTGTTAATGCAGCAGAATGTGTGACTACTGTAGGTTGAGTTTCAGATGGTCCAAGCCGCCTTAGCTACGATTCATAAGATTCGTCCGTATCCCCGTACGGAGGGAGAACAGAGTCCGGAGGGAAAACAAGGAATATCGATTCCAGATCCACAGTTGCCCAAGACGCTGCGTGACTTCCGAGGTTATATTGAAATGCCAATTAATGCAGAGGCATATAAAACGATGTAATAAAGCGAAAAGCAGCGTGAGGCTAGCTGGTAGCTTCAATGCAATGTGAGGGGGTGCATCAATTGGTCTGTCGGGGGGGATAGTTTGTATGCTGCCAGCGTGAAGAAACGCGCAGATGTGCCAACTTTGTATAATTCCTGATGTGCTGTCTACCCCATGCTTTTCATGCGAGCACGCAACAGACAAAATTTTATTTTCACCAAATGGCGTCGTCACAATCAGATGATCATGTCCTGCGCTCTGGGAAAGATGCCTTGTGGAACGACTTCTGCATCAGGTGGTTCGATGTTCATCCTTACTTTCTGGGGAAGCGAACATCTTGCTGACCAAAGACCCTTGGAAGAACAAAAGTCGTCTCCTTGTAGTAATACTGTGCCTTTGAGGATCGCCCGAAACGTTCACCTGCTGCATGCTGATTCATTCTCACGAAAACACGGACCAGCGGCTCTTCCCGGAGTTCTCCGAGCCCGCCGGGCTGGATACTGACCTTAATAAGTTAATGCTGACCCCTCTCCGGATGAATAACGTCGCTAGGGGCTGTAGGGGAAGAGATGTAAGATCGAAACAACACTTCCCCTTGAGTGATCTATTAATCTATACATTTCTGAAAAGGTTGCCTTATAATAAAGCATCAACTGAGCTAATTCTTTGTTTCCTCTCCCCCAAGCCTCCAATATGCAACCATTTCCAACACCCGGCGCCGAGAAGGGTGATCGGGAGTAAAGAGGGTGATAAGGCCGGGTAGGAACGGAAGGGCAAACATGAGTAGCGATTGAGTGCCGGCAGAGATTAGCAGAAGCCATGCACTAACTACCCGGGGCTTCCAAGTGTTATCTGCTCGTGTGTGATACGCTGCAAAGCTTTCTCCACGATGCGATGCTCGCAAGCCAAGAGACTCTTGGAGCCAGTTATGGAAATTTGTCTGATACTGGAGACATGAGCATTTTTAGTCAAAGAATTTGGTACCTCACTTGATGCGTGCCTCTCAATGACAGACTACCTTAACCTTATCAGCAGGCGCATCGCCCTGGCATTCATTTCAAGTAATCGATATCTTCTTCCTCTATCGTGAATTATTTGTTATAGAGTGATAATCGTGGTATTCTGCCAATACCACCTCATGATCTGGAATTTTTCTACGCCTTACATCATTACAGCCAGACACAAAGGACCGGGACGACTCACCTTCCACTGCCATGCAAGGGACCAGTTTGGTGAGACTACGACTCTTGTCCACCTGACAGCTGACCAGGATACACATTGGTTGCTTTCATGTCAACTCAGCTCAAAAGGGCACTGTGGTGCTGTACCTTCGTCGGAATTCATAGCTGGGGTTTCACAAGCTGAGACTTTGTGTAACTCCAGCCTCCACATTCGATATTCTCCGAATCTGTCTCCCTCCCTTCAGTCGCAAACATCGGTTCGATAGGCTGTCACACAGGCTGACAGGTAACCATGAACAACGGCACACTAAACGAGAAAACTCCCCGTAAGTAAAAGTAAAGACGAATGCAATGGTCGAAGTATCCGTGGTCAGCGGGCTCACAGGTGCAAGCTTAGTCTGTTGGCTTATTTGCGTACTTGCTCGTGCTGGCCCAAATTCATCTGAAAATGGTCCATTGATACATAGGATCAAAGCTCAAACAATTCGAGTTGGATCTCCACGTGCAGGCCTAACAGCGTGGGTAGAAACGTTGGACGATCTCCTTAGGGCATGCACTAGCTACTCCACGCTGATGATCCCAGTAGCCCGGCATTGTCTTCAGCGACGCCTATTCGTGGTACGCCGGAACAGAAACAGAAGGATTGCAGTCATTTTGCATGCACACGGTCCCGTGATCGTCGCCAGCAGTGTCTCCTTGAATTTCTCAACCGCCAACGACAGTGCACAATCAGGGTAAGAATACATCACCGCCAGGTCGAGTGACATCATCGGCCGGCGAGACCGATAGACTGGATGAGCGCGTATGTGCTTGAGCCCCAAAGTTGTCAATGGGCCATCAGCCAGTTGCGTCGACGGAGGCCTGAACAACGCGGTTTGAGTCATCCGTGGCGGCGGCTCAGCGACATCTATAGGCGTGCCACGCTGCTGATGTTCTCCATATCCTGCGCTGTCGGCAGCCGTTGTCAGCGCTGTTGTCATTCTGTTTCGTTGTTCTGCGCGAATGGAAATAGAAATCCAGGGTGTTCCACAGTGCCTTTTGATAGCGGAGCGCCAGGGTGCAAGGGGACCAGGACCAGGGCCTGAACCGTGGACACACATCGTGGCCTCGTACGGCTGGGGCAAGGAAAGTTGCTCAGAGGGCACGATGCCACTTTGACTAAAATGCACAATCAAATTGGACGTGCGCGCCTTGTTTGGCCGCTATTGAGCCATGACCGTTGCTAATCTGGCCTTGAAGCATCCAAGCAGCCAAGGTATAGAAGCCCACTCTACCTTATCCGTATTGTTCCTTGCGGTCTGCGATGCATTGATGCCAGCGGGCCTCAACTTGAAAGGCATTTAAACCCCACGAAGCCTCGGCGTTTAATCGACAATCATCGCAGCTCCAGCTCATGAACTAAGGCTAGACGGCGTCACGAACAGTGAAGTGACCCCCAAGTCCGTATCTCATCAAGTGCAGATGCAGGCGCAAATGTAGCCTGCAGGCGGTGCGCAAGGGAAGCGTCCTAAAAAGACCAAAGGGCCTGGATCAATAGTTTGGATGTCGTGTGACGGTGAGTTGTGATTCGCTAGAGCCGTCTCGATGCTTGTTCGCCATGGTTGCTGCCAGAGAAGATGACTGGCATTGGCGCTCACTCTAGTCCTGGTCCGGCCCATGGGTGGAGGGGTCCTAAAAACCTGTGCGTCACCATCCCAGATCAAAATGGATCGTCGACTTTTCTAGGCGACACCAAAGGCTCCGGCTTGTGCGTTAGACGGTGGGCGAGCACCCACTTCAATCTGCACCGCCGCTGGCGAACAAAAGACCCTGGACAATCCATCTTAAACCTGTGGTTCTCGCGGGGTTTTGTTTCTCTTTGCTTCTTGCCAGTAGACTCCAGCTCACTTGCTACCTATCCAATCCAATCCGCTTGCTTGCCCTTACTCTAGTTGTAGATGGTCTTGTTGCGGTGGAGATATCTGCCAACAGGAATCATGCCAACAGCGGCACTTTCGTGACAAGAGGGTCAAGGGAAAGGGGTAACGAGCTTCGTCATATCATCTGTTCATTTGCTGTCCTAACGTCAGACTCGACCTATTATCACTCTTGCATTCATCTCTGCAAGCAAACCATCGTGGTGATGCTACTCTGATAGAGAGCCAAGCAAGTCGAGTCAATGAAGACAAGACATTGTTGCCAGTCCAGTCTTACAACATAAACTCCTTACAACATCTTGTCCAATACACCCCTTCCATATACCACCCGCCGTTGCCAATTCTGCAGTCCTTGGCGAAAGAAGCGCAGCTCGACAAGGACAGTACCCTGCCTTTGCCTTATTACATACCTACCTTACATGACGTTGGCCCAGCTTGTATCGCTGTGTAACCCGAGGCATCACATCTCATTTGCATCAACTGCATTGTCGCTTGTGGTCTCATGCATATGTTCTGCACGCACACAAGGCGACAGAAACAACCGTGTTGCCTTGTTAGACTTTGACCGAGCGGGTTGAAGCAAAACCTAACTTGGTTGTAACAGCTATAGCTTTCGACGGTGCTTATGCCAAATTCGTTTGGTCACGATCGACTTGACTAGGTTCCCAGCTGTCATTCGTATCTCAACGACCTTGAGCTTTTGTTCCTGTACCACTTGCAAACTCGAAGAAGCGAGGTAAACGAGTTCTGAACAGCAATCACTCACATATACGACTCGAGGCAGAAACATTGATCCAGACGCAGATGCATACGCATTTGTAGAGCGTGACCATCTGGAAGGAGAAAAGAAGACAGAAGCAGACGAGTCAACGCCAGCACAGCTGCAACTGCAAGCCCAAGCAAGTGCCTGTAACCCGGTCTCTTTCTAGGTTGTTAAGCCATCACCGATTCAAGGCTCCTTCTTGTACATATTCACACACCCCTCCTCATCTCATTCCCTCTCCCCTTATTCACTAAATCCATCTTACTCACGTCTGCTCTGTTTTGCCCCAATTCACCTCTTGTCGAGTTTTGTCTTGCCCTCTTGTCCTCCATTTAAAGCCCAGCCCAACCCTCTTCGTCGATAACGTTCCCCTCCCTTCCCCACCAGCAAACGCGCGACATCGGTGGCTTGAAGGTACCTTGCAGACTACCTGCACGATCCCGGTCATCAATCAACACCATGTCAACTCCATCTCTGTCCGATGGGCAGCTCACGCCGACTGATACCGATCCCGACCTCTGTTTCTCTTCATCAGAAGATGACCATGTTTGGCCAACTCCCCAAGATGTTGTCGAAATGTCCATTATGCTTAATGGCAGTGCTGTCCCCCTTTCCTGGACTCGGGAAAGTCTCAAAAGACTACCAATGGGAACTCGTCCAATAAAGATGGTTGGTGAGGGTGCTGCTAATGTCGTGTTTGAATTGGGCATTCCAGAAGGGAACATGTGGGCAAATGATTTTAAAGGTTGGCTAATCCAATGTTATACACAATACCTGTGCTGATGTGTTGTTTAGGTTGGCTTCTTCGTGTTGCCAAAGCTCCTGCGAGTGGCCAGCCAGCCAGGTTCAACTATTTAAAGCAGCAAGAATTCTACGCAAAGCAAATCACTCCATTTCTCAAGACACATGCCATCCAGCAACGGCTCGTGGTACTTCGTCATACCAATATCATTCCTCAGCTTAACGCCTTCCTTCGGTCAATAGATCATCTGCGCAAAGAAAAATTCAGAGGATCATTCATCTCGGAGTCTAACTGGGGCCTTCTGGTGGAAGATATGCGAGTCTCTGGTACGAATTATCTTCACTACGGGGGTCTATTATTATCAAGCCGCTTACCATTGCTGATAGAACCCAAAAACAGCATCCTCATTGAATTTAAGCCAAAGTGGTTGTTACAATCTCCAAGTGCTCCCCAGGGAGCCATACGCTGTCGGCAGTGCGCCATGGAACTATTCAATTTCCTGCGGGATCCGAGTCCTTCAAGACATAGGCCAGAGCAAAAGCCATGCCCCCTCACACTCGCAAACCCCGATGCTCCCTCCGAAATCAGTTCGCCATTCCGGTTCGCCCCTAAGCTTGCTGCACAAGCCAACAATCCTATGGTTCGAGAACTCCTTGCAAAGACTGCCGATCATCAAGTTATTCGTGATCTTAGGTGGCTTCAGAATCTTTCTGACACCAGGGGACCTCTGCGTGCTGAGAAGGGTGATCCAATGTTTAGCTTGGCCATGACAGTTCGTGATTGCACATGTTTCGTCCAGATGAATTTGGGTCATAATGTGCCTCCCGAACAACGTCTTCGCGTAAGACTCGGTGACTTCGATCTCAAGGATACCGACATAAAGTTCAAACGATGGACGTCAGCCGAGAAAGATCTCATCGATTCCGGGTGCTACACCGCTGACTGGATCATGTGTAACGGGCAATACTACCACCCTCCTACCAGATGCCTTCTTGAGTGGACCCGTCGGCGGGATCGGTTTGTGAAGATTATCGGTATCAAGGACAAAGATCCTTACCTTCACCCACTACCAAACAAAACAGCACATTTCCCTACAGAGGCCATGACCAAGCAAGCCCTGGTCTATTGGATGACAACACATCCTATCAAGCTCACGGGACTGCTGGAGCCAGGCAGGAAGGAAAAGCCAACGGCCGAAGTGTGCCCGTTTCGGAATGAGCCTCCGTAAGTCTTACACGTCGTATTTTCAGATGCCAGCTGGTTCATCCCTGCTAACATACTCCAGGAATCTCATGAAATGGTTGTCTGCAAGGCCATAAACAGACATCCTTGTGATCTCGCTCGCAAATCTGCGTACAGGAATCGCAGTTCTCTTTCTATTTTTGCATCACAGTTGCATCGGTGCATCTCAACGACGGCGGGCTCGCATAGCATACATAGCATGGGTATGGGCATGGTTGGTTGCATCAATCAGGGGGCGCGGCGTTAGGTTCAAGGTTGGTGTAAGGAAGGGTACGGTTTCCGGTTTGACATATGACGTATGTATATACATGATTGGCTGCATCCGATACCCCGATATAGGAAGGACTACAGTACCTCAATGTTCGATATTAATCATTTCTCAATTACAGCTCATAACCCAAACGCCAAACGCCAACTTTAATGTAGTATTGTGTAACTCTTTCTAGACACCCGCTACACTGAAACTCAAAAGGCTGCCAATTGACAACCCAGCCACAAGACACAACCCCATGAAGCCGCCAGCAGCTTCACGCTCACCTTCATCTACCCACTCGCCCGATGCCATCATGAAACTAGAGCCAAGCCAGCCGTTGGTGAGACCAAATATCAACTGAACAATGAAGAGATAAAAGAAATCGCTGGAAACAATGGCACCACGTCCGTCAATATTACAAAGTAAGTATAGCGGGAGTATACCGAAACGAATAATAGAGAGAACAAAGAGAGCAAAGGGGCGGTGCCGTAGGGAGAAAGGTAATATCGTGGCCACACGACCACTCAAGTCACCCAAATTCCAAAAGAAGAATCCAAGAGGAATAAAGGCGGAAGGCTGGTAGAGAGCACCGGAGTTTTCTTTCACGGAATGGATCTTAGCAGTGAAAACGGGCATGAACATTGTTGCAATGAAAGTGAGTGCCACACCAATGGCAAGCCAATGAAGTTTAGTGAAGAGCTTCCAAAGGGGTGTGACCTTGCGAGCAGCACGTTCGGCCTCTTCAATGCTGTGCATGGACTCGTTCATTTGCTCGACCATGCGGTTTTCAATGATATGGTTATGGCGGCGAACCAGCGGGACGAAGGACACTAGAGCAGCAACTGACACGACTACGGCGGTGAGGAAATAGACGAAAGCCGATGTCTGTCCATCTTCAGGGGATGGCTCTTTGATAGAAGTGTTCTGGTCCTTCTCGGGGGGAAAGACAAGCACAGTAAAAACTTGCGCGATGGGGGGGAGGACACCGGCAATGCCCTGTCCAGCCATGATAGCTTGCATATATTCTGGCCGTCCGAAACTGGCTGCGAAAGCAAAGGCTCCATTCTGGATGAGACCAGCTGCCCAAGCAGCAGCAGCGACTGTAGCAAGAAGAAACACGAGATACAGAGTCGGTGAAGCGCTTAGTCCGACGACTGTAGAAGCAGTCAGGAGACTGAAAGTGAAGACATTGATAACAAGTGCCAGGTTGATTCGAAAAGGGTACGATGCTGAGTACTGTATACTAGTAAGAACAAGCATCGCGCCGAGGTTGGTAACAGTAGAGACAGTCAATATCGCAGACTGAAAGTGAGATTGAATCCAAGCATCGCCGGCAAAGCGAGCTGTGAAGTATGGAGCTGCAGCAAGGAACATATTCCTATTTTACGTCAACTACAGCATTCACCGAATACGAGAGAGAAACCCACCAAGCCCAGAGCATAGCGACACCCAGGAGAGCAAAGATACCATATTCTATCCATGAGAACGGCAACTCATGTTGGCCGTCGAGTACTGTTGAGCCCTCTAGAGGAGTGGCTTCCTCGGTACCGGTCAAAGGCTCGTATTCCGATGTTGACGTGGATGAGTGTTGGCGGCCTAATGCTTTGCGAACGCGTTCCATAATGTCTGTGTATCAACGTTGTTCGTTAAAGGTCGTCGTGGGGAAGCCTTGAGCTGGTGGCATACGTATAACGATAGATGTCGCTTAGGATAGTGGCAGAGTCGTCAAATATAGCCTCAGCTCAGGACTGTTGGGCCGCTCAGGGAGCGTATGCGTACGCGTTGGATAGTTCCCGTATGGCCCGAACCATCAAGCACTTGAGCTTGTAGAGCTCTAGTCGCGTGGTCACTTGCTCGCCTGACACCGTAGAGAGGAATGTCGCAGCGAGTCACAATGAGTGGGATGGAACTCGAGGTGGATGGAGGGCTCCGCGTGGTGGGGGACAGCGCAATGATGACATTGAATCCCCTTGCGGATACTCGACGAAGGGAGATAAGATCCGATCTTAAACGGTAACGGGACGGTTAGGGGTCCCATGCCAGGGTCAGGAGGAGATGCTGGGCAGGCAGAATTAAAGACGGGGGTGGGGTGAGCCAATCACAGTCAGCCGCTCAATCATCAATCCAATCAATCCAGTACTAACTAATGTATGGAGCAGTACCTACCTGTAGGTATGTCAGACCTCAGGTAAACCCCGTTGTTATATTTCTTGACACTCCTAAAGTTGCTGATATTAGCCAAGTCTCTTCATGTTGATACCCAGAGCTGCAATCACTTGAAGTATGTCCGTGGTAAACCTACCATGATATCTCAAGTATTTCCTTGATGTCTTCGGAAAGTACGTGTTACGCGAAAGACTCAGCTGGCTGGGCTGTTTGTATTTTATAGATCGTACAATCAAATACCTAGGTATACAAGTCGCACAGCATCTCCCTTGCATATCGAGATATGAATTTCATCTAAAATGTCACTTTCGAAGATGAACTTGTCTTGAGATTAGGTCAAGTGTAAAAGAGCCATAACGCACTGGAGTGTTACACCTGAAGAAGGATACACAAAAGTAAGAGTTGTTCGCGAATTCGTGAATCACTAATGCATCAACGTTCCGTATCACATGTGAGCCTGAGACAACCTGTGACCGTATAGCTCAAAACGCAAGAAAAGGTTAATCCAATGTCCGATGAGGAACCATGATCTACACAAGCGACTCTTTTCCGTAGAAACATAGTCACACGATGCAGATATTTTATTTGCAACTTGTCAAAATCTTGAGTCCGATTTCCCACAGTTCTATGGCTGCAATATCCTAACCAAGTGCATATATCTATAAAACTATGAATGGCATCACAATGGCATGAGCCTATTCTTTCAAGCTTTACGGATTTAGCTGACCAAAAATTAGTTAAACCCTGAGAACTTTGACTTCGTAGAGAAGGAATCAGTCAGTAAATCCAGAAGTACCTAACTAAGAGGCCCCCAAATAATCCACAAAGTCTTTTACGTCCCTCGAAAGATCAGCCAGCAACTTCGTTGGCTTCCTTTTTTTTTTCTTTTTTTTTTTCTTTGTCCTTGAGCTGTTGCTGAATTCCGCTATACTTTCGATGAACCAATCGGGCTTACCTCAACTGTAAGCGTCCACGACAGATCAAATCGGCGCCCATGAGGGGAAAGCACCGACTTGATCGCATCGTGCAGAAGCGACTCGCTACCACCGATGGAAACAAAATCATCGGATCGGCAAGTATCTTCACACCAAAGGCAATTTCTATCCTCTTCCCGGGCTTCCCCAATAACTACTAGAAGTATGTTGTCTTTAGCGCAGGCAGGCTTGGTAGCCTTGGCCCGATCTATCACCTTTCTATCTCAGGAGACCACAACGCCTGTAAGAAGTATATCAGTAGGTAAGGTAGTTAGGGTTTTGCCCAGGATATGAGAATCCTAATGGCGATGCGTAGCAATAAAGAATTCGTCGAAACTGAAGGCGTCGAGGTGAAACGACTTGCCGACTTTGACAGCAATTTCATGTCTGGTCTTTTTTCAGCTCCTATAGGGAAATCTTCCTCGCAGGCTCTTATCATAAGCTTCCCTGGTCTCGAGACCGAACAGAGTTGATGAATAACGGCTGTCGCGCTTTTCTTAATGAGTTACAGATCAGTCCTCGCCAGCTCTAATGGTCAGGAAGGTAGATACTCTGGTGTGCATGAGCTTGTTAAGGATTTAAGGCCAACAGGAGAAAGGAAGGTTCTTCTTGTGGCTGTTTGTCTCGGCAGAGATGCGCTTGCTGAGACTCCTGCGAGTATTGCCAGACCTCTGGCACCCGGCATCATGGCGTATAACTTAGAGGGACTTGTGTTCTGATGAACCAAGCTTTTGGTGGCAGAATCTCGATTGCGGCTGTTTATGATATAAATGGTCAGTTAATGGAGGCTTGTTCCAATCCGGACCTCCCTGGCAATCCAACTGAGTCTCGAGACAGTAAAAGGGAGTTATCTATAAAGTCAATCCCGAGATGACTGTGGCAAGGCTCAGATAAATAAGATTATTAACAATCTATATGTGACGAAAGCAATTAGTCGTGGCCTACTCGGTCTCTAGGAACTAGGTGACGAAAATAGCATCCAATTCCGTCAACCCAAGAGTTACAGAGATACTCCTCGGAATGACTTCATGAGCACCTAACACATCAAAGTCAACTTTCAGAGGTTGAGCTTTTGGCAGCCCTGTGCCTCCACCTGTCTGGCCACGTCCACAAGACATGGAGGTCATTCCAAAAGCCCGAGCCTGCTAGTTGTGGATAGCTTTGAGGATTATATAGAGGTCATATCAGAGGACAAGGAATGTACAAGTAGAGCTGGTGTCTTTCGGCTTTTAAAAGTTCCGCACTGAGTCATGTATCGTCAAAGTCAATTCAATTGGTAGCATCGCAAAGTGAAAAAGAAATGCAGCTCAAGACATAGGTTACAACATGCCATGGGAATCTCCCCAGCTAGGATCCTAAAGTAAATGAACCCTGTCCTCGTATTGATAGTACAACAGACTTAGACAAATTCCTACAACTCCAGACCATGGCATATTTTCAAAATTTCAGAATTTCAACAAAAACTCCAACTCCGTGCTGACCAATTGTCATCCTAGCCAAGCAGAATTCCTACCTCATCTTTGGCTTGTGCCTCCCAGGTCTTCAGTAAGATCTGACCGACACCCCTTCGGTATGCAATGTCTCCAATGCGCTCGATCCAAAGGACATTGACAAAGTCAATCATTTCATCTGCATCCATATGCTCTTCAAATTTGTCATTATCAAACACATGCGAACCGCGACGCTCTGTAGCTATTGATATGGCGATAAACTCCAGGCGCTCTTCACCATCATAGTTGGAAGATTGAATACCCAGCCACGCGTCGTGAGCACGGAATTGACCTGCCCATCGATTTGCTTTGTTCCAAATGGTACCTACGGCAAGGGGTGGATTGGTTCGATCACGATGAGCGAGAGTTGTGTGAAATTCAACCTCAAAGAAACCAGTTGTTGTTTTGAATGACAGTAGTGGGCCGGGGTAGGCTTGCTCGCCTACAGGTGGCTCATAGCCACCCGTCTCCGGGGGGTCCTCGACTGGGATGGGATATTTGAACAACGCAGAGTCGTCACTATCGTGAACGTAGTACGAACCGCTGCGAGACCATCCTGGAGGGAGCTCCGAACTAGGGCTCCGACGACCCCGAAGATCACGGTACTGGAGGCCGGTGTTCATAACGGGAGCGGTTGCGGCTCGGTCCGTCAAGGTCCAGGTAACGGTAGGTTTGATCCGGAAAGGGTGAGCGGACCGGTATCGTTTGGTCTCTTGGCCACGTTTCCCAGTGCGAGCCTCTTCAACATAGTCTGCAGCGGCCCTCCACAAAGCCAAGTCGACCGGAATGTTATCAAACCACCAGCCCATCCAAGACCAAGACGGGAGAAATGGTGGGCGAGAGAGAGCTCTTCGTCGGATGGACGCATGCGGGCGCCACAACAAAGCAATGTCCAAGAACGCAATTGGCATGCCATAAATAAACCCACCTGGAAAGGAACGAGATAGTACATGTGTGATTCCAGCAAAAGCAGGTAGCGTGTCGTCGACAAGCGTCAATTTCCGTGCGCTGTATTCCATCACGTAGCGGGCATACTCATCAAGATCAGGCCAAGGTGGGTGCTGAAACGCAAACGCAGCATCAGGGACAGCGCCCGTACACTCTTGACGACCTCCTCTGAGCTTCTTCATCACACTGTTTGGGCTCCCCTGCCATGTCTCGCAGTGGCATTCCCAGGTTATTGAGTCTTCAAAGAAAAAAACCGAACGTCTAGAATAAATGCGCTCAACCAAAGTCCAGCCCCTCGTATACCATGGCGAAGCGGCAACCAACTCCTGGTGGGTACGGCCAGTGGTTCGAAGGCCGCGCGTTGATCGCTTTGGATCAAGTGAAGGCAGCCCTGTATGTACATCGCCAGTAGCGGCGACAATAGTCAGGTAAGAATTAGAAAAGACGTATGCCATGTGCTTAATGTGATCATCCATCTCTTCCCGATTATCCTGGGTTATACAGATACGGTCAATCCAAATGTGTCGAATTCCAAGTTTCTTAGCGAGCCACATGGCGTCCAGATAAGTCTGAGGCATGTCGAGATTGGGCAGGCGATCTTGGAAAGCTTCCACATTAGCTTGAAGTAGATGTGTGAACATCGGTGTGCCGTTGCGCTGGGTACCGTTGACATAGCTGAGAGCCAAATAACGGTCCTTGGGTGTCGTCTTGACTAAGCGCCGCTCAACGACGTCAATAAGCCAGGTAGGGCGCCATGTTGTGATATCAATATCGGAAGAGACGGCGCAGTGGTGGTGGTGATCAGCGTTACAAGCATCAAGCCACTCACGAATGCGAAGAACTGGGCCACCCTTAGTAACAGCGGAAGATGCCCGGCGTTGAATTGACGAAGCGACAGCTGGAATTGGAATCTCCTTCTCCTTTTCACCACGAACTGACCTAAACGATCCGAGTAGGCGGTCGGTGATACTGTTTCGCTTGCTAGAATTCGGAGGATGGTCTCTATCGCGGGGTTCCCGGGGAACACGCGGAGGGACCCGGCTCTCGCGACGCCTATCTCTGTCGATTTCCCTATCCTTGAGTCTGTCTCTGTCCTTCCCATTCGCATAGTCCCTGTCTCTTCCGTGATCATCATCTCGGTCTCTCCCATGGTCGCGATCTCTGTCTCTGTCTCGATCTCTGTCTTTATCCCTGTCTCGATCTTTGTCTTTGTCCCTGTCGTAGTCACGATCTCCATCGCGGTCTTTAACGCGATCTAGATCTCGATCAACAACCCCATCGACATCCAGGTCCCGGTCCAAGTCGCGGTCATGATCTCTTTCCCGGTCTCTCTCCCGGTCCCTCTCTCGATCTCGTTCACGGTCTCTATCCCTGTCCCTATCTCTATCACGGTCGCGTAGTCTGTCGCGGTCACGTTCTGGCTCAGGAGAGCTTTCATCGCGGGAATCATGCGAAGGACTGCGGTCTGGCATCGTGGGTCAAGGTTACAGGCCTATAGCAAATTCGCAGAAGAAATCGCGTTGGCGCATACCACAATTGTTGTCGCAATGTTACCTGTAGGTCTCCCACGGGATATATGAATGATCAAATTGGCTGGGGGTTGAAAAATCTCATATTGATGCCTGAGAATTGGTCATCATAAGTGTACATGTCGGGTCAAAGCCCCTCAGCTTTCGCGGCCTGGATGCACAGCGCTGAAAGTTGATTGGCTCGTCTGACCCATGTACAAACAAACGAGCTGAACAACGTCATCCCAGCAACGGCAGGGAATGAAGCTACCTATGTATAACGAGAATATATAGGACCATACTTAGGATTGTACAAGCTAATAAAGTAAATATTTTTAAATAATCAAACTTTATAAAAGAAATATCTAAGTAATAAATCTTTATCTTTTTACTTGATAAAAGATTTTATATTAATTGGATAAAAAAGGTCGAACCGAGGATTGAACTCGGGACCTTCTGCGTCCAAGTACTGATAATACGTTGTGAGGCAGACGTGATAAACCACTACACCACTCGACCTTGATCTTAGTATATGATATTATTTTTTACATCTATAATAGCCAGTTTGTATAACTAAGTTATTTACTATAGGGAAGTTGAGTTATGAAGAAGTGCCAGATAACCGTTATGGAGTGAAATCTGTATAATACTTAAGCAAGGGACAAGTGCGCCCCAAACACATAGATAATTACCTTAACTTGAAACTCAATTAACAAGAACAACCTACCTAGGTATTTATAAAGCTTCATTATGTCTGATAAGGGATCAATTGGATTGTCCAAGAGGCAACCTCTTCTACAGGATAAGTCAACTCGTGGCGATGGCTAATCTCTCCCTCCAAAAGCAGTCAAGACTCACCGTCGAGGGAATGAAGGCAATGAAAATGGGAATGTCTATTTTATAGGCACGGCCACTACCATAATCGAATGGGAAAAGCTTCTACTACTCACCTATCCCAACTTCCTCCATGCCGGTGACCACGTCCATCTTGGTCCTGGAGTTACTGCTGAGAGGCAAACTAACCCAGCGGTTGACCTACATGAGCTGCCATCACTAGATGCAATTCTTCTATCGCATTATCACGAAGATCAATTCGATCGGCTGGTAGAAGACTCCCTCAATAGAGACTTCTTGATTGTCACAACGCCTCATGCGCATAGATGCTTGACATCTAAGAACGAGCCGTTTCACAATGTCGAACCACTCGATTTTTTCGACCACTTGGAGCTCAAGAGCGAAGATTCGAAGGCTGATAAGCTTCTTCCCGTCATCAAAGTCACAGCTATGCCTGGCAAACATATCCCCTCAGGCCCCCTGGCTGCATTCATCGACCTGCTCGGTGCTGTTCCGCCAACAAATGGCTGGATGCTCGGACTTGGTTACCGCAAAGTTGGAAATGGCAAGCTCCAAGCTAGTTATCGGATTCACATCTCTGGAGATACTCTTCTTGTAGATGAGCTCAAGGAAATTCCGAGGTGGCTTCAAAATGAGCGCATCGATCTAATGCTCATCCACCTGGGAGGTACCACTATCCCTGGGCCGTCTGCGCCATTGATCATGGTCACACTTGATGCGAAACAAGGTGTTGAGTTGATGAAAATGATGGTTAGGAAACCGGGATGGAGGATCGAGTAGTTATTCTGGATCGAGGCGATAGGGATTTGTTCACTGGGACGAAGAATTGAGTTACATTGGAGAGATGACTCATCGATGAGCAGGCTACGTTCATATTAACTGGGGGTTGGTATGGAGCAAATCTAGAATTCGGTTGGTGCATGTGGTTATACATTTCTTTGAAGCTTGATGATGCTTGGGCTGAGGATAAAAAAAATGATGGATGAAGGATAAAACATGGTCCCTCTTATAAGAAGAGTGATGTTGGTTGGTCATTGGACATTGGTTCTGGGGGGCTGTACGACTTGGCTCCAAGCCACGAATGCTGAAAATATGACATAACATGGGAGCACTGGATATTAATTCAGAATGAAACTTCGTTAGATGTATCCGACGACTTCTTTCCCCTTCTCTAGGTATAGAAGAGCTAGGCATCGAAGTATACCTACCTACCTTACCTTTGAATGCTATAACTAATACCTGCCCTTATCCAGTTCTTCAGAACTGCCCCGCCTTTCGTCGATTTTCTAACCAGTGGTGGGTGGGACGAAGACTTCATAAAGCAGTTTGATCTTTAACCTGAATTGATCACTCAAAGTCACCTTCATCATGACCAAATTCCGGCCCTGCATTGACCTTCATGCAGGTCAGGTCAAGCAGATTGTTGGCGGTACTCTTGACAGCACATCATCAGCTCTTCAAACCAACTATGTCTCGCAACATCCTCCGGCTCACTTTGCTCAATTATACCGCGACAATGATCTCACTGGTGCACATGTCATTATGTTAGGCCCGGGAAATGAGGGGCCTGCGAAGGAGGCGCTTGAAGCCTGGCCCGGTGGTCTTCAGGTTGGAGGTGGTATCAATGACAAGAACGCAAAGGAATGGCTGAATGCGGGAGCAGAGAAGGTACAGTAAAGTATGCACCACATAGAGCGATCTGACAACTAATAGGTCATCATTACATCGTACCTTTTTCCCGAGGGTCGCTTCAGTCAAGCGAGGCTTGATGCAGTGTTGCAAGCTCTTGGCGGTGATAAAAACAAACTCGTTATTGACTTGAGTTGCCGACGCCGAGGAGAGGATTCTTGGTTCGTTGCAATGAACAAATGGCAAACTATCACAGATATGGAAGTCAACCAAGGTAAGCCCCCCGCCAAATACGCTCAAAGTCAATTACTCACCAGGTGCAGAATCCATCAAGTCTTTGGAGCCTTACTGCTCGGAATTCTTGATCCATGCTGCAGATAATGAGGGTCTGCAAAGGGGAGTTGACGAGACTCTTGTGCAGCGTCTTTCTGAATGGTGTTCGATTCCAGTGACTTATGCTGGAGGTGGTAGACATCTTGAAGACTTGGACAATGTGAAGAGGCTCAGCAACGGTAAGGTGGATCTCACAATCGGAAGTGCATTGGACTGTTTCGGAGGCTTAGGTGTCAAGTTCGATGATTGCGTTGCTTGGAATAAGAAACAAATCATTTAGAAACAGAACATATTGACGTGTGAACTAATTCTAAGTCGCAGTAATATTGGTAATGCTGTCTGCAGCCAAATGATATTGATGTGCAAACCACCTTACTTACCCTGTAGCATCCATACATATATGAGATTTTAACGATACCTGGCATTACTCTGGCTGATGACGGGAAATATTTTGTAGTTCTGCCCAAGGTTCTGGCCTAAATAAACAACATATCAATCAAAATTAGGAATGAAACATTTTATACCTCCTATGCCTACTCGAAAGTGGGCGACTGGGGATCTGGAACTTTGCAGACTTTTATGGGCAAGAAGCTGCGGCCAGCCAGGAACTAAGACTGATTAAGTCGTATTGTATTAGTGGAAGTAATACAGGTCCACCATATTATTGATTCGGAAAACTATGCACATACATGAATGATCGAATAGCAAAAACAAAGATCCAGACCTGGCCCGTGGTTAAGCGAAGGGTCAATGCGGATGAGATAGGAAAGACCATGTGAGACTATTGTACTGTAAACAACAACGTTTAGGAAAAAACAAACATGCGTACAGAGAACTAGATGTGGATATAATTTCTGACGAGCTATGTAATGCCGGGTCTAGTGCCAGAATAGCCTCAAGTGGTGCTCGGGAAGATCGTGATGCAAGACATGGTAGAGGCATCGTCTTAGAATGGTTGATGCTCCATGGGGTGGGGGAGGGATATCTTGAGGTTTTACAAGTACTGAGGTTAGGTATAGGAGCGTAAAATGGGAATTTGGCTGCGAGATCACCACTGAGAGAGTCCCTCACAGGATTGCTACACAAACTTGCAGAAAACTTGCAGGAACTCGCAGTTTGATGCAGCAGATCGCATTGAGTTTCCCCTATCTCCAGGGGTGAAACGAAATCGGAGGAACTAAAACGTCATGGAGAGGACGCTCAGTTGGGGAAAACAAGAAGCATCACGTAAATATTGGCTTACAGAGGTTGTCAAGGATGATGCTGGGCCAAGCAACCAATTATTTGCTTTTGAAGTGCGGCTGGCTGCGCTGCTGCCATGGCGACTATGAGCTGTGCTCCTGTTGCGACACTGTAAGGGATGATGGGCTGGCTTACCATGTAGCGGAGGGAAGCTCTGGATCGTCCTTGGAGGGGATGGAGCCGCTATAGCAGGGGCGGGGTAAGTTCTAGCACCCTGCTGCATTGTAGCAAGATGGCTAGCGTCTCCAACGTCCGACTTTAGCTCGGTTCTGATCATCGTTTCCCAGGCAACGCCTACCATGTTTGTTTTCCCATCATCCAATCAGGCACATTCCTTGGGCTGCTTTATGTGCTTCCCTTAAACACATCAACTCGCCAAAGACGCTCTTCTAACCTCCGACTTTCATAACATAACATCACTTCGTGCAAGTTGTGTCGAGTTGAGTCGTCTGGCCTTTGATAGAGCTGTCGTCTGGCTGCCCGTTAAAGGCGTATTTCTTTCTTCTATCAGCAGACATTGGTCGCATTTCTTACTTGCATTCATTCACATCTGGTGCTGTGCTTCACACCGAGTCGCAACATTCCTCTGCTTCATTTCCTTCTGTATAGTGGGCTCGCATACCAATGCGTTTGATAGTCGCTTACTTCAACCTGCGACAAAATTACCCATCACTACTGTAGCATGGCCACTGAATCGGTATGTAGACCGCGCCACTCGCCCTGATTCTCGGGCAAAATGTCTCTGACTAGATCTCAGGTGCATCCCTTACGAATCAACAAGACGACTACACCAACCAAAGGTCCATCAATCATGGCGAGTGGAATCCCTCGCCCGCTGTCGGAGCTCTCGCCGACAGAGATGAGAAGAAACTCTCCCAGCTGGCATAGACAATCCACTGGTTCTCCCAAGGTACGTCGACTGACCGCCAACTCATGTTTGACCTTCTGTATTGATAGCATGCAGAAATCCCCCGGAAATCCCGACTCCTCGCCATTCCAACCTTCACCCGTGGAATCAGTGGCATCTCCTCGCTTGTTTTGGCAAAACCGCAACTCTGAAAATCTATACGGATCTGGGTCACCGTCACCAAACCGCCGCTCTTCGATTGAGCGTCTTCAGAAAGCGTCTCGGGTGAGGAACAGCAACATCCTTGCACTCGAACAGAAGCAGGAATATGATCCTACTCGAATCCCTCAGATCGAAAGACCCCTCGCTAAGGTCCAAGGGAACGCCTTTGGGTCGACTGGATCCTTCCGCTCTTCGACTATCGAGCGCCCAATATTTGGCCATTCTCGGAGCGACAGCGCGATGACTATTCCCGCCGTCAGCCCCAAGTCGTCTACTCAGACAGCCGGCTCACCGAATCGTCCTCTGACGCCTAGCCGAGATCAAGTATCGCCTACAAAGTCCTCCCTTTCACACTCAAGGTTCAAGAACAGCTTTGACATGGAGACGAACACTTGGTCATTTGGCTCACCCGAAGAGGAGGATGATCATCCGATGGGACGTCGCCATGCAAAAAGTGTGACTTTTGATGCTGCACCCCCTCAGATCAACGAATATGAGATGGCAACTCCTGATCTGTCGTCAATTGGCACCAACTCCCGTGAGGGAAGTTATGAGTCAATCGAGTATGATGAAGACGAGGATGACGTCCTGTATGATCCTGGCCACGTTGATCTTGAGGGCGATAGCTTTGACGCTTCCCTGGAAGACACAGACAAAACTCCCGTTGTTGGGCCTGATGACTGGAGAGGCGACAGTCCCATGGTGAACCGCAATGGGCGTCGTGAGTACAGTGATAGTCCCATGCCCGAGGGTACACCTTCTGCTGCCACAGCTGGTCGTCCTTTACACATCCGAAGCGACTCTACGGCTTCAAACGGGGACCACCGGCCTCTACCACCTCTTCCTAATTTTATGAACCATTCTCGCAACAATTCTGCACCCTCTTCGCCTGCATCGCCCAGCCTATCAGCAACTGCAGAAAGAATGCTTGGGTCTAACAGAAATCTTCCATCTCCTCCTCAAGCCTCTGCCACAAGCAAGTCAGACATCCATAGCATTGGCAATGCCAAGATGTCGCTTGAGGAGCGATTGAGACTCATGATGTTGTCAGACGATGGCGATGGCAAGACAGCGGCTGAGCAGCAGCGTGAGCGTCGCCTTCGTAGAGCTAATGGCCGCGAACGGTTGAGTAGCCCAATCTCTGAGCCTGATTCAACAACAAGCCTCAATGATGCTCTTCAAGAGCATGATGACGTTGTTGGTGACATGTCGGCTCTCGATGATTATCAGTTACCTCCGCGTATTTCCCGGGACTCCATCATGCGAAAGGTCAACGGTAACAACAAGACATCCGATCAAGAAAAGGATTGCATCTTCTCTTCCCCTCCCACCTCAAGAAGTCCAAGCAGAAGCCCCGAGAGGCAGGTTCCTGCAGACCCTGATGTGCCTATTCCGTCTACCGAGGATTCTTTGCACGGTATGTCCGATGAGGAGGAGGAGGAGGAGGAGGAGGAAGAGGAAGGTAGTGTCATCATCAGAAGGATACCTGAGAGCGAGATCGAGTTTTACGAGGACTCGGACGTGGATTTCGATGAAGAGGAGTCCAAGCTGGAGCTGCCAGCTGACAGTGATAGTGAAAGCCACTATTCGTCGCAGGAGCCTACACCGCCACATGCCAAACCTGAAGAAGTCCAGGAGGAAGCAAGAGAGGAGAGCCTAGAGGTTGATGACCTCCGAGAAGAGGTCACGACACCTAGACCTACTCATATACAAAACGAGAGCGTCTCATCGCTGCCAGACTTTGCTTCGGGCGACAAAGATGCCTCCTTCTCGAGAGATTTCGAGTCGTATATGCTCCCTGAGCCTGAAGAGCCCAAGGTGGTTGAAGAGCCTGTGAAAGAAGCTAAGGAGATTGAGGCTCCAAAAATGGCTGATGCCCATGCTTACCTTCAGCGCCCATTCACTCCTGAGCATCTCTCCAAGCCTGAGTATGATGGCACTGGATGGGGTGATCCTGAAGACGAATACGAAGATGGCTGCCCCGGCACACCAGACTCGGTTATTCACCATCCAGCGCCTGTCCGTGCGGAAGAACCTGAGCAAGCCACTATTCCTGAGCGATCTGCCACCATCAAGGCCCCAGGTTCAAAGCTTAAGACTCGTTTGTCAAACACTCCCTCGGACATTAGTGCTATGCGAGAGGCCCGCCGACAAGTGAGCATGGAGGTGCCCGATGTCCCTCCGATACCCGACAAGCATAGCAAGCGCCTCTCGAAGGACAATAACGGCCTCTTGCTCACTGGTGACGAATTCATTAACCGTCATCCAAGTTTCAAGAATCGCAGCTTGACATTGGATCTTGACTTAGGTCTCAGCCTCGACCAAGACTTTGAGCGAGTCATCGAGGCACAAAAGGTGGCTTACAACGATCTCTTTACTCAAATCCCAGCCCACAACAGCCCCAGTAGACAAGTGTCTGCAGCAAAAGCCCAACAACAAATTGCTGAAGGACTCAATGCTAACGTAACATCTCGTCGTCAGCGCGGTTATCTCATGCGGCAAAATACGAAAGTGGTTACTGCCAGTGACAAGGATACCGAAGACTTTCGAGTTGCCAGATCCGTCGGAAATTCTCCTGTTAAGGAGGATAGGCCCATGTCATGCATTGTTGAGCCATGGAACGGTAAGCCTCGCCAGAGAAGTGTACGGAAGCGTGTAGGCGGCAGCACTGGACCTGTGCCACCTATGCCCGGTCAAGAAAGCAACGCAACAGCCGTCAGCCATGCTCCTGTCGACGAGGACCTGACACTTGAAATGGCAACGCCAGAAAGCGGAGAGAGAGGCCGCCTATTCGTCAAAGTTATGGGTGTCAAAGATCTTGATCTGCCTCTTCCAAGAAGTAAGTTTCAGTCATTGAAGGGTCAAGATTACATCTAACAGAAGCAGATGAGCGAACTTGGTTCAGTCTCACCCTTGACAACGGTGTACATTGTGTGACTACAGCATGGCTTGAGCTAGCACGCAATGCTCCAATTGGCCAGGAGTTTGAGCTCGTCGTACCTAATGACCTCGAGTTTCAACTGACCCTCAACGTTAAGCTGGAGAAACCTGTTGAGCGAGCCAAGCCGCCGCCACCTACAGTCAAGACTCATAAGCACAAAACCTCGACCTTCAGCAGGGTATTCGCATCGCCCAAGAAACGCAAAGAACTGGAGCTGCGCCAGCGGGAAGAAGAGGAACGAGCTGTACAGCAACAAAAGGATGCCCAGGCTAAACAGCGCACTGGACCTCCCACAGCTTACGAGCTTCTATCTCCTCTGGCTGCGGATGACGGCAGCTTTGGTCGCGCCTATGTTTGTCTTCGGGAACATGAGAGTCGATGCTTTGGTCGGCCTTATATGGCTGAAGTGGCTTGCTTCAATGAATGGGCCACAGAAGAGGCTGGATTTGCGTCCAGTGTCAAGAGCAAGCGTGGCAACACGGCCGTTGTCCGACGTGCACCCTACAAGGTGGGCAAGCTGGAGCTTCAGCTCCTCTTTGTTCCTCGCCCTAAGAATGCTACGGACGATGATATGCCCAAGAGTATGAACTCATGCATCCGGGAGCTCAAGGCAGCAGAAGAGAGGATGTCTCGCAATTGGGAGGGTCACCTTAGTCAACAAGGTGGTGATTGCCCTGTAAGTTAATATTCACCTGCTCTTATTCTCTCTCCGAAACTGACAACGATCCAGTACTGGCGACGCAGGTATTTTAAGCTTGTGGGTACCAAGCTCACTGCCTATCATGAGGCAACGCGTCAACCTCGAGCTACCATCAACCTGGCCAACGCCAAACGGTTGATTGACGATCGCCGAGCGTTGACAGAAAAGGAGACGACTGGTAGAGGGGGTCGACGACGTCGATCTGCTTTTGCGGAAGATGAAGAAGGTTACATGTTTGTTGAGGAAGGATTCCGTATCCGATTCAACAACGGTGAACTGATTGACTTCTACGCAGACACAGCTGCAGACAAGGAAGGCTGGATGAAGGTCCTCACTGACGTTGTCGGACGTGACAATCCAGATGATGACTCTTCAAATCAGCGAGCAAAGGCTAAGTGGTGTCAGTTGGTTCTTCGACGAGAAGAGCAACTACGTCGCCGAGCATCAGGTCGCCGAGTGAACTCACGACCTAAGAGTATGTTCCTCTAAGACACGATCTCACTTAGGCATGCTCTTATGACGGAGACGAAAATGAGACAAGGTGCTGGACGCCGTGACACTACTACCTGGACCAGGCGTTCAGGACCAGCAGGATATTTACGATAGATGTCTCTGTTCTCCATTCTTCTGGTATTGGTTTATATGGTTGATGGCTGATGGGATACTACCTTGATGTTGTAATATGATTGGAGTTGGGGGTGCTGTTGTATCCTTGACTGAGGAAATTGGGAGCATTGGCCGTTTATGCACTTACAAGGCGTCGGCGAGGACATGACTTATCGTTGTTTCACTTGTTTCTTGGGGTAATAGGCGCTTACGCGTCAAGGGATTTCAGTTCATAGCATGGGATTACAATGAATCGTCTAAAATGTCACTAAGTGTAAAAAGAAGTGCTTGGCCAGATCTTTTCATTGTGATGGTATGCTGATTGCACGTGACAGCACGCGAACAACACGTTTCAACGTTCGGGCATGGGAGCGATGTTGGGTGGCACGACCCACCTGGATATCCTAGCCCAGCAGGGAGCTTATGAGGCGCAGCGCAATTTATAGTGGCTCACACCTTAGCTACCTCCAAAACCTCACCCCGTATTAGTACATCTTACCTTCCCAGCTACAAGCACGGCGTCGTTGCCAAGTTGACCCTTTAACGCCTCAATCAATCCTCGATATAACAACGTCTTGTCACCGCATACACTGTTGCTCCATTTAATTCACTCTTAATCAACTATAAACCACCATGGCTGGCCGTTTTGTGCGGGCGTCCAAGTATCGTACGTGCTGGCGCAAACCAACCGCGCTGAGATTCGATATGCTGACGTTGCTCATCAGGACACGTCTTTGGAAAGTCCACGAGAAAAGAATTTTGCTACGACAACCTTCATATCAGTCGTAATGCTTGGGACACAAACTTGGTCAAGGTGCGTCGTACCGCATCGCAGCGCGTGGTGCAATCAGTCTTGCAACGAGAGTTCGGCGCGCTGATTTAGGGGGTGGTTGGTTTCGTTTAGGTCAACCCTGAGTATCTCTCAGTCAATTGGGATGCCTCCGGTGGCGGCGCATTCGCTGTTATTCCTCTGAACGAGCGCGGAAAACTCCCCGACCAGATTCCACTGTTTCGTGGCCATACTGCCGCGGTACTCGACACTGACTGGTATGCATTCCCATTGTTGGGCCCCGGAACTGCGTCGGCGCTTACAATAATCAAGGAACCCTTTTCACGACAACATCATCGCCTCTGCATCCGATGATGGCAAGGTTTTTATCTGGGAGGTTCCTGAAGGGTTTACGCTACATACCGACGCCGAGGAAATTACAGATGTCGCACCTGTGAGCAAGCTTGCTGGCCACCCCAGGTTGGTCTCATATATTGTCACTATCAGTACAGTCACTAATCCCTGATCAGAAAGGTTGGGCAGGTTCTTTTCAATCCTGCGGCCGAAAACATTCTCGCCTCTGCATCTGGTGACTTCACGGTCAAACTTTGGGACATCAGCACCGGTCAGTCGCCTCTTGCTCTCAAGCACAACGATATCGTCCAGAGTCTGTCATGGAATGCCAGTGGCAGCATGCTCGTTACCACCTCGCGAGATAAGAAGATTCGTGTGTGGGATGTCCGACAGGAGAAACCCGTTCACGAAGCGCCTGGCCATGGTGGTGCCAAGAACAGTCGCGCTGTCTGGCTGGGAGAGCATAATCGCTTCGCGACGACTGGTTTCTCGCGTATGAGTGAACGACAAATAGCTCTCTGGGAGCCTGGCAGGACGGAGCCCATTGGTGGCTTTACCATGCTGGATTCCATCTCTGGTGTCTGCATGCCTTTCTGGGGTAAGGTCCCTCCTCCAATGTTCGGGCTGCGACAGTGCTAAAAAGATACGTGATAGATGATGGTTCAAACTGCCTGTACCTTGCTGGCAAGGGGTAAGTTCTCGTCTGTTTGCATGTTTAGCGACACTACTGACACTACTCAGCGATGGCAACATTCGATACTTTGAATACGAGAACGATAAGTTCGAATTCCTTAGCGAGTACAAATCGGGCGACCCTCAACGCGGCATTGCCTTTATGCCTCGACGAGGCATCAATGTACGGTTTTCTTGTATCGAATCTAGTGTCACATTTACTGACAGCTCTAGACCCACGAGAATGAGGTCATGAGGGCTTACAAAACAGTCAACGACGCTTATATTGAGCCTATCTCATTCACTGTACCGCGACGCGCAGAGACCTTCCAAGCCGATATTTTCCCTCCTGCCACTGGTACCAAGCCCGCTGCGACTGCTCAGGAATGGTTCGATGGCAAGACTGCTATTCCTAACAAGATTGACCTTGAGAGCGTCTATGACGGCACTGCGCCCAAGGAGATTGCCTCTGACTACAAGGCTCCTGCAGCCCCGTCTCCTGTCACTGAGAAGCCTGCACCAAAGATTGAAGAGGCCAAGAAGGAAGAGACCAAGGCAGCGCCTGCACTGCGATCTCCTCCTCCCACTATGAGTGAACAGAAGGGGTCAATCTCTGCTATGGCTTCCAGATACCAAGACAAGCAGGAGGAGGAGGAGGAGGATGATGATGCTTCCAGCTTCGAGGAGGTTTCGCGGCCTGCTCAGCGTCAAGCTGTCCCTGCAAAATTTACTCCTCCTGCTCAACCGCAGACTGCTTCTGCTCCGTCCCCATCCACCGTCGTAAAGCCCTCTTCTCCAGTCAAGACTCCTGCCACCACCGCGTCCACTGCTCCGCCTCCCACATCTCCAGTCCCCCGAGCTATCTCTTCCGCACCCAGCGGTAGCGACTCTTTTCTAGCGGAAATCAAGCAACTGATCGAAGGCCAGACAAAGCTTATCAACTCCCAGAGCCAACAGATCACTCTGCTTACCGCTGAAGTCGAGGCTCTCAAGCGTAAGGTTAGCTCTGGCTCCCAGGATCAGAGCGAGCGCATCCGCCAGCTTGAGCTCGAGTTAGAGGAGGTACGATCTTGAAGAGCTCTTCGAATTTTTTGGGGGATCTGAATAGTGTCACTGCCTTGCCCCAAACCTTGAAAACTATGGGAATGGATTGTAGCTGTAGCGAATGTATATATAGTTAGATAGGGTTTCTAAAGATCTGTTCTTTGATGGCCCGTTTAAACTCTACGAGCCGGGAGCATTCGTCGAGATTTTTCAACGATATGATTCAGGAGTTTTCGAGTATACTTGTTCTAACATTGGTATGTTGCTGTTTTGCCGATTCCTAATGCCTAATTCATCTTGGTCTCTTCATTACTTCAGGCGACCAACCGAGGATATATACTTAAGGTGGCTCCTAACTACCACTACATGACTTGCTTTGAACCAAAGGTATCTGCGCGACGCAGCTGAAGAACAGCATGACAACCAAAACGGATTGTTTATAAGTTGAAGATGTAATTTCACTGTGCGCTTGAACCTACCCTACATTCATTAGTGTACGTAAATTAACCAACTAACACCACGAACAATGTCTGTTTTCCTATGTTCCTGCCTCACAATGAACAGACCGGTGCATATCACCCTTGTGATGTCTTATGGCCGCGTTTCAATATGCGCTTACTCTTGAATACGGCTGCAGGTCGACCACTCGTGTACCGTTCTCGAGGGACGACAATGGAGCGTTTCAAAAACAAAACAATAAATCAAATGCTATTTATATCGTGACTATTTGGTTTATCTACATCTACGCGCCTTGAGACACATTTGCGGTGTTTTGACTGGTCGCTTCGGAAGAAGCCCAAGATTCCTGAATTTGTTCGAAACAAGCACATGAGCGAGCAAGTCTTCAGCACACGCACACTGTGACTGTCAGATCAACCAGCATATCCAACTGAAGGGGCTGAGAATTCCTCTCAACCAGAGACAGTGACAATCCTTCGGTCCTGGCAAGCCTGGGCAAGGCCAACGAGTGATAGACCGATTAGTCTGACGACCTTCCATGTATCGACCGCCGGAAAGCAACCACCTGGGAGGAAGCAGAGCTGTGGGTTCATCATCACACTATGCCATCACAATTGGGCCTCTCAGTGAGAAAATCTCTGATAGTGGCATTGTTTCACAACAAGGAGTCTTGATGGGGAGCGAATGATCCAGACTAGGATCTGTCCTGACCATGAGAAACCGAGAAACCACTACTCGTGTAGATAGCAACAACCAATACCTTCTCGGCAGAGTGGCTGGGCCAATTCCATGCTAACAACGAGAGAGTGGCAACCCGAAACGCCATAATGGAAAAGCCGAGCCAAGTGTTCTGCCATAGCATTGATCATTGTCTCCGCCGTCGTGAGAGCCACCTCGCTTCGAGACCAATGTTCGGATCAAGATCACGACCGAGAACACGGACAGAGAAGCTGCCGATCAAACAATCCAATGGCGTAAAAGGGTTTGACATACCCCGTTAGTTTGAATGACGTTGCATTCGCAGATACCTAGATCCATATGGGGAAGTCAGTTAAGCCAGGTTCACGAGAATAGCATGCCAAGTGTGGTGAAACTTTGCAGACCTGGCTCGCTTCAGCAAGGGAGAGCAGAAGAGTGCCCACTCAGCCGCTAACTCAACTCATAAACCACGGGTAACATGACTCAATGGAGGGCATCGCACCTGGCTGCACGGAGAGGTCGTATGCAGGAACAAGCGGACATGGACCCCTGATGCCCCGGAAACAGGAGTACGAAGTGTTAAGGGACAGGCCTGATGACCGACAACGCAAAGAGCCCGCTTCAAAATCTTCTGGAAAAGCTGGTGGCTGGACGTTTCGTGTTTCAAGTATTTGAAGCAGAGAACAGGGTCCGTTTCACGATCTCGGCAATATGATGTGAATGGAGGTTTTGGGTCACAAAAGTACTGTTGTCGATGGCCCAGAGAACCGGTTGAAGGCACAGATCTCGGTTAGGTGAATAGTTTAACACGGACATACTGGTAAACATCCTAACGAAGTTGATATCAGGTCAGCATGTCCGTGATTCCGTGAATATGATCGCTGCTTGGGGCTTGGGCTGTTTCAGGTCAGTAGTCTGTTCTACGGTTGAGATAATACAAGCCAGATCCGCCAGTGCCAATACAGAATATTGTCTTCGAGGTAGCAGGGAAGAAACCTGGTCAACCAAATTTAGTTCTCAGCTGAATAGAACGTTCCGTTTTGGGGCAGTGATATATCGACTGAGAGGCAGGTCGATTACACCAGTACAAACGAGTGTAGTTTATGATTAGATGATAGTGATCTTGGTCAACCTCAGGCCAATTTTTCGAAACGATACATGATAACTCCCGTAGGTTTGTGGTAGTATCGGAAATTCATGATCGACACTATTCTGACCATTCAGGCTTCGACTGAGAAACTTCGAGTTAGCGCTGAGTTGATGAGGAGGTGACAATGATGACTGGAAGATAACCATCAGCTTGATCCTTGACATCCCATTGAGAAAAGAACAAAACTGTAGGGATTGGTCCACCAGCGGGAAACAGCCCGATCGGCGGCCATCCCCTGCCAGCAGGTTTGATGAACATGGTAGTGATGCTATTTCTGGCTTGTAACAAAAACACAAGAGGCTGGAACGAAGATGAAGCATAAAGATGATGTTGGGGCGAAGACTTGATACAGCCAATGGGGCAGCCGAGACGCACCTCAAACTGGACCCCTTGCGGGACTTGACTAGGTACCTCCGTAGAGAATCTTGGGTGACGCCGACAGGGAATGTTGCTGAATTTGTGATTGGTCGCTTTGAGACGCTCAACTTAAACTTGGGCACACACCAGCTTTTGAAACACCAGCGTTAAAAGATGTGTGGCGGCCCGTTCGGCCAGGTCAAACGGAATGAGGCCCAGTGAATGCAAGCCACTACCATTTTCTCTTGGAATTGACGTAGGATTGGTAGGATAGACGCTCGATTGTTGGTTTGCGGTCAGGAAATGAAGGATTGTTTTGAACCCCAAGCTGTGGTTGATGCACTTTTTGGTAGGTGAACAGACAAGTCTCTGGGCCGGGCCACCAGCAAGTGACTCGTGTAACTTGGAATACAGTGACAAATTAGGCACAGTTTGCAGTAACAGATGAGGCCATGACATCCAAGACTTGTAATGGCCCGCAATAGCGCGAATTAGAGGCCACAGGCTCACATGAAGTCGCGCATCTGGTTGTATGTAATTTTAAAATTACTCAGGGGTAATATTAACCATGGTAGTCAATGCAACCACACTTTCCAGCCACTGGTACTCGATCGTGTTGGCTTATCGATGGAGAACCCGAGGATTTGATCAAGTAAAGGTCACACTGACTACAAGCCAGACATAACTGGCTAAGGGAGGAAAGAAAACTCAGGACCTTGATCCTAAATGACAAAAAGACTTAGATAATTTGGGATAAGTTTAGGATATATATATATGCTGAGTTTATTTTTGATACCCTAAATTTAGGTCTCAGTGTTTCTTTCCCCCGAGGACTGGTTCCAGTTCAGATATCTCATTATTATGACTTGTCAATGTCGACTCAACCTTGGGCCCAGTAAAAATTCGACAAAACGAAAGAAAGTCTTACTTGTATCCAGGACGATCTTGTTAGTTGCTTGGCTGCAAATGTGAAAGATCATGATGGCGCGCATATTGTACAGTATTCTAATTAACGACACGGAAGCCAAGCAATACTACTCCGTACGCTCACTTGGACTGTGTTACTGTCATGTATACAGTAAACTAATACTCATTACACGCGTATCCAATCAATGTAAAAAACAATTAATAGGCCGAATGTACAACCAGATAATAGTAGGTGCAAAATGGTGAAGATGATTCGACCATGTTTGATAAAATTGTAAAACAGAGTAGCCCAACGATCCAGCTAGCGCAGCTACCCTCTTGATCACAATCCAGGATACATTGAAGGGGTGTGATGGTTTCAGATGTCCTGCATCACTGGTGCACAAGTATCTAGGCGAGGATGTGGTCTCTGATGAAGTCCAGTGGGTACGTTTCACCTCGATGAAGACGTTGTCTTAACACAGCCCTGGCAGGGATACGTACACAAATTGATCCTGTAAGCCGACAGGATATCCTTGTCTTGCATTAGGACTTACAACTGACCAGCGGAACACATCGGCATTTCTGATCAAAAGCGGAGGATGGAATCAAAAGAAGATGGCGCAGACGTTGCTGAGTGGAATCCACGTAAGGATTCGTCAATAGTTGGGGATTGTTTATCGAACACCCTTCCTGGGCCTTACTCTTGGGAACATATCCCCGCTATGATGCTTTCGCTACGAAGCCAATGTAGCCTTGCAAAACACATACATTGTGGCTCGGGGGATGATCTCTGTAATTATGACCACTGCCTCTGTAGTTAATGCAGCACAGCTTCTCCACATAAATGAATAAAGTTTGGTTGCTCAACAAGCATAAATAATGAATGCTGTCGCGCACCTGAGATTATGTACCAGTCCTTCGAAGGCTCGAAAGTGACCTGACGAGTAATCTGCGACTGTGTTCGGTTGGGAGAGTCTCAAGGGAGAATGGACCCATCTCGCTTCAGTCTGCTCATATATTACTCGTGTTGTGTGCTCGGTTGTAATCAAACATGTAGATAGATGGCTGATGGCTTCCAACCTTCGACGACATTATCAGCCCCTTTTCTTGACATCCAAGGGATGGTCTTAGGACGTCAATTATTGTTTTCATTATGATCGTAGCTTATACCGGCCACCCACGTTGTAACCGGACTGTTCCTGCATATTAATAATGTGGTGCCTGGTAATATCAGAAATTGCTGTTTGCGAGGAGAGTGTCGGCCGAGGTATTGACAATGAATAGGCCCCATTTGTTTTAGCAGGAACACTATAATGCATGGTATGATACGTAGTGATCTCCGAGATTGACTCTGGAAAACACGATGAGATTGCGACGCTCGCTTGGACAAAAGCCACATTCAGTGGTTGGCATCCGTGGGGAACTTTGGCTTCAAAGCTGATGGTAAACGAAAATCAAGCATGGTTGGCCGACAGCGCTAAAGCATACGATGGTTCAGGCTGTCTGACTAGGTACGAAGCTAGGAAGGTAATAGTGATGAGTTAGTAGTTAATATGTCCATCTCTTGGAAACTCCGCTCCAACGGTCCCCATTCTTTCTGCAAGTCGTGGAACTCACTGAAATTTTAACACAATATAATAGCTAGTATTCCACCATCGAAGGGAAGGTAAGTAGAAGCACACCTTGCCTACTCGTCACTGAAGTTGAGATGTTAGTGATTGAATCCCAGCAGCATCCATGACTGGGCGATGTGTGTGTTGCAACAATTTCAAGATTAGCTCACAAACCTTTAAGCTAGACTTCAGAGAGGTTTTGGAGATCCAATTATTAGGCTGAGACAAGCGGCACGACGCGGCCAGGCTATGAACCGACTGCGTTTTACGTTTCAGTCTTTGGCCTTTGTTGTGTGCATGTCCCCCAGTCATTGTCTCTGTGAGTTATAATGGTTGCGAGACAGCAATCAAAGACAAGAATGAGGGCCGTTATCCACGTTGCTTAGCTGCAAATGCAACTCTGGATTTGTTTCCGCGACCCTTGTCGATCTTTTCGGCCTCAACCCTATTCTGTCAGTCTCGTCCGACGCGGAAGGGAGCGTGGGTTTGTTTTGAAGCAGGGGCGTGGAATCAACCTGTCGATATTATATACCTGGTAGTCAAGGGAGCCAATAGCGAAAGGGTTTGTTGGCGTTGTTGACGTTGTTGATGTCCTCGTCTTTTCTTTGCAAGCCGCCAGGGAATCTTCCCATTTTATTGTTTCTTCACCTGCATTATACGTAGTAATACCACCGTTTGTGCTCGTCGTAAGTTGGAGCCCTTTAAAGGCAACTTAGAATCAGCTCCACGGCGTCTTCCAGCCAGCTACATACCGGTAATACTAAAGAATGAGGGCGTGCACACACCTGACTCGGTTATGGGAACTGAAGTGCTGTGTGGGGAGGCACCCTGTTGAACGTAACAGTATTATAAACTTCATCAGATTTCTGTGGTGATACTATAGGGCACGACACGACACCGTACAGTACAATAACAACAATACATTACCGTACGGATAGAATGGCTCATAACTCCCTGCGAGTCTGTTTACCTGGGTTCATAGCCGGACTGCCAGAATAGAGTGGTCCAGTTTCTTGGTCTTTCAGGGGTTTCTAATCTAGAATAAACTAAAGACCAAAGAGTGTTTGGGTAATTGCTAAGTGACAGGGTAGAGGCGTAAGTATAAGTGCAAGACAAGAAGCAGGAGAGGACTAATGACATGGAATAGAGAGCTATTGCAGGTTCCATCAAAGGTGACCTGAATGCCCGTTATCGTTCCCATCTATAGGTAGGTCCATTTGTTGCAGTGCATTAGGTAGGTAGGAATGGAAGCAGAGAGGAAGGCACACTGCACCCGCTCCAGTACAAGCAGAACGAGGAGCCTCCACTCGTTGTCTCTGATTGGCACGCTGAATCATGCTCTGACATTGACTCCGCTGCTCCCGTTGCTGACGAGCAAGCCAGAGAGTCCTCCACCCTCCATCCCACTTGACTCCTCCCCAAAAGCACCGTGCGTGGTATGTGGCTGCTCTCCCGCCCTCGCAACGCCGTCGTTCACTTTTTCAGGTTGGCGCGTGCTCTAGAAGTCCAATCCCAACCTAATTAGAACCCACCCCATCTGTCCGCGCGCACCTCACCTGCCATGCCAGGCCCGGGTACTTGCCCTTGGGTTACTCTGTCCTCCTTTCCATGGGTCTCCATCTCTTAACTCACTTACTTGCCTTGTTCTTCCTTTGCCTTACACCTAGACCCATCGGCGCGACACTCTCCCACACAACATCTCATTAAACCCCCGTATATCCTCGCTCGCCTGCTCAGATTTCCCTCCCGAAATCTTTTCCTCTTGTCGTTTTGTTTTCCCTTCATTTTGCACTCCTCCCTCCTCCCCTCTCCCCTCGCTCCACACTCCGCGGAGGCATTCCGGAGTTGCCCTCAAACTCGTTTCTCTTTCCAACTCAATAGAAGCCGCCTTCTCCCCCGACGTCTCAAGTTCATCCTCAACGCGCCGTTACGCTTTCAGCTGTCCTTCGTTTTCCTTCACGAAGCCACTGGTCGCTCTTGATGAACATTGCTCTACGGCTCTGTTGATATCTTTTCGTTTCTTGCTTCCCCGTTGTTGCTTGCTTATAGCTTTAATCTGGTTCGATTTCTTGTTTCGCGCGAAAACTCGACTTCGATCCCCCACCATCGCCTACGCCTTGACGGTTGCACTCCAGACGCCTCTCAGTCACATTCGCTTGACGCGGTTGCTGAGTCTTGAATCGCATTGCGCAGCGATTCCATTATTCCGGGCTGGTCTCGAATTTTGGTCAAGCATCATTCCCATCATTATTTATACTCGGATCCAGGCTGCGCCTTGACCATTTCATTCTTATTGAATCTGGCTAAAACGGTTGATTGCATCGTCATCCCTTACTCGCCACAAGCTTCGATTGCCATCTGCCAGACTTTTCGGTTCGCTTCTCAACGACTTCCGGCCGTTGAGCGCCATCGACTCGACTGACCAACCACGGTCACGTCTATAGACAACACTCTCAGAGCCTGGCAAGATGTATCCGCAACACTCCACAATGGCGCCTCAGAAGCCCGAAACTTTCATGCTGAGTACTGAAGCTCAGCAAGCTCTCCCTCATGATGCCCAAGTTGCCCTGCAGCAAGTTGACAACTGTAAGCTTTTGATGTGAGAAATTGCCTTCTGTGTTTTCTGACACTCTGTTAGTGAAGTACTTCCTCATCTCAGCCCCTGTCGATTGGCAGCCCGATCAGTACATTCGCCGATTCTTGTTGCCAACCGGCGAATATGTCTCTTGCATTCTCTGGTAAGCTGAAACTGGCTGTGTTGATCACGAGGTCACTAACTTGATTCAGGAACAATCTTTTTCACATTTCTGGTACAGATATTGTGAGATGCCTGTCCTTTCGATTTCAGGCTTTCGGTCGTCCTGTCAAGAACTCCAAGAAGTTTGAGGAGGGTATCTTCTCCGACTTGCGGAATCTCAAGTCTGGAACCGACGCTTCTCTGGAGGAGCCAAAGAGCGCCTTCCTCGACTTTCTCTACAAGAACAACTGCATCCGAACACAAAAGAAGCAAAAGGTCTTTTACTGGTACAGTGTCCCACACGACCGTCTGTTTCTTGACGCGCTGGAACGCGATCTTAAGCGTGAGAAGATGGGTCAGGAAGCCACCACCGTTGCTGTTAGCGAACCGGCTCTGTCTTTTCAATACGACTCATCTCAGTCGCTCTATGAGCAACTGACTAAAGCGCAACAAGCCAACTCCTCCTCTTTCAGCGCCCAGCAGTCTGCTTTCTCTCAGAGCCAGTCCACCTCCCCAGTTATGCGTGCAATGGACTCGATGCCTCCCCCCCCGACAATGATGCCCCAGTCCATGCCCCCTTTGGCGGAGGGGATGGACGCAATGGTACCTTACGGCACGATGGCGGTGCCTCACTCAATGGCCCAAGCCGTCCCTGTCAAGAGGGAACCTGATTTCACCCGTGTTCAGTACAACCATAATGGTGTCCCAATCACCCAAGGGCACCAGCGCCATGCTTCCATGCCTGCTTATGGTCTCGAGTATTCGCCAGCCCCTTCATTCGTCTCCTCTCAGTACGAGGATTACAGCAACCGAGGAATTTCTTTTGAACCCATCACTCCGCCTCAACAGGCTTTGGGTATCTCGGCTGAGCCCGCGTATATCGCCAATGAGGAGACAGGCTTGTACTCGGCCATTCCTGACCATATGGCTAGCATGAACGGTCTTAACGGCATGGTTCAATTACCACCTTCCAATTTGGCGGGCCCTCAGTTCTCTCGTCCCTATGGTACAAACAACGTCTACTCTGTGATCGAAGGTTCACCGACATATAAACAGAGAAGACGGCGTTCATCCATTCCTCCAACTATGTCGGCAATTTCGACCCCTGCTGCTACTGCCCAAGCAGCTTCACACACGCACTCCCACCGGCCTTCTGAGCTTCGCCGATCAATTTCTGCCTCAGTTGGCCCCGTAGCTGAAGGTGATGAATCGGCAGACAACTCACCCCCCGGTCTTTCCTATAGCACCTCCGCAGTTTCTGTTAACACCCAACACCACCAGAACATGTCAAGGCACGGAACCCCCCTGTCGACTGTGGAAGGAAGCCCTGCTGCCCACTCAATGGGCATGCACCAGCAAGAATTTCCCCATCTGGCTGGCGAGGAATTTTCTGGCGATGTCAATGACCAGCGGCGCTCTGTTCCTGCTCCCAATGGCGCTGTCAGACGTGCTCGCTCGGCAACCGTGATGGAAGTCGGTCCATATCCTCAGAAGTCACACTCTTGCCCCATTCCCACCTGTGGCCGTCTTTTTAAGCGTTTGGAACATCTCAAGCGGTAAGTTCACTGCCTCATAGTAAGGTATAAAGACTAAATTGAATGATCCATAGACACGTGCGAACACATACACAAGAAAGACCTTACATATGCCCACACTGCAGTAAAGCATTCTCAAGATCTGATAACCTGGCGCAGTATGTTGCACACCTACACATATAACGCAACTGTCACTAATAACCTACACTAGACACAAGCGTACCCATGGGCGTGAAGATGGCGGAGATGGTTCCTTAAACCTGTCAGGCGAGGAGGATGAGGATTTCTCTGGTGATGACCACCTTGGCTCACTCGAAGAAGCCTCCCCACACTCTGATAGCGCCTATGTGACCGGCTCCCTCAACGCTGCTGCGCATGGCTCGACCCCACCTTCAAGTATGGCACCCACGCAATCATATAATAGTCTTGAGACTCTCAGCATGCCCATGACAATGAGCCAACCGGCTGCTATCAACGCCAGCGGTATGATGTAACGGCAAACCTGCGTACGAACTTGTCATTTTAGTTGCGTTCAGATCATGACTTTCAGGGATTTACGGCTCTAAATTTGGTGGAAATTTGCAATGGTTATACGCGCGTGCTGTCGTTGACTTTTCCTTTGTTTATATTTTAAATTCTCTTTTTTACCTGGAAGCGCTTACATGTGCTTAAAATATGGCCCCAATAGATTCAAACTCTTGTAGCTTCTGGGAAGATTCTCAAGTGGCTCAGAGCCTTACGAACGTATTAAGATGAAGTAGACCAAGGAAATATCTGTATTTATATGGTTCCTATTTCTTGAATAAGACTGTATTCCTAGGCATTATGCCAGGGAAACTGTGCTGACTTGGAATCGTTACATGTGGTAGATTAAAAGCAGAAACTGTTGCTTTTTACATGCCATATGAAGGCTGTCGCTTGAAGTGATGACGATATCTTGCTGAGCACACGAAAGTGGGTTTTAAATACCGTGCTAACGCCGGCTTCTTCTACCAAACGCATCTCTGCCACTCTCTATGCTCTTGATATCCTTGTCGCTCAACCGTAGTTCTGCCCCCTTGAGTCTACCAACTCCTGGTCGGTCGACAGCAATATCCCTTCCCCTATCTCTACGCCCCTTCTTCTTGCTAGTCTCTCGTTCGAGGATCACTCCATTCTCCTTAGCTTCTCTTCGGCGCTTTGCTTCTCGTGCGTCTGCCGCAGCAACAATGCCCTTGCGCATGTTCATGGGCATCTTTTCTTGCTTGTGAATTGACACTTTGGATCCTAGAGCCTGGACGCGCAAGTCCGTCGCCTTTTGACGAGTGCGGCCTGTAGCAAAAGCCTTGGGTGCAATAGTGGTACCCGATGCTGAAATGGACGGCGCGAGAAGATGCGATTCTGCAAGGAGTCGTCGGAGTTCAAGGTCTTGGGCTAGAAGGGAGGGTGCGTCCTCGGGGAGGGTGTTTGAGGGGGATGAAGTCGCTGATGGAGATTGCTCAGTTTTGGGTGTTGTTTGCTCTGGAGGTCGTGATGACTAAGGAGTGTCCTGTCAGTACTATGTCCTGGAGTGATCGATACGACGCAATTCATACCATGAAAGCTTTGAGCTCTCGTTTTGACATTGCCGCTGGTTTCGGCGGTTGCTTGCTCGAATGGTCTACGACCTGTATTGTTGGATTTTGCTCTTCCTCTGTGACAGAGTCCTCGTCGGAGAGGCCACCCCATTCGTCGTTGTTCCCGCTACTGATGTTGTTATTCTCCTCTTCCTCGCTCTCGATGTCGTTGCTGCTTCCCTCATGTTTCAGCTTCTTGAATTTCGATTTAGCAGCTTCTGCCTCTGGCAGGGGTGCAAATTCCGCCTCGAAATGTCGTCTGAAAATGGCTGCAGCATCTTCTTGGGATAGTAGAGGCTCAGGCTCAGGCTCAGCCTTGCGCTTGCCTAAGATAGCCATTGCGGGCGGATTTGATTCAAGTTTAACAATTGTAAGCACCGAGCTCGGATTCTGATGTCGCAAGGAAATTTTGGCTGCTGCTAAGGTACCGAGTAATTTTCAGCCTTGCATCCCACTACAACAAGGCTGCCCCGCTGTCATCGAGTGGTAAGGTACTTACCTATACCTAGGTAACTACCTATCTAGGTGCCTAGGTACCACGTTGCGTAGGGTACGGATTAATTTATAATCATGGTAAATATTATGAACAAAACAAACGCCTGGTATGTGATATTTGAGAATCAAGAAAAGCTAGTAGTATTTGGGGGACCTTTTGATGTACCCAATATTGATTACGTAGGTACCTTACAAACCTGGTTCAATGGTAGGTCGATATACCTACTGACCTTGTCAACGCCCGAAATTTATTGAAAGTCATGCAAGTCCCATGGTATCGTACCAAAACGCCAAAAAGATAGTATGGGCGGATCAAGCTTTTCCAGCGAGCCTTGCCCTTCTCGAGTCCTCTTCTCTTAGGGCCTCGCTCTTTGCTAAGAAGTCTTCTCTGACCATGTATGAATCTTTGGACTTGCCAGCCAACTCAAGCTCATCTTTGATGCCTTCCTTGTCCACGTACCCAGCCCAGTCCATACGACTCTTCTCGACAACATTGAGTTTCTTGGCTTGTGCTTCTTTGCCAGCTTTGATCCGGGCGGCCATTCCGAGATTCAGATCTGCCCGATGTGGAAGAAGATCTATCTGAGGCTCGAAAGCTGATCGGAACGCCCTTCTGGTAACGTTCTTTTCAGGGCTATTCTTGGGTGCCTCTTGGCCGTGTGAGGCAATATAAAGCTTTGCTTCGGCCGAGTCACGCGGAACCAGCTTTTCCTCGCTGTGAATTCGACCAGCAAAGTTATACGTGCGTTTGATTCGAATCATTGTCGATGACTGGTCGGATATCGTTGAATTCGATTTGTTCTCAGCTGAGTCCTTTGATTTGTCAATAAAGTTGGTACTTGTGTCTGCGTCGTCGGGTCGCTCGTCCTTGTTTCGTGGAGTTGGTGGTTTGGATATCATTTGCGCCCATAGCGCATCAACATCTATAGTGACTGGCTCGTTGTTTGTCGCATGTTGATGCTCTTCTTTCCTGGTAGTCCTTGTCAGTGAAACGCACCGAGAAATGCATATATCAGAGACATACTCCGCGGCACGCTGTCTACGAGTCTTGATCAGACCGCCCTCACCCTCGTCGTGGTCACGTATGGCTTTTGTATGCGTTCTCTTACGACGCTTCTCACCCCTTTTTATGATCGCCTCATCACCCGAGTTGTCATATCCTGCATCGGCTTCATCTCGTGGGCGACTTCTTTTGTTGGCTGTTTTGTCGCTGGAATCTTCTAAGTCAGAGTGATCGGAAGTCTGGTCGGGCGAAGCATCCAGAGCGAAGTCCGAGTCTTCTGAGGATACATATGATTCATCTTCGTCCAATAGAGAATCTGGAGGCATTCTGGTAACTGTGATGTTGGAACTTGGCGCCCTGCTATTCTGGTCGCGTAAAGTTGATAACTCAATGAGGTGTGGTGCAGGTCTGCTCTGGTTCAAGAAGTGGGTCGTGGTCCATCCACCAGTGAAATAAAAAACTGCACGAGACCAAACTTCACTATAGTTAATGACACTTCAGTTACAACTGGTTACTCGTCTTGAGGAGAATGAGACTAATTATCGTCAATAGCATTACAAGAGATTTCGCAGATGACCACAGCGGCTTTCGTAATAGCAGCCCATGGGTGAGATGATGTATCAATTCATGTACCTACATCCCTTAGTACTCCTAGCACTCGCATATTGTTCATCTTGAACTAAAACTAGGTAAAAGAACGGCGGTGGACAAACCAACCACGCTGCCCCCCCCAGACCGCCTGACTGCCTAGGTACTTCATTCGTAAATGACTACCACCTTCTCAGCCCCACGTAACCGTTCGTTTCTTTCTCTTACTCCTATTTTGCGATTGATAAACAAGCTAGGTATTTGCCATGAGTTCCGACGATGATTTCGAGATCGAAGTTTCCGAACTGGCAGCAGACGATCCTATGAGAGCTTTCCTGCCCACATCCTTTGGGAAGAAATCGAAAGAGGCCGATGTCGAAGCCCAAATCGAAAGAAGTCGCAGAAAAGTCGCAGAAGTCAGTGGTGGAAAGAAGAAGCAAGACTCCAGCGATGACTCCGACAGCGACGATTCCGACCAAGATGAATTCCCTGTATCACACGAGCTTGTTCTTAAAACCCACGATCGCGCCGTCACCACAGTCTCGCTAGATCCAGCAGGAGGACGACTAGCAACCGCTTCCACAGACTGTACTGTCAAGTTGCATGATTTTGCTTCTATGACTCTCAGCACGTTGAGATCTTTCCGATCCGTCGACCCCTACGAAACGAAGGCATCCGACGTTAACTCGCAATCGCATCCTATCCACCGCATAGAATTCAACCCTCTAGCAGGAGGTGTCTTTCTTTGTGTGTCAGCGCATCCCCAAGCGAAGATACTGTCCCGGGATGGCGATATTATCACCGAATTTGTCAAGGGAGACATGTACCTTCGTGACATGCACAACACCAAGGGTCACATATCCGAAATCACGACTGGCACCTGGCACCCCACTGACAAAAATTTGTGCGTAACTGCGGGTACAGATAGCACACTAAGAATTTGGGATATCAACAATAAGCGGACGCAGAGAGATGTCGTTGTGTTCAAGTCCAAAGCCGCTGGCTCTGCTGGTCGAACCAAGATGACTACTGTTGCATGGGGATCTTCACCCCAAGGAAACAGCAACGTCCTTGTCGCAGCAGCTTTGGATGGCTCGTTAGTCATGTACGGTGGCAATAGTCCTTTCTCACGACCTGCAGGAGAAGTTCGCGACGCACATAAACCGCAATCGTGGACCAGTGGCATTGATATATCATCCGATGGTCGCATGGTAGTCACAAGAGGAGGCGATGATTTGATCAAACTCTGGGACACGCGCAAATTCACAAAGCCTCTCGTCACAGTCGCACATACCTCAACCTCAGACCATTTCCCTACGAGCAACATCAAATATGCGCCAAACTCAACAAGCATCATCACAGGCTCCGCGACCGGCCATCTCCACATTCTGAATCCTGGCAATCTGCGCTCAGAACATGTCACTGAAATAACACCTGGGTCACCACTAATCACAGTGGATTGGCATCCAAAGATTAATCAGATCGTTACAGGTTCAGCTAATGCCGAGACTCACGTCTTGTACAACCCGCAGATGTCGAGTAGAGGCGCTGTAGACGTCATGTCACGAGCACCGAAGAAGCGACATATTGACGACAACCCTGAATTAACAATGGACCAGTCTGTTGGCGTATCTGGTGATGCGATTGTAGTGCCAGGTGCGACAAGAAGCTCAAAGCCATCTGGAGTTACAGTATCAGGCCGCTCGAAAGATCCTCGACGCCCCCACATCCCCCAGCAGACACCATTCCAGAAGAACCAGCCTGACGAGAAGCTCATTGCAGAGAATATTCCTCTTGCACGCATGCTGCACGAAGATCCGCGAGAAGCTCTACTGAAATACGCAGACAAGGCCCAGAGTGACCCTATGTTTACCAAAGCTTGGAGTAAGACGCAGCCACAAACCCAATACGCGGAACTGAGTGACGAGGAAGATGGACCCGACAAGAAAAGGCTCAAGAGGTGAGACCACTAACGCACGCTGGAGGTTATAGGGCGCTATTGTGTCTGGGGCATACAAGAGCCCAGTAAGAGCCTAAGGACGTTGTTACATGGTAATTGATTGATTTGAAGCCGTCCACTTCTTGCCACTCGGTGAGATAGATCTAGGCATCTCGTTAAAAATAACACATTAGCTTTCTCCCTTCCAGCCTTCCAGGCAGAATAGACTCTATTTATCTTCCATCCAATATCAACTCTCAATAAATAAGCCATTTGATATATGCTTTTATCATGAGTCAACCATTCTTTATGCATTGGTCCTGATGAGCCGAAAGAGCATCTTTGCTGACCACAGTGTTGATTGATTGGCTGCTGGTCTTGCCATAAATACAACAAGCCTTTAAGGAGGCACAGCAGCATAAGTCAAAGTCACGATCTGCAAGCTGCATTATCAAGGGCACTTTGTTCTATACCGCAGAGAAAGGAGAAGAAAGGTATCCGTGATACTGGTAGTTTTATTGGATAGCCACTAAAAAGATACCTCAGAGTGCTATTCGGCTCCTCAGGGATATAAAAAGACGGCTGTGTTCTCTTCAGTGTAACTGTGCCAGAAGATTCTAGTCCAGCCAATGCAGAACGAGAATTTCAATTACCTAATACTCTTACTTGGCTGCCTCAGGCGCATTTTGTATAGGTAGGGACTGTCTAGTCTCTGACAGGGGGGGCCGTGCTGAAATTTACTCTGGCTGGCCGACTCAGGACCGCACCAACCATCACGCTGCATCTTGTTCAGTTGTGCCTTCACCACTCCCCATCATCAACCGGCGAGCGCGCGCATCCAAAAAATCGCCAGGGCCCTTCTAAACCATCGGCTCTCATCGAGAGAATCCACCGAATCCGTGTTGCACGCGGTTTTCACGCCGCCCCGATCCCCGGTACTGATTCAATACGCGCCTTGTCGCCACATCGCACACTTTCCCTTCAGTATTCAACCTTCTTCGGACCATCGAGTGTCCATTCCCGTGCCTCTAGCAACTCACTGCAACCGCGGCGTTTCCAAACTTGAAGATTGCTCCACACCAAGGCCATCCCACGCGCCATCTCCGACGTGTCGCCAATTTCTTGACGACTCCTTCACGCGTGTTTTATAACGTAGTCCTTTGTGCTTCGATTCCGACGCGTTCATTATCCCTTTATTAATTTCTGCGTCAAGCACTCGTTTTCGCGACGCCGAGGCACGTCCCATCTTGCGCGACATGCCATATAGGTAGCTACATCTTCACAACTAATTAACCGATTTGACTATCAAAAAGTCAACGCGCCGTACATTTCATTCATCATGGCGTCGGTGCATGCACCACATGCTGTTCAGCATCCTGGCGCGCCAATGCCTGCTGGCGCGACCAAGCAACAAGCGGAAGAAGTTTTCAGGGTATGTTATGCCCTCTTTTTCTTACTCTGTCAATGCTATCTATTGCTTCAGACTATCATGCTGATACGTCATATAGAAACTTAGGCAGATGAAGGAGCAAGGCGTGCCACCGTCGGACCCTGAATTCATCAAGGCTTCACAGTTCTTGATGAATTTCCAACAGCAACACAACATGCGACGTAACCAGCAGCAATTCCTGCAGCAGCAACAAAAGCAACAGATGCAGAATGCAACAAATGGTACACCTGCTAACGGTGTTATGCCCGGACGTTCTATGCAGCAAGGCTCGCCCCAATCGACTCAATCCCCTTCTAATCCACTCGGTGCCTCCGCGATGCCAAACCAAACGACCCCTACTCCTGCATCCACTGGAACATCTCCATCGACAGCATCATCTTCAAACCATTTCACGCAGCAACAGCTCGGTCTACTTCGACAGCAGATCCATGCTTTCAAATTGCTGGGGAAAAACGCCGGAGTCTCTTTACAGCTGCAGCAGGCCATATTCAACCAGCGCCATCGTAGACAGGCCGCCGTCGCCGATGCTGCGCAGGTGATTCAAGCAACTAAATCGAACCAGGCAGATTCCGAATCCACCAAAGATGGACAGAACGGACCTGGAGCGGCGACAGAAGACGAGGGCTCAGAGATTCCTAAGGCGCATACATTTAAAACAGTCAAGTCCCCCTATGGCACCAGCATGATTCGCCCCGAAATCAAGTACTTTGATCATTCCCAACGCAAGAATCGCTGGTTTATTCCTGGTGTATTCCCCACTGGTATTGATTTTGATCATCTGCGATACGAGCGAGAAGTCGTTGTCTCGAACAGGATGAGACAGCGATATGCCGAGTTAAAGAACCTGCCTGGCGATTTGGCTCACTGGGACTCTTCCAAGGACACACTAGAGGCCGACGACTCTCTCAAGCGAAAAGCAATAATTGAGATGAAAAGTATAGCTCTCTATGCCAAGCAACGGGCTCTTCGGGATAAGATTGGACGTCAAATGATGCATTACGATAACCTCGCCATGACCACAAATCGATCCGGTTTCCGCCGCATGAAGAAGCAGAACGTCCGTGAGGCTCGTATTACTGAAAAGCTCGAGAAGCAGCAACGCGATGCCCGCGAGAACCGAGAGAAGAAAAAACATACCGATTTCCTTCGAGCTATCTACACCCACCGTCAAGAAATTCAAGAGTCAGCTTCTTCACAACGTACCAAGTCGCACAAGCTCTCTCGTCTTATGTACCAGCAACACTTTAACATCGAAAAGGAGGAGCAGAAGCGTATCGAGAGAACGGCCAAACAGCGTCTCCAGGCTCTGAAGGCCAACGACGAAGAGGCTTACCTTAAGCTTCTTGACCAGGCCAAGGATACCCGTATCACACACTTGCTCAAGCAAACTGATGGTTTCTTACATCAACTCGCGTCATCAGTCAAGGCCCAACAACGCCAGGCTGCCGAGCGCTATGGTGACGGGGATGATCCGCAGATGGATGATGCCAGTGATTACGACGAGGATGACGAAAGCAGCAAGAAGATCGACTACTATGCTGTGGCACATCGTATTCGTGAGGAGGTTACCGAGCAAGCCAACATGCTCGTGGGTGGTAAGCTCAAAGAGTATCAAGTCAAGGGTCTCCAATGGATGATCTCACTCTACAACAACAATCTGAATGGTATCTTGGCCGATGAAATGGGTCTCGGAAAGACTATTCAAACTATCAGTCTAATCACTTACCTGATTGAGAGGAAACAACAGGCTGGACCATACCTTGTTATCGTGCCTCTGAGTACGCTGACAAACTGGAACTTGGAATTCGAAAGATGGGCTCCTTCTGTGAGCCGTATTGTCTACAAGGGACCTCCCAATGCTCGCAAACAGCAGCAAGATAAGATTCGGCAAGGAGGGTTCCAAGTATTACTCACGACATATGAGTATATCATCAAGGATCGCCCTATTCTGAGCAAGATTAAGTGGTTCCACATGATCATTGATGAGGGTCATCGAATGAAGAACTCAAATTCCAAATTGAGCTTTACCATTCAACAATACTATCATACCCGTTTTCGACTCATTCTCACCGGTACTCCTTTACAAAACAACCTCTCTGAACTTTGGGCTATGCTCAATTTTGTTCTGCCAAATATTTTCAAATCTGCAACGACTTTTGATGAGTGGTTCAATACCCCCTTCGCGAATACTGGCGGCCAGGACAAGATGGAACTCACCGAAGAAGAGCAAATTCTCGTCATCAGACGTCTTCACAAGGTCTTGCGACCCTTCCTTCTCCGTCGTTTGAAAAAGGATGTCGAAAAGGACCTTCCCGACAAGACAGAGAAGGTCATCAAGTGCAAGTTCTCTGCCCTTCAGTCCAAGTTGTACAAACAGATGGTCACCCACAACAGACTTGTCGTTAGTGATGGCAAGGGCGGAAAGACTGGTGCTCGCGGATTAAGCAACATGATTATGCAGCTCCGGAAGCTATGCAACCACCCATTCGTCTTCGATGTTGTGGAAAATGTCATGAATCCTCAGAATATCAGCAATGATCTCTTATGGAGGACAGCAGGAAAATTCGAGCTGCTTGACAGAATTCTCCCCAAGTATCAAGCAACTGGCCATCGAGTCTTGATGTTCTTCCAAATGACTGCGATCATGGATATCATGGAAGATTATTTGCGTTACAAGCGATTTGAGTATCTGCGATTGGATGGTACGACCAAATCCGACGAGCGCTCCGACTTGCTTCGAGAGTTCAATGCCCCTGACTCTAAATACTTCATGTTCTTGCTATCCACTCGCGCAGGTGGTCTTGGTCTCAACTTGCAGACCGCTGATACCGTCATCATCTACGATTCCGATTGGAACCCTCATCAGGATCTCCAGGCCCAGGACCGTGCTCATCGTATCGGCCAGAAGAATGAAGTCCGAATCCTCCGACTTATCAGCTCCAATTCAGTAGAAGAGAAGATCCTCGAGCGCGCAAGATTCAAACTGGATATGGATGGCAAGGTTATTCAAGCCGGTCGTTTCGACAACAAGTCTTCTGAGACCGACCGTGACGCTATGCTTCGAACATTATTGGAGACAGCTGATATGGCGGAGTCCGGTGAGCAAGATGAGATGGAGGATGAAGAACTCAACATGCTCCTTGCGCGCAGTGATGATGAGATAGCTGTGTTTCAGAAGATTGACGAGGAGAGACAGAGGAATTCGCCCTACGGCAATGGACCAGGCAGCAAACCTCGACTTATGGGTGAGGATGAATTGCCAGATATCTATTTGAATGAGGGTAATCCTATTTCGGATGAGACGGAGGATGTTGTGTTGGGTCGTGGTGCGCGTGAACGCACCAAGGTCAAATACGATGATGGTCTCACTGAAGAGCAATGGCTTATGGCTGTGGATGACGATGATGACTCTCCAGAGGCAGCTGCAGCTCGCAAGCAAGCCCGAAAGGACAGGCGAGAGAACAACAGGCTAAAGAAGTCTGGGATCTCCAACTCAGTGGATGAATCGCCATCAGGTAGTAGAGCAAGCACTGAGGAGATTGAAACCCCCAAGAAACGAGGTCGTAAACCGGGTAGCAAGAACGAGAAGCGCAAGGCTGAAGACGGTAATGATGAGCCTCCTCCCAAGAAGCGACGTGGGCCACAAGGACGCCCCAGCAAAGTGAGTCTGGAGTCACGGCTTCCACCACATCAGCGGGAAGTCTTACAAAAGAGTCTCCGTAACTTGTACGATGCTCTAATGACTTTGGAGGTGGACGATATTGAACCCCCTGAGGATGACGAGTCAGATCCTGGCAAGCGTCTCATTATCGGACCCTTCGTCAAACTGCCTCCCAAGCGCGATTACGCCGACTACTATCTCATCATTCAGAACCCCATCTGCATGAACCAGATACAGACTCGGATCAAAAAGGAGGAATACACATCATTAAGTGGATTGCGAAAGGACATCGAATTGATGATCCGCAACTGTCAAACTTATAACGAGGATGGAAGCATTCTGTATCAAGATGCTAAGGTCATGAACGTAAGTATACTCTGTCTGTGGTTGTTGGTCTGATTTGTCGCTAACGTGTTCTAGGAATTCTTTAGCTCCAAGTACCAGGAAGAACTGGTGGCACATCCTGAACTCCAAGAACTTGAAGAAGGGGTAAAGGACAGTTCAGTGGCGCCCTCTGGAGGTGGCGGCACTCCGCAGCCCAGTGGCACCCGCATCAAACTGATTTCTAGTGGCCCGAAAGAAACAAACGGCGGTAGCACTGCTGCTCAAAGCGACGAGGAATGACAAATGCGGCTGCCAAGGGAGGACTCTTGATCGATAAGACGGGGCCGCAAAATAGCCTGTAAAGTTGAATCGCCCAAAGCGGCGATTGTTTGATGATATATGCAATGGCGTTCGGCAGGACAGGTGTCAATAAACAATATGCGATCAGGGAAGGAGAAAGCGAAGGGAATCGGGGATCAAATACCATCATACACAGACGACGCATTGACGGAAGTCGTTTCATGGACCTCCCAGTGGACGACTCTGGAGTGCGTCAAACCTGCAAGGGGATGGCGAACTTGGACTGCATGTTTAGATAAATAGTAGGATGTATTTTAATTAGAAGCCTTGCATGCAGTAACTTTTATTCATCTCTCCATCTATCACGGCGGCAGTGGTGGTCATCATTTGATGCGATAACATTCTGAGTTGATACCTAGTACAAGTCAGGTGTCTAGAATTTGATGCTTCCTTAGCCCAGCTCACCTCAGCTCTCTCTGCAACAAACCTAGACTTGTCCTCATTCGACACACCCCTAACACGCAGATAGTCTTAGCTGGACCTTCGCCATCGTCTGCTTTCCGTTAGGTCGATCTTGATGGGCAAAACCTCATAATGAAGAAGACTCTGCTTCTATGCTTTATTCATGGTTTCAAGGTATACACCCCCATACCGTGCCTCTACCTCTCGCTGCCTCGTGTCGTGTGTCGAGTGTCGTCATAGTCAGTCTAAGCCATGATACTAATTTTATCAAGGGCGGCGAGGACACGTTCGGTGTTGATTATCAATTCACCAAGGACCTACGCGATTTGGTAGGGCAGGCTTTGCCAAAGGTTGAAGTTGAAGTGGTTGTTTATCCCAAATATGAGACTCGTGGAGATTTGGGCAGCTGTGTGAGTCGCTTCCGCGACTGGTGAGTATTCCTTGCTGAACTGCTGCTGTTCCAAGGGCGTTAGCTAAAAACCTATTGCTATAGGCTTCAGAACAAGGTCATCGATATGGAGGTCGCAGCTGGCACACCATCGCCAACGATAGAGCCTTCGGTGCGAACCATACTCGTCGGCCATTCCATGGGTGGCATCGTGGCGGCCGAGATGCTCATCGGCTTAGCTTCTGAGAAGCCTATCTACACAGAAGACGGCATTCAAAAGGCCGAGAAACCAACTTTTAATTCCCTCATGTTTCCCTACATCCAAGGTGTTCTCGCCTTTGATACTCCTTATCTCGGCATATCTCCTGGTGTGGTAGCCCACGGCGCAGAGGATCAGTACCAAAACGCTGCACAGGCTGTAGGTGCAATATCGCAGCTGAGCGGCATTGGAGCATCACTCTGGGGCGCCAAAACAGCAGGCTCCCCTTCAACATCGCCCGCTCCCCCAAAGACAGCTAGAGCGCTACCAGCTCCCTCCGCATCTGGTGGCAATTCATGGCAAAAATGGGGCAAAATGGCTATGTATGCTGGCGCAGCTGGAGCGGTAGCTGCTGGGGGTGCTGCAGCATGGATGAAACGCGACCAACTGGGCGAAGGTTGGTCTTGGGCGTCGTCGCATCTCGAATTCGTGGGGTGCCTTGCCAGAGGAGAAGAACTGCGGAAACGAGTGGCGTGTCTTCTTCAGTTGCGCGAGGAGTTAGACGTGGATTTCGCCAACATATACACTCGTCTTGGTAAAGCAGCGCCGTCGAAGCAGATTAACGTCGTTGGTACCGTATTGGGGCAGGACAGGACATTCTGCAATCTTCCCAAAAAGCAGCCCGGAGGGGTGTGGATGGAAGCCATCAACAACAAGGCAACGGACGAGGCTGGAGCACATATGAGTAAGTCAAGCCGCTCTAGAGTCAATCGTTATACTGAGACTGTTTCTAGATATGTTTACGCCGAGAGAAAATCCCGGGTACAACAAATTGGCACAGGATGCCACTGAAGTGATTCGTGGCTGGTTACAGAACTGCTGGTATGAGACGAGTGCTGAAGAACCACTTCTGTTGAAAGACATACCATTGACTAAGGACGGCCTTTCGCCTGAGACTCCGCAGGTAGAAAACACTGTTTAACCAGCTGGATTTTGTTTCTTTAGTTAGATATATCTACCACTAGACTAGATATATATATGAATCACATCGAGATAGTTCTTGGTTCCCCAGAGTCTTCCAGCTGTATGCTATTGAATGGCATTCTTCTCTCCTCTTTTCTTTACCGTCTAAATTCCTTTTATTGAGCCTTCTGACCCTGGGTTTTTAGATTTCGCATGACCTTGCGCCTCTGGCTCATCAAATGTGTATACAAAACATAAGATCCTATGCAAAGTTAGGACTACAATCGCACACTCCATCTCTATTAGCTTACCAGGAACATAGATAACCAATATGGCGTAAAGTGCCCACTTATAGAGCTCGTTAATGTTGCCCGCAGGCTCAGTGGCGAACCAGATGAGGATGCATTCACTGGTGATACCAATGGGATAGAGCACAAAGAAAGTGTTATAACGCAACCAAGTAAGAAACTTGGGCTGGTAGCCGAACAGCGAGAGAGCGAAGAAGGAATAGCGGATAATCTCGGTGACGGACCAAGCGATGAGCATGGACGAATAAAAGGGCGAGAGGGCGAGGAAGGGGAAGATGTCGACGATGGCCCAGACGAGCAGAAAACGCGAGGCGACCTGCATAAGAGTGGTCATAAAAGAAGCGCGAACGACGCCTGCAGTTGGCAATTTATGTCAATATATCCCACAATGCGATGTGAAGGAGCAGGGGGATCATACCAAGCATCGAATGCAGCACCTCCAACCCAGCCAAAGTCTGTGTCCATTTTGTATGTTGGCCAATATTAGGATAGACGTACTCAGGTCCGTAGACACCGGCAAGCATGACGGTGCGGCCGAGCACGACAGACCATTGCATAGCTGAGATGAAGTTGTAGAAGATCAGGTAGGCCTTGTTTGCTGTGGAAGCCTCCTGTTTCAGGGGTCGTTTTACAGCCGCAGTATTGGAGTCCATTGCTGCTAAGATCTGGGAGCCAGGAACTTCAAGGTCGAGAAGTAGGCTATAGTTGGATAGAATGAGTGACTGCGAGTCAGAGGCAAAATCGGAGCCTTGTGTTAGTGTGGGTGTTGATGATGGAAAACAGATGTTGAGGATGGCATTTAATAAAGAAACCTCGAATTTCTTTATTGGGTTTAGCGCTCAGGTGTTAAGTGTTTTTGGTGGGACAGCTAGTTGCCTAGGTATGTAGCTATGTACTACCTGCCTACTCTACCTACTAAGGTAGGTACTACCTACCTAGTATGTAACCCACTGGTGCCTTAATCCAGACTCACATGCTGACGGATATCTACATACATACACTCACTCTAGGTGCTCCAACATTATCACAATATTTGATCTGCTTTGGTGTAAAATAATTCTTCTTTGATCATGAATTGGCCAGTATCAAACTAATACCACGCCCTTGGAATGCAGAGGTACTCAAAGGGTGAGACCTCTGTGCGCTGACCATGATGTTCTCAACAAAGCCGACTCTCAATACGTCGCAGTCAGTCTCTGGACCAAGTAATCACCACTATTGATACCTTCATACTTCTTATCTTTTTCCGTACTGAACGTCCCCGGAATCGCCTCAATATGGCTTTTGAAGTTGGGGTTACAAAAGTATCTGTCACCAAGTTAGTCTGAAAAAGCCACGGCAAAACACTACTATACTCACGCAATGCTGTATCGAGGTGGGTAAGATTCAGCTTGCTTCTGCGGTGGCTCAACAACTCTATGGATGGTGCTCTTGATAGTGTCGTTGCTCCATCTCGTAAGCAAGTCGCCGGCATTCACGACGACTGTACCTTCGATTGGTGTCGCATCGACAAATTGTCCCGTGGGACTCTTGACTTGGAGCCCCCCTCGAGCATCTTGGAAGAGGAGAGTGATGGATCCGTAGTCCTATTCTGGGGTCAGGGTGAAACTCCTAGGATCAGAAGAACTTACGCTATGTGCACCAGCTCGAACCGTGCCTGGCTTCGTTTTGAAGATGTTGGACTCGACGGCTGGATAATGCAATAGCCGCAACGTATTGTCTCCGACGTCGACAAAGGAGTCAAAGAATCTATCATCGAGCCCCATTCCAACAGCAATAGCTTTCATGACCTCCACGTGCAGTTGGCGGCACTGCTCAAAGAATCCAAGCATATCCTTTCGAAACCCAACAAGGTCGCCGGTTTCTTCAAGCCATCTATTCGGATGACCGGGCTCATCTTCACGGCCAATCTCAAGACTCTCTTTCAAGTCCGGCAAAGCAGCACGCACTTTCTCAACCTCTTGAATATCCTTGAGCTGACTGACTTTCTCACGTCCAGGGGCTGAATAGCCTCGGTTTGCCTCTGGAGTTGTCCAGACTACCTCCATCTTCTTCTCCAGGGGTTCATTGAAGAAGCGGGCTGATAGATCAAATGCATGCTGTAAGTCTTTGGGAAGGATGGGATGGTTTTTGAGATAGATGAATCCAGCTGTTTTGAACCCGTCAAGAATGGCCTTGGCCGTTTCATTACGCTCCACAGGAGTTCCGCTGAGGAAGCGCGAGAAGTCAATGAGCTTGAAACAGGAGAAGCTTAGTTGGTAAGAGTTACAGTCTACTGGGCATGGGATTACTGACGGGAATTGATAGACCCTCCTTGCTCACTGCTAAACCCGAGGCCATGGCAATGGTACTCGCAGAGGGAATTTAGTCGATAAGAAAAATGAATGGAAAGGAACTGCAGTATTTCAAAACAGGTTGCATGGAAAAATAAGTCGTGAGGGTTGTCTTTAAGTTTGCTGGCATCTGCTAGCTACATATACACAGGCACAACACCTCTAGTACAGGCCGATAAGCGTGACGGCACATTCCTCGACTTGGCAATTAGAAACGAAAGGGGGCTTGCCGGCGGCCAACGCCGACCCCTCAACGGTTACTGATAAGCAGGTGATAGGACATCGCAAGGTTGTAGTGATAACAGCCATGCGGGGTTGGTATCGATCTCAATCGCTCCCAAGTAGCATTTTATGCGTGTCTCTACAACTTGGGTAACCCGATTTGTTGATCTGCAACGTTGCTGCAGCTTGGCCCGCAAGAGCTGATAGCAAATGTGTGCTGGCTGTGCCTCGTCCAGACATTCTAGCTTGCTTCTTTACTCACTCGAAGCTTTGTCCAATTTCCAATCTCACACTTCCACCATTGCCTCTCTTCTCATTAGCTGAAGCACCATGTCCTCCTCTTCTTCCCGTGTGGTAGACATACACACACACATGTACCCTCCCTCATATATCCAAATCCTGGAATCGCGTTCCCAAATCCCCCTCGTCCGCAAGTTTTCTCAAGCGCCTGATCCAAGACTCATCCTTCTGGAGGCTGAGGTCAAAGCATTGGAAGAAGCGACACAAAACCCCGAGGCAAAACCACCTGGACGGCCTCTAACATCACACTATGCATCACTTGCGCAAAAGTTGCACTTCATGGATACGCACAGGATTGATATATCTGTCATATCCCTAGCGAACCCGTGGCTAGACTTTGTAAGCCCTTCAGAGTCAGGCGCAATCGCGCAGTCCGTCAACGAAGAATTCTCGCGCATGTGCAGCGATCACCCTGGAAGACTCTTTTTCTTCGGAACACTTCCTTTGACTGCAGCTCTCGAGACTGTCCTCGCCTCTATAGAACATCTTCGGACCCTCAGATACTGTCGCGGGGTCATTCTGGGTACTTCAGGGCTCGGGAAAGGCTTAGATGACCCTGAACTTCTCCCCATCTTTGAGGCTCTCGGAACAACAGGACTGACTGTCTTCCTACATCCTCACTACGGTCTCCCAAATGATGTCTGGGGACCTCGAGCGAGCGCCGAATACGGGCATGTGCTTCCCTTGGCCCTCGGCTTCCCTATGGAGACAACAATCGCTGTCGCCAGGATGTACTTGGCTGGCGTTTTCGACAAAGTCCCGGCACTACGCATGATCCTCGCCCACAGTGGTGGAACCTTGCCTTTCCTTGCTGGCAGGATCGAAAGCTGCATCATGCATGACGGACAGTTGCTTCGTGAAGGCAAGCTTAACAAGGGCCGCCGAACAGTGTGGGAGGTCTTGAGAGAGCAGGTTTATCTTGATGCCGTTATTTACTCAGAAGTTGGGCTCAAGGCGGCTGTTCAAGCTAGCGGTGCTGATAGGCTTATTTTTGGCACAGATCACCCCTTCTTTCCACCACTTTCGACTGATGAACAGGGTGAATGGGAGAGCGTGAGCCTGAATGCGGAGGCCGTTGCTCTAGCAGTGGGACAAGACACGGAGGACTTCAAGAACGTTATGGGGATGAACGCTGTCAAAATATTGCGGCTCGACGCTGAGTCGTAATTCTAGGGATATATTAGCGTGAGATATAACTCTCCGTATAGACATAGCGGCGAACCTTATTCCGTATCCTCTCTCTAAAAGACTTTTACGAAACAGATGCACGCTCCGCAAATCGAACTTCAGCCTGGTGTATCCTCGTTTTTGCATCAAGTAAACCTTGCTCCGCTTTTTGGTAATCTTCAGGGGTCCCTTCTTTCTGCCGTAAATTCCTGACTGCCTGAACCGCGCGGAGTTTGTCGCAAACAAGCTCCCAGTAAAACTTTTGTTCAGTGCCGAAGTCAACCGGGAAGTCGCCTGGTACATCCATGACACCATTGATTGGTCCAGGTGCAGGATTGCCGTCTGAAGCCTGCGCGGCTCTTCGTGACTTGCGTAGAAACTTCTCTCTCGCCTCGTCCTGTTTCTTCTTCTCTTTCTTCTCCTTCAGTCGTCGGCGTGCTTCCGCAAGGTCTTCGACTTCTTGCGCAGCAGTGGCTTGGCGCCTTTGTTCTTCCTCGCGCATGCGCCTCTGTTCAACCAATCGTGCCCTCTCCTTCTCGATCTCTTGTTTCTCCCGCTGCTCCTTTTCCGCTGTCTGTACCTTCCAAGCATTCTCTCGCGCCTCGAGGTCGTCAACAAAAGCCTTACGCTGCTTGTCCATGGTCTCGCGCTCTTGTTTTCGTAGCAGGGCAGCCTTGATGGCGCCGTCGTAAGCGCCGCGCGCGCCTGGCTCAGATAGGATGTCGCGAGCACGTTCGAAAAGCTGCCATTTTTCCGCATCGAAATTGTCGCCTGCTTTGTCGGGATGGTATTTTAGAGATCGCTTGCGCCACGCGCGATGTATGTCTTCCTTCGGTGTCAGGGCATCGATGCCAAGGAGTTCATAGAGATCTACGTCTTTGGAGGCATATTCTTGAGCGAATTGCAGCAAATCGGCGGCTTTTGTGTCAGACATATTGGAGTCTGCTGGATCATATGTGCTCGTAAATAATTGTTCAAGTGTGGAGAAAGGCAGAAGCTTTTGGACAACGCCGGGCTTGGTTGAAGAATCGCGAAAGCACGTGACCTCGGAGCAGTTAAGCCTTTGAGATGCAAGTATACTCCGTATTTGATAAAAGACTATTGAGATGATTGAAAATCTCATGTCTCAAACAAACCACTTATTATGATAGACTTCCTAAATGCGAGGCGTTGACGCCTCGCATGGCCCAAATCTGTATCCATCATAAACGCCAGAAGACTTGATACGGTCTTAGAACAAGGTGAGAAGATAATGTTTTCAGAGAGCATGTTAGACTCACTATAAGATATTAAAGTAATGTAATATTATCCAAGTCTTCCAACCGTTAGGACTGCAGTCAGAGGTTTTAGTGTCACCTCCTAGCCATCAAGCCAGAGCCTTTAACTATTAATCGTGTCCGCAAAATGATACACATTAGGTGATCCTGCCGACAAGCTAAGCAAGTATCGCTCATAGGGACCTAAAGGCTCTTCAACCATAATCCGTTGTCTTGCCTCTTTGGGGCCATCATTCTCGTTGCCGACATATTCCCAAACCCATCGTCCCTTTGACCAATCGTTAGGATGGCCCATATGATCTTTTCCACCGTTCGGACACCAACCAGGCTGGAATGAAACTGGATCGGTATATTTTTCCCGCGTTCGTTTGAGTTTCCAGTTACTGAGAAGGGCTGGGCAGTCCCAGACGTGGTCGTCGTTTAAGCCGAGGCCTTTGCAGACAAGCCTGATTCGTACGGAGCTGTGTATTCGCTCGTTTGTATCCAGAAGGTATCTTGACTTGTCGCATTTCGATTGGCGATCAGTTGGCCTATACAGACCTGGTGTACGAACTGTTTGGCCAGAAAGTTTGTAGAGGAGACCTGGAGCTTTACTTATTGTCCCAAGCCCCCAAGGTCTAAATGGGTGGTTGTTCTCGTAGATTGGATTTATCGCCCACTGGCGCTTTTTTGTCCTCTCTCTCCTCTTCTTCGACCTGATGCTGAGTTTTGAAGGGGTTTTGTGGTAGAATTTGAAGTTCTGGGAGAAGCATCGTTCTAGTGCAGGGAGGTCGAACTCAACCCCAATTGAAGCCAGCTGGTCCATCATCCCTATTTCGAAGTCAGCGTCTAAGTACAAGGTTATTGGGCATAGTCTGTATGGAATCCTCACATGCAAGTGTGATGTTTGACATGCCCTGGTCTTCCCACCCGCCACCACAGTTACCATGGTTCCCAGGAAACCATACCTGCCTGAGATCCGTTGTGTATTTGTTCTCCGGAAGCCTCTCCCAGACTGCTGGTGTGAAGGGGGGTCTTGTTTCATCCAGGGCGAGGGCCTGGAACGCATGTTCGATTCTATCTGACAGATTTGTGTCATGCCACTTGAACGTAAGAAGCTGGTCAGCAACTCGAGTTCTTGAAGATTTGGAGGTGAGACTTATTCATCATTGTCGGCACGAATTCCCAGTTTCTCCAGCCATAAAACTCTAGGAATTCCGAGGCTACCCACGGTATCCCAGACGCCCACTGCTTTGATGGTGATGATGTCGCCTTCTCCTTCACTACGCCTCACACGAGTGTAGCCGAGTTGCTCCAGGCGGGCCCTGTAATCGTCTGCAGCATCCGTCCCTTTGGGCTTATTAGGGAATGGAATGTTAGGGAATGGATCTTCATAATCGTCATCCATCCAATGCTGCATATCTTTGAAGATAGGGTAGAAGAACTCAACACCCTCTCGTGTGAGTAAGCCTAGATTGCCAATCATGCCTGCCACAGAACGGACAGTGAAAGCACCTCGGGAGAAACCAACGAGTATTATCTCATCGCCATCCATATAGTTGGAACACAAAAACGAATATGTTTCCCGCATACGCTAGAAGAAATGGTCAGCCACCATCTTTCATTATGATCCTCCGACACCCTCACCTCTGCGAGTCCCATACCAAAAGCGCCGCCGGTAATACTATCGAGTACGTTGCTACCTGTACCAACACCTGATTCATAGTTGACAACTTGAAGCTTGCCATCGCTGCACCTCTTCTCAAAGCAACGGGATATTCGAGTCACGTTGGAAGGTATCTGAAGAGAACCTTCTTTTCTTAGCAAGCCGGCTTCTTCGTAGCCATTGTCACTATCCATCCAGGTGCCATCGCAACAAGCGATTAACCGCTTGATGGTCTTGGGGGCAGTTTCTGTCACCATCGTAGAGATACAGCTGCCCGTGGGACCGTGTGTTCCAGACACCAAGAAAATAATGAGAGAAGATATTCGTTAATAGATGGTTACGATGCGGAAGTTCGGTGCCGCAGCTTCGACCATTAAATAAGGCCAGAACGGCGGGAGGGAAATGAAGAAGGCCAAGGACTCACAAATGCATCACCGAGCCGTCAAATGTCGGCTCCTGAGAACTTTACCATCCATGAGAGAAATTAAGCGACAGGCCAAGACTATCCCTGGTCTCAACCACAGGGCTGAGGCTTGCGAGACTACATAGTGTACAGTCAGACGACGATCCAAGGGTTGATTTCAACCTTCCTGTACTCCATACATACCTAAGTATGTAAGCCAAGGTCACAGCAAAAGTACTTAATTCGATGTCGCTGGTTTAATTCAATTGCAAGGCTAGGTACCTAGGTAATCAAAGTTCGCGAATGGGCTCTTACAACCCAGCCCTTGTTGTACAGGAGACAATTAACTGCCTATGTTGGGGTCCGCAGCAATGCAAGCTGTTGCTTACTGCCTGTTTACCTACTAAAGAAGGCAAATACAGCGACTTGAGCCACTTGTCCAACGAGATACCGACCCACCTAATGCGTAGGTAAGGTCTAATTTGCTACGTATTTCAGTCATCAACTCCGCGATGATCTTGTCCCTGAGGTCTATGCGAGCCTTCTCACTGGCTAATGTAACCCCAGCCCTTACTCTTCTTGTTGGTCAGCATTCTCGGATACAGTCGTTCAGTTTTCGCCAACCCGAATTCTGTGCATAGCCACAACACCCTGAAAGAAAATCGGTAGGCTAAGAATGCGATGGTCAATTCAAGGACTCCATGACTGGTGGCAGTGTGAGCTTGTGCCATGCGTGTGCCACAACTTAGTTCTTACTCGCCTATATTGGGACAAGTAATCAACGCCCTACAAGGGTCAATAGATTCACTCCAAAGTGAACTCACCTCTAAAGGACATCATCAAATACCTTCTAGCGGATTGTTTCGGCCGTTGCCTTGTCCAGGAAACGTAGTCAGGAGGATCGCATAATCTGAATTCCACCGTCCTGCTGTAATAAGTGACTCATACCGTTTGGCGATGATTAAGAAAGAAGCTTGATAAATACATTCAAATATGTCTCTATCTGAGACATACAAGTGTTGTATTTATACAGTATTTTACAGCACAGCTTTATTTTACTGTTCTACTTTTCATTTCTCTGGTTCTCAGTATCAAGCCTTTCTCTCAACCACTCCGGCACAAAAGCCTTAACCTTTACTCTATTACGGCTTTCCTCCTCGCCCCAATCTAGAACAAACTCGTCCTCGGGGTTGAAAGCCCCCGATGCCGCATCTCCCGGCAGTGTCACATCAGTCATGATCTCGAGGCGGCACAGCCCGAGCCCAATGTTTCCCACGCCCTTAAGCCACTTGCCGGCGCTTCGACCTCTTTTCTCAAATCTTCCGATACTTGTGTCTCGTGGTATCATGTCTGCGGTCACACTCTCAAGAGAGGACGTTGTATCGTCTGCTTGATACTGAAGTGTTGTCGGCGGCGCATGCTCTGTTTCGTAGACTACGCAGGGCAGAATTCGTTTGCGAACTACGCCGCGATGTCTAGTGCGGATTGTAAGTTCCTGACCAACATAGCAACCTTTGTGGAAATCGATTCCTTTCATAATATCCATGTTCGTTTCCTGAGGAAGAGCATGCTCTCGAGATATCTCATCTTGGCCTTCGGGGATACCATTTAGGTATCTTCGTATTGTATAAGCTTCCTCGGTGCTTGGTTCGAGATCGATCTGGGGAGGGTGCTGATCCAGTTGTAGTAGCCGATACCCCAGACCGGGGGCTCTTGGATCCTGGAGAGAAAAGTTGGCTGACTTGACGATTGAGCTAGAGTTTGCAGAATTTGAGTCGTCCCACGCATGCCAAACTGTTGCCTCATCATTTTCCAATAAGCGAACGGCGAGCTTTGCTCTAAGCTTATAACGCTTAATATGTTTCGCGAGCGTTGACGCTTGGTCTGCATCAACTTCAATCAGATACCCTGGCTCCTCGGCCGAAGCTCCCGAAGTAGTGTGATCTGGGTAGATGAACACATCATAGAGTACTCTACCAGTCGCAGTCAAAAACGCGGCATAGAACCCATCAGTCCTCGGTTTTCCGTCATTCGTGGTCACGTTGGCAGTCACGATTCCCTGCAGAAACTTTGCTGAGTCTGGGCCGGTGACGGATATGAGCCTTCGTGAAGTCAACGATGTGTATCCGGACAGAGGCGGTGGGGGAGGAGAAAGCGAAGTCGCGTATTGGCGCCGTTGCAGCCGGTAAGTACGGCATGTGAGGCCCGGAGAAAGATCGTGAGCGAGGGCTCGCCTCGGGAGAAGTCGCATGATAGCAAGTGTGCGGCTTTATCAAGACGTTGACATGTTTTACACTGAAAAGGCAAGTGATTTGATTTGCGAAAAGCTACACAATGACGTACTGACAACGCTTGGTCCGTGCATTTGGCTCGCTCACGGACTTCGGACTTTGGCAATCCACGAGAACAAGATCGACATTCAAATTCCCCAAGTCCGAAGTTTAATTATGCGGAGCAACACTACTTATCCTTATTCCCGAGCTCCAAGGCGTGGTCTTTTAAACATGATTAATAACCAATGGCTCTCGACCATGATCGTAGGTGTATCGTCAGAGCGGTCAGCATTAGCCGTGAGCAACTTTTGTTGTCAGCAATATTTATGAGAACCCTGAGATCTACAATGGAATTGCTAGCCAAGAGATGGTGCTTAGACCATCGATGCTCATATTCAAAACGTGTCGTGAACGCTAGCCCGTTGACTGGCTGGCCTCATACTGAGTTGTCTCCCAGCAGGTCAGCAGCTCAGCAGCTCACCCCTCAAAACTGGCAATAGATAACATTCAAGTAGTGTGATGGTGATCAGCAGACCCCTATGTTAGACTCAGCATCAACTACGCCTCGTCTGCTCCCGCAATCCCGATAACAGAACCTCTATTACCTAGGTAGGTGTTTCGGCATGAGATCAAGTCTATCTCGGTCACACAGGCCACTTCCCCGGACTCGTCTAAACCTCAGTGGCCTGACACCTTAAATGCCAATGAGGCGCGGTCCTCATGTCCGATTTCCGGCCCGGGATTGCTCGGAGAGGAAAGCGGAAAGATGTGGGCCATTTTCAGGTCCGGCCGATACGACGCCGTGGCTCCAACAATGTCCGTATGGACCTTGTGTGAATTTTATTGATAGGTGGGCTAGCCTGGCTTGCGCAGAGAGTTACAGATTTGATATGGAGACGCGCAATGTTGTATGAAGAGTCTATCTGTTGAATAATTGCGCGTATGTGCCGAGTTCACCATTCCCTCGTATGATTCTTGCATTCTGATGCTCAGTACTGTGGCATACGCGTATGTGTAAGGAGCGATAAGTAGTGAACAGGGCTTATCTGGTCTTATCAATCTCATGATCTGTGATCGTCCATCGAACCCCAGTTTTCCCCTCCAAGCTCCTTCCAGGGATCGACTTTAGCTCAACGGACAATGCTCCCGAACACAAAGGCTGAGGCTCCCCTTTCTTCTCAGCTAATTACCTACGTGGTTATTGTGAAGGAGACCATACATAATCATACACAATGTCATGGCAAAGAGTCCAGACACTTCGCTTACGCATGGAGCAGTCAATTCTCCTTTACCGCCTCTATCAAGCCAGCAAGGGGCTAGCTGGGCTCATTCATTCGCCAACCGAGTCAATAAGGGTGCATAGTACGTGCTTGAAACCTTACTTCTGTACGATGTCCTGTCCAGTGCTGTCCTGCCAGGTCAGCCATCGGTGAGAGGCCCGGAAGCGGTCAGCTCAGCTTGCTTGAGCAAGACACGCCCTTGGCCCTTGCATGGTGAATGGTATGTACCTGAGATTATGGGGCCGGGAGCCTCTCGGCTAAGAAAGCCAAGAAGGCAACGAGAGGGTATCAGTGGGTAACGAGATCGAGTGGCCGGGAAACGTGTTCATGAATTTAAGGAATAAGAAAGGAAACTCGCGTCCCTTCTTTCCCAGGTCCGCCTTGTCGTGATCCTTCGGACAGGAGAATTCATAAATTATTTGGCGTCTTGTCTCTACCTACCTAAGGTAAGTAATGGAGCCTGACCCAGCAGTACATATGTAAGGTTTTAAAGAACTTGACTCCAAAGCGGAGACGACCCGCGCACACAAATTTTGTGCATGGTTCTATCCTTGTTCACGATTGAGTTGTCTATGTTGACGTTTCGTAAAATATTTGAAAAGTCTGAAGAAAACCACCACTTGTGGAACGCTGGATCCAGTTAGACCCATTTGAGGCTCGATGCGGCGATGGCTGGTGGGGGAGGATTGAAAACTACTGTTAGTGGAAGATCCAAGCATAAAAAGATTGTAATATTGCGCGTTGAATGACTCCTCAGGGATGTTTTGATAGTTCTGCCAAGATTGTATTCGTAAGTCCTTCTTCTTCAGTCAAGGGATGAAAATGGCGGGCGGGCTATGCGGCCTGGGCGGTTTCGTCCGTCTGTAATTTTTGCCTGTGCCTCTTCTTTTCTTTTTGTTGTCATCACAGGACATGATCCTACGCCCTGGCGTCGTCGTTTCCACCCATTGGGCCATTGGGGTTTGGTGACCTCCCCTGATACTCATTGTCATGATTGATGTCAAACGAGCCCTTCTTCGACTACCTTGGGTACTGCTACCAAGAGTCGCTGACAAAGTAAGAATGGAGAATCGAATGTCTCCGCTGACAAAACCCAGACCGTTGTAGACGCCTCAATGTGTACAGTTCATGTATCGTGATTGGGTATTACAGACCCTGATGGTTGGGACGTCAAGGTCTGTGACGATGGGCGGGGCTGGCTGATGAATCATTCACCGCAATCGAAGGGCGAAAATCTATAGAGCAAAAGGGGCGTGCATTGGAGGAGTCGGTGTAGCACTGCCAGGATTCCACACGCCCTTATCGGGTCTCACGGGCACCGCCACTTACCAGAGACACCCCGATCGGACTTGGGCTTGCGACCGATCCCGATACTCTCAGTTATCACGAAATTTTTACCGCTGATAAGGACATCGACCGGCGAGTATGGCGTCAACGCCGGTTAGCACTCATGATAGCCGGCTGCTGACCAAGGCATAGCATAGCATGGTTCACACACAATTTGCAAGAAGATTCAAGAATGATAAGATAGTTTTCAATGTTTGTTCTTATTTGTTTTGGGGGCTAATGAAAGCCTCCTTTGCTGAGCTATCTACTATTGGGGCGAAGCCTGTCAAAGGCAACCTACCACTCAACCGTGTGTCGGGAGCGGACCCAATCATGCATGATAATATCCAATTCCCATCTGTCTTGTATAGTATCCTTCGTAGAGTGGTGAAATCCTTCTTTGTAATAACACAATGAAATCCGTAAAGTCATATGCTTTGTAACGAAAAAAAAAAATGCAGAAATGCTTTTTGTTGTATCCAAATCCGTGTGGTATCCCTTTGTATAGTAACGCCATGCAATGCCGCCATCGCTTTGTACATGAAATAAGTCACTAAAATCACAAATCAATCATCAAATGAGTTCCCGCTTAGTAGACCGAGATGGCCGACACAAGCCTCGCAGGGTTTCGAGGTGGCAGGTAGTACTCCTCATCGTAGAGTGAATTGGATTCTTGTTCTTGTTGCGACTGCTCCTTGACATCCTTCTCATCAAAAGTGAGGATGGACTGAGGTGGCGATGGGGGCATTGAGTCGTCATCAGATGAATCTGAGTCGTGGTCGACAAGCTCGGGTGGTGAGTTGGAGTGGGATGGTGTTCGGACAAGCTCTAGCTGAGCATAGTCCTCCTCGAGATCATCCTCCTCCATGTCTTCGTCGAGCTCGATATGTGTGATTCGTGGGCTCATGGGCTTGACGGGAAGGGATGTGTTGGCCATCTCAACATCGTCATCCTCTGAATCGTAGTCGTCGGAATCCGAAGAGTCTGAGTCGTAGTCATCCTCATCCTCTTCTTCGACAATGTTGTCGGCCCACTGCACCCGTCGTTCTTGCTGGGCAGTGGTTGCTCCTCGCACAGATTGGTTGAACCATCGTTCTTGTTCTCGCTCAGCATCCGCAAGCTCGAGCATCAGAGAATCGAGGAGGTTGGCGTGACCGACAAGCAGTCGGAGGTCATGATCGGGCTGAGCAGCCTCACGCGAGAGCTTGGCTCGCGCCTTGTGGGCGAGGTAGTAAGTTTGTGTGATAGACATGTTCTTCTTGAGCGTGGACTGTCGGAGAGAAGAAGTCTTGGAGGCAGTTGGCCTATGAATAGAAGTGGCTGTTGTTGTTGTAGTCGACATGTTGAAAAAGAGGACCCTGATAAGGTAGGGGTCTTTGTCCTATGTATATAGTAGCGGTTTGATGTTGTGAGTCAAGGCAGCGATCCCGATTGCGGCAGGCTTGAAGTTAGCGGCAGGGATGTCGGCTGTGGTGACAATGACTTGTGGGATTAGGTGATAAGGTGCTAGTCGAGTCCGTGGGTTTTGTGTCTGAGATGACTGTGGAGATAGGTGACCTTGATGGAAGCTTTCGAGGCTGATTAGTAGTTGTTGTGATGATGCTGTGTTTATCTGATTGATGTTGTGAAAGAGATGGATCTTGGAACGGGGGGGATCCGAATCTTTTAACTCCAGTGATCCTTTACGGACTTTTCATGTTGTCTCACGGGTGTGGCATGGGATTATGAGTTATGCCCGACACGCCGCTAAGCGGACTTTGCGCACGCGGACCCGAGGAGTGCGAGAAATGTCCACTGTCCCCATTGTAAAGCAAGGGCCAAGGTTCGAAGGGGGTGTGGCTTAGTGATGCTTGACATGGATATGGGTGTGTGTGGACGGATGACTCTTAGACACCGCGAAGCCGCGAAGCTTAGAAAGATCCACTCGAAAGGCTCCCACGGCACATCAATTTGCACATGGCCCCTGTACCTTTCTGTCTTTTACTGGATGGCATGACTGACACGAGTTGACGTCTCTTCTATCCAGTAGCGAAACATCCCCGTCCGCGGCCCCGGTGTAGCGGGCGGACGTTACGGAAGTCCATGTCAATCCTCGGGCTTGGGTACCTAAGTCAGCCCGCTACTTGACGGCCCCGGCGCAGGTCCCTCCTGTATTTTGTGTACCCGAACTGGGCAGACGGAGGTTCACTGCCCTGGATTCTCCATGCCGTGTCCCTTGATACTTTGTTAGAGTCATCAAAGCGACTGCATCTTCCGGCTATCAATACCGGCGCCCAGTACCAATCTCAGTCTCACTGGCAGTCCTACACGGTAGCAACTGTAATCCTCTACTCAATGGCACAGCAAGCCCATTACTTTCACCATAACTCGATCGAAACATGCTCAACCGTAAGGTAAGCATTGCCAGCACACACATTGAGTCGCAATTTCACACAGGGCTGGCGTGGGCGATTCATAATCGAAGGCTGGTGTTGAAGGTCCGTAAGCAGCCTGCAAATGTGTGTTTGATTAGAAACCCGGTGCCATTAGCGTTGACTCTTCAGCCTACCACGGTCGTTAATCTGACCATGTCCGTATAGCTCCGAGGATGGATTTACAAGCCTGCTCTTCAGGAACCTTACCTAAGGCAGATACATTTCTCAGCATTGAGCGAACCTTATTCGTTCTTTGCGCCCTATCGGTGTCGCGATCTTGTCTGACTCCGATACGGCGGTGACTCTTGCTGCAGAATCGATTTCCTAGATGGGATAGGCAGAGATCGAGGTGTGACGCTGGTTTACAAATGCTGCATGCTGGCTCAGCAACAACAACTGATACGGACGGGAATTTGTATTATCTCTACGCATCCATCAAGACCAACTCAAGACAACATTCTGCATCCCGTGCCTCCCTCCACAGTTGAGTTCCCGTCACGATGATAGGGAGGATGACCTATATGCTTTCCAGTCCCCCGACAGTGAATGCCCGCTGGGCCCAGCCCAGTTCAATTTGATGCGTTGAACCGATGACTCGCCAAAACCAACTTTGTAAATGTTTTGAGTATGCTCCACGTCAATGTAGGCGAGTTTCATCTAGTGGCTGATTGATCAATCCAGATTGCGTATTCCGCTTCCCATCGTGTACAGAGTACCCTGAGGCATAACTCCGCCTCGTGTACTTGTCGTCAGCAGCTAAGGGATCATAGGGCATACTGCGAAAAGGGCAGCTTGTTCCAGACAGCGAACGTAAGCGAGAGCGAGAGAATATCCATGGTAGGGCATCGTCCAGTAACAACGCACGATGCCCACTGTGCCCGGGCCCGGCGCAGCCCGCAGGGAGTACGTCCTTGTCCACGTATCGCTGTAATCAATCGTAGGGCTGAGCTCAGTCGGCCGCCATCTAATCCATGTATGGATGTCGGTTTTGTTGTTAAAAGACCGAATTACGGTATACGACCCAATGATGGCCAGCGGACCTGTCAATCACCACCATTATGCTCAATGATAGCGAGCAAGAAGTAATGCAAACCCCTAAACAACTTGTGCCTCACGGTCACTTGATAGGTCAGCATTTACCAGGCAACTCTGAATCCTTTCTCACTTTTGTCATTTGGAGATCTAAGTCAGCAGCAACCTGCTGTATTGCTGGCATGTTTGTGTCTTTTGATTGTCTAGGTATTTTCGAAAGTTAGGCAACTCTTTTCTCGCAAGTATTTCTCAGCCGAACACATGATAGGTATTCCATGGGTAGGGATCTAATGTAGGGAGTAGCTCTTATCCTTGCTGTGCATATGCTCATGTGAAGTAAGCAAGTTTATCACATCTAATCCGAATATCCGTAAAAGCAGTCCTTTATTAGCTTTAATTCCCTCTTTTCTCGTTGCAACACTCTTAAATCGGCTATACGGCTAGCCTCGAGACGGCCTCTAAAGCGGTGCAAGATGATGCCGACTTAGAAGAAGCCATGTTATTGCCGGACTAGGCCGGCCTATCCTGAATCCCGAGGTCGCCGACCACTAACCGTCCGTGACTGTCCGCTGGATGGTCTAACGACGGGATTGGCAAGAGTCACGATTGTCACAGATTTTCCAAACTCCGCTTTTCTGGAAATATTTTTCGTTCTTTTTCGCTTCCATCGCCGAAAGAGGCTCCACGATGGGTCGTACGGTGCCTCGCTAATCAACACCAGCCAGCTCGGCGGTATTCAAATCGCGGATTTAAAGAATGGGTCTCTGTTTGTATCGGGCAACTCCTTGCGGTGTTCATTGGATGCAGATTTCTTCGATTCATGTTCTACTGGAAGTTCCATCCGTGGATGTGATGCAGGTTGGGAACTGATCTCCATACGTACATCAGCTCAGCTTCGACCGACGTTCGAAGCATTTTCTTATGGATCCTGGTTTGGATGAGTTGATATCATTTGACTCATCAAGCCTCTGAACAGGTGCATCGTAACTCGTACTCAAAGAGGCTTAACGCCAACTAAATTCCGCGTATTCCCATGCCGATGTGACACATCGCAACAGCTGCTGTAAATAACACAAGGCGCAGACTGTGCTTCACGCGGAGGGCCCTAATTGGTAAGAAGTCATCGGTCTTGTGCGGACCATTGACCGCTGGTCTGGTTAAGGTTGTTCACAACACAGTCAGCATCACAGCTTCGAAGGGCGGAGATTAGTGAGAGTCACAAGCACAGGCTCAAAGAAGCCCGCCAGCCAGCGCCCGTCTGAGGCTCAGGCTTTAGGTCCAGGGACATATGCGTTAGCGTGGAAGCTTTCCAGGCCCATGCCGAATTAGGCTCATTAAGCGGATGGTCCCTAATCTGCTTTGTCAGTCAATTCCACCGTCATCTTCTCGGCCGAAGTTGATCAGGGGGGTGTGCTTATCAGCTCTGAAACCCCTGCGAGACTGATTCCTAATCCGAGTATTGATAAAATCATTGCTGAGTGAGAAGCTTCTACAAACTACGATGCATGCGTTTATTTCCTGTCTCTTGGTGGATCTAAGATTGCGAGACTACTACTTATTTCAAATTATCTCGAAAACATGGTCGTGCGAGGGTATCTGCCGCGAAGTAAGGTTGGTTAAGTTTTCTGTCCTTGTGACTGACTTTCTGGCGGACAATTTTCGCTTTCGGGTGCACGAAACATGCCGAGCCCACTTGCACAAACACCTACTGTACGTATCAATCCGATCAAACCGGCGGGGGGGAAGGTACTCACTTACCTACCAGTCTCACTACCATCTTCGCGCAGCTCACGGATTTCATAGTGGCCGATCTACCGAGAACGTGGGGAAACAGACCAGGAACGCGGTACCCAGGCATGATTTACAGTTCTCAACTTTCTCAACAGCAAAGCCCCGGTGCTGGTGTTTCCATACATACATCCTACCCCCGAAGGATCCGTCTTCCACTGTCACAGTTTTAGACAAACCCGTAAAATCCGATTTGCTTGACAATGTTATCATATGTATTGCTGTGTGAGGGCTCGTGAATTCATTCTTGGAATATGTCGATGATTCCGAACTCGGGTCCAGTGTTGGTGGTAAAGTCGATGACGTTAACGCTCCAATGCTGTTGAATATGTCATTGACTCGTCAAGTTGACAGTCTACAAAGCCAGGTGTCGTCAAGCTCAGGGGCAACGCCACTACGTCGTCAGCGACAATCGGACAAGTGTAATACATATAAGTACTACCTAGTAATACCACGCGATCTGGCGCTGTCGCATCTCCTACCCGGGAGAGACTAACAACATATCGATCACAGAATTTGCCTGACAGCAAAGCAATCGGGAAGAATTCGAGGACTTTGCCATCTGGCTTGACTCGGTTTGTCCTAACTAACCTACGTCACTCCAGAATATGCATTGATCGACGAAATTTCCCGATCATCAAGTCCACTCTAGGTAGTTACCACTGCACCGAAGATCGGTTCGATAACAATGACGCAGGAGAGTAGTTCAATGTCAATCACATAGCATTTCTGTAAAGCTATTCAACGAGTCCGACCTTATATGTAAAACTTGTGGGCAGAATCCCGATAGACATGTTCATGGTAGATGATAGAACCACAATGTCGGGCAATTATCAGCAAACTGGTGCGACACCGGCGCATATTGCCATTTCCAGTCCAGTACTTACGAGATACACACCTGATTTGGCCCAGGTGAGAAGCAGCTGATTTGATTCAGGTCTGCTAAGAATCATCACAAGCTTAACATATGTCGTGGAGGATGGCATTTGCCATTTTCTCGCACTAGGCCCAGATAATTACCTAGAAAGCCTGTAGATTTTATATTAATAACTTATTTTAAGCTTCTATTTAAATTAACTGTTTTATCTATTAGCCTTTATAATTATGGTATAATAATATTTAATATGATTATTTATTTAATCCCTTATGTATAATTAATTAGATGAGAAGTTGGGACTTACTTGTTGATTGATTGAGCAAGGAGCCTTATATATTGAAAGTTTCTACCGACGGCCGTGAGCCCCCATGGTGTAGTGGTTTATCACGCAGCTCTTATATGTCCAAGACTTCATGGAGGTATGCTGAGGTCGCGAGTTCAATCCTCGCTGGGGGCACCAATCTACCTTTTTTCGAGGACCTTTTTACCTGTCAATTACATCAGCGAACTTGATTGTAAATTCTAAGCAAACATTCGATATGGGATACCTGGTTGTGCTTTAAGCATGTGTAGCAGGTAGGTGGAATACTGCCTGTTGCGCGAATGTCTACATGAGATTGATCATTCGCCTCTCGAAATCGATATTGAAAATACGCTTTTGTCTATCCGTTTGATGCAGAGAATACAATGATCTATTCCACTCGCAATTTTTGCTTTGTCCGCTTTCGCTTGCCGCCGACTTCCCTTCCTTCCTCTACCTCCAATAAAGCCTCGCGTTTCTTCTCTGAGACGATCTTGAGGGCATCGCGAACCACACGAGTCTCGAGATTAACGCCCTCTTCCTCCCATGATTCCATATCACGGCCGACACGCTTCTCGATTGTAAGGGCCAGTTCCACGTCACGCTGACCCACAAAGCTGACCGCCTCACCTCTGCGACCCGCACGGGCTGTACGTCCGACTCGATGGATGTAGTCATCAGGGTCGCGTGGGAGATCGTAGTTGATAACAAGGCTGACTTCAGGAATATCCAAACCACGAGCGGCAACGTCGGTTGCTACAAGGATACGCGCCGCTGAAGCGCGGAATCGAGCCAAGTTGTCGATTCGCTGTCTTTGGGGAAGTTTAGAGTGTAGAGAAGTGACTCGATGATCAAGCATTCGAAGAAGGTGGTGAAGGTAGTCGGCGGTCGAGGTTCGGTTGCAGAATAGGATGACAGTTTTGTCGACATTGGCTTCGGTGAGCAGAAAGACGTGGAGATAGTGCTCCTTATGAGTGACGGGTGTCTTGATATACATCTGTTTCAATGTTGTGGGTATAGCCAATGTCTGCGTGTCAACCTCACACACGAATACTGGTTGCTTTCCAGGCTTGACTGGCATATCCTTGAGAGCTCGAACTTCAGGAGTAATAGTAGCAGTAAACAGAAGCGTCTGTCTCTCGGTAGCTGGGGGAAGAACAGAGAGGCACTCTTCCACGTCAGGAAGCATACTGCCAGGCCCATTGGCGTTGAGAAGGCGATCAGCTTCGTCAAGAACCACGTATCGAACTCTCCTCAATCCACAAATGGTATCATCTCCGGAAGTTCGAATATGATCCGCGAGACGACCAGGGGTTGCAATTATCACATGCGGCCGCTTTCCGATCTCAATGGCCTGTGTGCGCATATCTGAGCCTCCCGTCACCAAGATCACCTTGAGGCTCTGAGGAGAGGAGATAGCCTTGAACTGCTCAAAAATCTGCAGCGCTAGTTCTCTTGTTGGCGTTAAGACGATAGCAAAGATTGCAGTAGGATCCTCTGACCATTTCTGCAAGATAGGCACAGCGAACGCTACTGTTTTACCGGAACCCGTTCGACTACCACCGATACAATCCCTGCCTTTCAAGATCTCGGGAATACAGCCCTTTTGAATCCCCGTCGGCCGTTTAATAGCCATATTTGCTAGTGATTGTACCAGCCATGGCCGCACGTTGAGGGAAGAAAAGGTGGTATTTGGGTCGGTAGGAGCCTGAATCGAGTTCTTGGGTGTGATCAAGGCTTGAGTTTGAGCCTCCTTCTGGTTGACTTGAACGGCTCGCTTGATCCGAGACGGGGCCTTGATTGTAGAAAGAACTCTCTCCAACTCGCTGTCTTCCTCATCCTCGTCTTCGATCTTGTCACCTTCGGTCTGGAGTGCTTCTGTTGTCCTCCGGCGTTTTCGAGATGTGGCGCTGTCGAGGTAATCAGACTCGTCAGAGGATGAAGCGGTACCAGACAAAATTTCGTCGTCTGACGTTGCAGTCGCAGGTCCGGGATCAGCAGGCAGCACCATGATTCGGGTTTGTAATAGCAGGAGTTGATTTGATCCTTTCAAAGACCAACCTCCTAAGCTAATGTAGGTATGCAAAGTTGGACTTGACTGGACTGGAAATTTTTGGCGGTGACAGGCGTCGCAAAATCGCGGGATTGGGACCCTTGATCCACTTTCGGCGCCACATGCAGACCGGCACCTAAACGCGCGCTTACAGCAATGGGGCATGACACTAAAAAGGCGCTTTCAAAGGCTAACGATCCCTACGACGTTCACCACCTATAGCCAATAGACTGATGACGGATCCCATTGTTCTCATCTTGGATTATCTACTTATGTACCAATCATTAACAGTCCTATACTTCCGATAATGATAGAAAAAGTATTTTGAAGCCGACACTCGGGCGCCTGTTTTGCATCACAGCCTGTAAGATCGCCCGTAATATCGCAGGGTTCCTTTGACGAATGGGGAGACATGCCTAGGATGTGTTCAGCTGCGACGTAGCTAGGTGATGTGACAGTCATTGTGTTTCGCGATCTGATTGGGTTTGTAGTAGGTCTTTTGTTTTGATTGTCAATCGATTTCACAAACACGTCTGGGGTCCTGATGTTATTCCAAATATCTAGCTCAGGGGCTTCTCAGGGCGGCATTTTGACTTGTCACCTAAGAATCAGTATGTTTTGTCTTATGACAACGATATTGCATATTGCTCTCGAAAGCTTTACGAATTAGAATGTTAGATGCTGACCGAGGGCTTGAAGGATCTCATCATTCCTACCTAACATTGAATTGCGGTTGGACCACGTTGATATGGGACAAGCGCTTCCGATGCAACTGACCCATGATTGCAAATTGATAGCTCCACTACGGAGTACCTACATGGGCCTGGTGCCATGTAGTACCGTAGCCTGACTCTGAATTTCGAAACGAGGATGTGGAGGTTAAGTCGGCTCATCGGAATACATATGAATGAGACCAATCTAAACTGCACTACCGTTGGTACACCGACGTTTGGGGGCCATGACGAAAAAAAAGCCTGAAATACTGCAGATTGTGACGACGAGAATGACGATGTGTGTGCAACCCAGCTATAAGCTTGACCATAAGCCTATGGCTTTATGTGCTTGGATTCATTGTCTCAAAAGCCCATGTCCAATATTGATATTCATTATTTCAGGATAGGTTCAACCGCAGAAGAAAGAAGCAAGAGCCGAATCACATCAACAAGAGTTTGCACATGGATTCATCCCACTATTCATCCCACTGGCCGAATTGATGGCAACCTTGGTTTTTATATCGGGCTGGCTTGGCTTGCTGGACTTCAGACCAGTCATATTGGATGCGTGGTACCACAGTGCAAGCATACTCACGTCTAGATTAGTAGGGAGACAGTCAGGTAACTGACCATCCCTATCCCAATACACCTACCTACCTATGACTTAACTTAACTCGGTCTTATTGTTGTAGCCCGTAAGAAGGAATCAAGCGCGTGTTGTATTGAGCAAGTTCTTAAACCACTTCAGATGTGTTTGGCGAGAATCTGAGACATATCTCAAAACCACCAATACCTGGAAAGCCCGCCAGCTTCCCGTCCCCCGTCCCCCTCAAGTCTGGAATTCTACCCAAGGTTCCTAGGCACCTAGGTTAGTACTAGGTGCTAGCTACTATACTTACCTACCTAGGTACCTAGTAGGTAGGTAGGTACCAGCGCTCAATGCTTACGGAGTACGGAGCACTGGGAAGCCCAATCAATCATTCAATGTCCCGCGCCGCAAACAAAATGGAGAGCTCCCCGCTCGTGCCTCAGGTACAATAGGTACTGTGTACTACTACCCCTAACTTAAGGGCCTTGCCTGCCTGCGCATCTTCCATTGAGATCTTCCTAGGTACCTTACCTAGGTAGATGACAGGGTGGGTAGGTAGGGGTCACAGACTCACAGATGCCCAAGCGCCCCGCCCTTCCTCTCAGTGGCAGTCACAGTCACAAGCCCGCCCACCCAGACCCGACCCAATCAATGCATCTATGGTGGACGCCATTCCCAGCTTACACGTCCTCTTTTCTCTAGTTCTCGCCCTCTCATATGATCTCACGTCCTTTCTCATCTTTTCTTCCTGCCGTTTCGGATTCACTCGACGACGTGTCGTTCGTTGCCACGCCTTTTTTTGTCAGCTTAGGCCCTGTTTTGCGACGTTTTCTTGGGCATAACAACATCAGTATATTTACGAAGTCTACCTCACCTCCATACTACCTCTGGTGCTTACCTCGCTACCTTATACACCTAAACGCCGCCAACCATACTTTCCCCGCTCTTTTGCGTGGGCTGTTGTTACTCCTGCGGCTGCCTCGCTTGGTTCTTCGACGACGACATTTGTACCTTTTTCACTCTTAACTACCTAAGCAGCCGGCTTAGCCGATTCCCAACATTCGCTATTGCTGCTATTGCCAAACACTCGACGTTGAATTAGTTGCATCCCTATATCCCTGTTCATTAGTACTTACGACGACGCTGGCCGCTCGACGACGCTTACTCCTCACATCCGACTATCACGATCGTCTTGGTTGATACCACCTTCCCTGGGAGAGACTTCTTTTCAGAACAAAGAAATCACTTTCCACCTGATCCCCAACAAGACCTCATTATTGCGTATACATTGTTTGAACCCGTGTCATCAGCGCAACAGTGAATATGGCCGACCAACAGCCTCAGAGTTCTGATTCGACTCCACTATCCGTACGCTCTCCTGATTGCTCTTCCTTGTCTTCATGTCTAACCCACGAATTATAGCAACAGTCTGCTGCTCCCACTCCAATTGCTCTGCCAACGCATAACTCGGGCCCTTCCCCCGTGCCTCTCCTCCGACCCGCGATTCCTGGCGCCAGAAGTGGTGGAGCTCGTACACCCAGGCTTGGCCTTGCTATCCCACCATCACCTAATGCCAAAGCTGTAGGCAATCAAGGAGTAGCCGCGGCTGCACCTTCAAGGCCCCCTTTACCGACACTTCACCTAGCAACCCCTATGGGTAGTCAAGTCACACCCCATGAACAATTACCACGATCCCAATGTGCAACTCAAGCATCGGCAGGTGGCGGTAGTGAAAGTAGCGCGGCTCACTCAAGATCTGGCAGTTTCGGCCCTCTAGATGGACGGGCAAGCAATCCCACTTCTGCAGGATCTCAATATTCCGCTTTGTCTTTTGCTTCGCAATATGGTATAGGTGTATCAAGACCTCAAGGTACTCCGGATCCGGTATCTGCTGTGGGATCTATGTACTCCGAGAGAAGCGAGGGTGGGGTATCCATGGAGCGTGATGGAAGTCTTCAAGGTTTGGAGGCATTCGATAAACTAAGCCTTGAGAAGGCCAGAACTTTGGACGTTGATGAGCTTGACGAAGAGGGTTGGAGAATTGCAAGTTTGGAAAAGAGAATTGTCGAGATTGGAAATCTAGGTGAAGGTGCTGGAGGTGCTGTCACGAGATGCAAGCTCAAGGGTGGTAACACTGTTTTTGCCCTTAAGGTGAGTTATTTCGACCACAAGCCACAGTTTGAATACTGACGTTCTAAGGTCATCACTACGAATCCGGACCCCGACGTCAAAAAGCAGATTCTCAGAGAGCTGGGATTCAACAAAGAGTGCGCTTCAGACCACATATGCAAGTACTATGGAGCCTTTGTCGATCCGGCTACGGCCACAATCTCAATCGCAATGGAGTTTTGTGAAGGCGGTTCGCTTGATAGCATTTATAAGGAGGTCAAGCGTTTGGGGGGCAGAACAGGAGAGAAGGTTTTAGGAAAGATTGCTGAGGGTGTTTTGGGCGGCCTCACGTACCTGCATACTCGACGAATCATTCACCGAGACATCAAACCTTCGAACATCCTGCTCTGCCGAGATGGTGCCGTGAAACTTTGCGATTTCGGTGTTTCTGGCGATTTCGGTACTAAGGGAGAAGCCAATACTTTTATCGGCACCAGCTATTATATGGCACCTGAGCGTATCACCGGCCAGTCCTATACTATTACTTCGGATGTTTGGTCAACCGGAGTTACCCTTCTCGAGGTTGCGCAGCATCGTTTTCCATTCCCAGCAGACGGCACAGAAATGCAACCGCGGGCTGGTCTTATAGATTTACTCACATACATCGTACGACAGAACGTGCCCAAACTGAAGGACGAACCTGAAATGGACGTGTATTGGAGTGACAACTTCAAATATTTCATCGAGTGCTGGTAAGTCTCCTACCCCCTTTCCTTCAGGAGCGTGTGTTAACATTGTCTAAGTTTGGAAAAACAACCCAACAGACGAGCCAGTCCTTGGAAGATGATGGAGCATCCATGGATGGTTGAAATGCGCTCCAAGCGTGTCAACATGGTGAAATATCTTTCTTTTGTCTGGGGTTGGGACGAACAACCTAAGGACTCTTAGAAAGATATGCAACGGATCCAAGCTTCGGAGCAGCAAATTGTCAAAGCAGCTCAAACAGCACAGGATGCCACACGACGGAAGGAGATCAAGACGGCAGAAGTTCTCGCGAAAGCAGACGAATTGGTGAAGCAGGCATTGGAAGAAGCAAATCGGAGAAATGGCTATGCAGCATAAAACGCTTCACAAAAGGCCATGAACGAACCAGAAAAGACTACATTGCTCACCAGCTATTTACACTACGCCCACGAGTATGTGAACGGAGGCTACGGTCTTCGTTGTGAGCATATCGCTTTAAATACATCTTCACTGATGTTTGTTTCCTGATAAAGAAATGATAGGCTCAAGAATGAGTGCGGACAAACGGGCTGACCAGCCTGCGGTAGGTAACTTCAGAAGACCCTCTTGTGGTATTATTATGTCCTCAGTAGTGGTGGATGGCTTTAGGATTGGTGCGATTGCTCCAGCCATCAAGCTGAGGGCTACCAGAATATAGCGAGCTCCGCATTAGATATATTTTATATCTGGCATCCAAGTGCCTCAGTTTTGTTATATCCCTCAGTAAACATATGGGTATCAAATTCCTGTCGGCAGTTCTCTAACTAAATTTTATCAATTTAGGTGTACAACACCTGCTCTTCAAGTGTCCCTTGCAACGGTCTCGGTATACTCAGTAGGGTCTCCCATGAGCTCGCGTAACGCAATAGTTGCGTATGCACTGCGTCCAAGTTGAAATTTAACTACCACCGCAACCTTTGTAGATTCCTGAGAAGCAGGAGCCACTTCAGGGGCAGAGCCATCGTTTGTTGTCTCTGCTTGGATATATGTCATCTCAGCCTCTGTAGAAGCGGGCGTACCATTTTCAACCTTCGTTTTCTTGACTGTCGTGCCGGAGTCAACGTCCTCATGAGAACGCTTTCTGCTAGGGCCCTTCGAAGCTTTGATAACGTCCAAGTCAGTTGGGTGCATTTGCTCTGCATCATCCGAGTAGGCACGGACCTCAGCGGAGGGCGTGGCAAGGAATCGGTTCATGATTTTGCGGTATCGGCCGGGCATACTGAACTCGCGACGCATACGGCGCATTTTGTAGGGGTCAAGATTACCATTCTCGTCGCGACCCATAAAATCCTTGTAGAATTCCCCGATATCGTTCTCCGGATACACGACATCGTAGCCTGGTGTTGGCAGCACAATGTCGAAAATGGTGTAGTTACCACTGGCGGCTTCTTCACCGGTAAGGGGACGAGCGCGAACGGGAGCATCTTCGTCGTCTTCGACAGGATTGATAATGTCATCACCGTCCTGGTCCTGGCCGCTGACAAGAGGCACACTCTCCGTCGGAGCGATAATGAGATCGCCAGCAATCACGTTCTCACCGTGAAGCTCCCAGCGACGACTGGCGGCGTGGTTCCAGATATAGGACTGATAGGCATGAAGGTACATGGAGCGCAAGCCACGAGTGATGTGAACCAGAGAGCCAATGAAATCACGTCTAGACTGGGCGCCCTGTCGGTTCAGGTGTCTGAATATGCTGTTCTCGGCAGAAAATCGACGAGGCATGAGCTTGATGGCTCGGTCGACATCTTTGTCTGTAAGGAAGAGCATGCAGGCCTGGTTTCGCAAATACTCGTCTCTCTTGGAGGGTTCATCAGGAATATCACCCGCCTCAGCCCTCTGTGCAATCTTATCATCGTAATGGAGCAGTGACATGACTGCCTCCTCGTACTTGTCCCCGAGGATGAGTTGCCCAATCTGGTGTGTACCGACTTCGTGAGTCCCGAAGCGCTGGTGACCAAAATAGTTGATCCAGCCGTGTTCGTTCATATGGTTCAGAGCCGAACCGACGTTCTTCTTCAGAACTTCTACTTGCTGGGCAATGGGCTGGTCGTTGGACTCGCCAACTATTTGACAACTCTTGATCGCAATCACGAACTCGTTGCCAAGAAGCTGTCCGAGATAAATTGGCTTGTCCTTGTAGTCGTAATCTCCCGTAGAAACACCCCAGATCCTCCCGTTGATACCAGCGAGGTTTCGTGGCCGCATGTATCGCACCGAGCATCGTTGCACTGTAGAAGCTCTACGGTCTTTGGTACCGGCGTATCCGATGACCTGGGGCTTGACCTTGAGGAAACGAGCAATCTGATTCACAGCATCCATGGTGTCGCGGTTCTCCTTGAACAGAGTAAAATGCAGGTATTCACCAGCAGGCTTTTCCTCGCGGCCACCACCGCGGCCACCGCGGCCGCGCTTCTTGCTGTTGGCTTTTCGTGGGGGAATTAGAGTTGCGACAATAGCACCTTCGTCAGTTGTGTTGGTATCTATCCTAGACTTAAAGATGCGCCGGATCTCTTGGTGAACTTGACCACGCTTTGCCCTGTCGTCCATGGGCTCCGACGTAACTGACTTCTTCTTCTTCTCATGGTCGGCGCCATGACCAGACCGATATACTCCAATCAGCTCCTGGGAGAATCGCTGATCAGTCAGACTCTCAAGAATGGTGGCATCCTCAGGTGAGACCTCGTTGACCGTCTCAGGCTGAGGTGCCGACTCGGGTCTCGTAGGGGTCTCGCAGGATGGCTGCTTCAAGGCATCTTTCGCAGGCTCATCTGTTTTCGTTTCCTGGGCTGCAGACTCGTCGTTGGACTCTTTTCTCACTACAATCGCCTGAGGAGAACTTAGTGGGTGCGCTAGGAAAGCTGTAGAGTCCGTTTCTGCTTACCGGTGCTTCTTCATCTGCCAGGCCGACTTGTTGTAGGTGCAGGACTGTGCCGCCTTCTTTGATCTCATTGACTTGAAAGTCTGAGAATCTGCATCAAGTTAGTCTCTCAATTCCTGGCATGACCATGACTTCTATATTCACCTTGTCCGCATTTCACCAGTCCATGGTGTCGCGAGTGGTGTCACACGCTGGCTAATTCCTATGGATCGTGTATAAGAGGCAGTGCCACGCACCGCGTGATGAGACTGCTCCTCCATTGCAAGTACTGCAACTGTATACTAGAAGTATATCAATTCTGGCGACAGCTTGCGACAGATGTGTTTGCTTCCACTTGATGGTTGAATCAACTGGTGGGGGCACATTTGCGATCTGTAATTTTTTCCCCGGCAGTATTTCATCCTAGATTGAAGACAGAAGGCGGTGAGTCTTATCTTGCCAACCAGAAATTGGTGCGGCGCCTCAAAAGGCAGGCGGTCGAAGAGACAGACGTATTTATCAACCTAGGTAGGTAGGTAGGTAACGGAGAGCAGGCTCTGTTAATGTGTTTGTTTACCAGGCTGCCGAAAAGTCGAGCTGGGGAAAGGACAGATATTAAGGAAGTATGTTCTGTGGTGATATGGCTGTTGATGGTCATAAGTTAACTTGATGCTCATTCGTTCTAGGTTTTTTTGACTTTCGTATCAAGACCAGCTAGCATGCATATGATGGAGGCAAGGTGAGGCATGAAGACTTAGCACCTGCATCCCAATCGCGAGCAGCAAACAGGTTCGATTAATTAAGGTAACGTACCTAGACTTGATATAACAGGTCTTAAGACCAATCAATTTCCATGGTTCCTGAGGGGTGGAACTTGTAGTTATGTAAGATTTTGTTCTTCACACCTGGATTTTAAGAGGCACACAACTTTGGCCTACCATCTTGTCGCGTAATCTACATTTCATCGTAGCGATACTGGAGGATGAGCACGACAGTGAGGCAGCCTGAAGCTAGCTACGGCTTTCTTTAGCAGAATACGGGGTAATTACAACATGAAGTGTTGCAATTCATATCTCTAGCACGCGAACAATATGAGCCAGTTTAATAAGTCGCTGTACATAAGGTTGATCCGTGCTGGAGGTTGATACCTATAAACTTTTTCAGGACGAATAGTTCATGTGGCATAATGCAACCCCGCGACAGGGACTTTTACTTGTGCTGCATCGTGATTGCTGTCTTGGAAGAGCGAACAATCATAGCTACCTGGTAGCTACCCTAACCTACCTACCTACCTGTAGATCACTAACAAACCATGTCTCCTCAGCAGAACCCCTCTCTTGTACGAGTCGCTAAATAGACGCTTGGTGAGTAGCCCGCATGACAAGTTCAACTAACCTCTTCTCTCTGCACCCAACTACCTACTTACCTAGGTACCTAGCTGTTAAGGCTTATACCACCTACTTTACTGTGAGACCTCCTCGGCTGATCGGTGATGATAGTCACTTATTGGTCTATTGTTACCTAGCTGCAAGGGTCGTTTGAACACAACAAGGCGTGATCCAACCTCCCCTCCTCCAAATTTCGGCCACTTTTAAAAACCTCCCTTAGTTATTATCGAGGGGAAGAGTGAGGAGCAACACCAACACACTCTTTGCTGGTTTTTGGTTATTTTTCTTATTCCGAATTCTCTGTTCACATTTCTCCTCTTGGCTCGAGTTATCTTCCAATCACTTCTCGCTTCTACGGTTGACTGCATTGGGCCCGCAATTGACATGTCAATCATGAGCCGTAAAGACAAAGGTCGGGAAAGACTCTGTCGTACGCAGCTTCGAGAGATCATCTGTTCTGTCTGTCATCATAACGCAAGTGCAACTGAGGAGTGGCTCAGGAACGATACACGACCAAGATGCCTGTAATAAGAAGCGGCTCAACACGGGACATTTACAAGGTAAGGACGAACGGATATCCATTTTTGTCTGGGCAGTCACAAACAATTCGTTCACTATATCTTACTGAATGCTTCAATATTGTGCCTAATTCGCATTATTTTGGATTTCAATTCTTGGCCATATTGCTGAACACTTCCTTATCCACCAACAACAACGCTAATTTCATTGCTCACAGGCACCCTTGTCTGCTGTCCTTCGTCGCCACGGTCGTGAGCGTCGTGAACGCTGGAGTCAAGGTGAAGACCCGGGTGACTTTATGCCCCCCCACCAAGGTGAGCTAACCCGGACACTGATCTATGATGCGGATCTACTCACACAACGTAGACGAAGAGCCCAGCCATGAGCCTTCTGAATCCTCAAAAGGGAAACAGCCTGAGCCTCAGGGTCTTCCATCTAGAGCCGGCTACGATACAGCTGTGCTTCTTGACTTGTGCGACACCATTCGTAGTGGCCTGCATGAGGGACGTCCCGACGACAGGTGGGAAGAAGCCATGGGTTTTCTCGCGGCCCTGCTAAGAGACGAGGAGCACTACAACCGCGCAATAGAATTCGAGACTATACGCGACACGCACCTTGACAAGCTTATATCGGATCTCATCGATCCCAAATATCGCCACCCAAGGGTACCTATTAGATTTTCAAAAGACGTCGAAAGAGCAGAGGCCTTGGAACGGAAATGGGTTGAAAGGTTTCGAGGTCCCTACTTCAATATGGAGCAAAACCGCTATCGAGATCTCCCCAAGACGGGACGGCTCAGGGATGTTGCTCTGAACCACAATGCAGACAATTCAGAAGAACGTTGGCAAGCTAAAGAAGGCAAGACCTTGTCAGAGCTGGAGGGTAATCTGGAAATCGAACCTGGGCAGTAAGAAGACCCGACCCCCGTAGCAATGGAAACTTTTTGAAGATTACTCACGCTTAAGTGCAGTTGGTGGCTCAACTTGGCTTGCGCGCATCGGGATGGTATCGTTGGTAGTGCTCGCGAGAAACCTACCAAGGGCAGATATGGAGTTGCCGCATTACCGTTGCTCACAGGGCAAGAGAAAATCGATGAAGGGGACGGAACCCTGAAATATGTCAGACAGGGAAGAATTACTGACATACATGTGTCGCTCATATCGCAAGTGGGAGCCACCTTTCGAATTCTGCGAGGCCATCACCTCAGAAGCCCATATGCACCAAAGGTCGGCATTCGTTACGATGGTTTGTGGGTTTTCATGGCCTTTCCTACGGCTCCTACTCGCTAATAAGGTGCCAGGTATACGATACGCCGATATAGTCAATGGTTTAATGAAGTCAGCGACCGGCACCATATGATGCTCACTTTGGAAAGAGTTGAGGATCAGAAACCAATAGATGATATTTTGCATATACCCCGTCCATCTGAGATGGATGACTGGGAGCTCTATGAGAAATATGAGGGCGAGGCGATCAAAAAGCACAGGGGAAACAAGGCCCTTCTCGACTAGAAGTTAGAAATGGCACAAGAGAAAGTCGACCGGGAGGAGTATCAGAGGTCGCATGACTTCCGAGACTCATTGGGTTATCAGTTCAAGAAAGCAGGACTTTATTGATTTGAGGTGAAGCATGATATGATGGGACGTATGGCTACGCTGCATCGATTGGCTTACAAGATTAGTTCATAGCATTAATGGTAACGTTTAATTGGAGACCTCTGATATTGTCAGTTCTATTGTCCCTTATCCAGGCACCTATCGTAGTATTTGGCAAGTGTTGAGATGACTTGGCTGGGTGCGTCAACTGAGGGAGGGGTACCGGGTCGACGCAAGACAATACCGAAGGAAAGCTTTCAAGGGTTCACCGACGGCGGGGTATGCCATCCAAGTTCCAACCCACCACCACTGCAGCTGTGGTCCCTTGCTCCTCTAACATGACATCCTCCTAAAAATCATGGGCAAAAACGACAAGAAAGGTGCCGACAAGGGAGGCAAGGGCAAGGCAGAAAAGGGTAAAGATGTAAAAGACTCTGGCGGCAAATCTAAAGGTGCTCAGAGCATCAACGTCCGTCACATTCTGGTGAGTTGCACACAAATGTTCACCAATTGAAATACTGACCGAGGGGTGCATAGTGCGAGAAACACGCCAAGAAGGAGGAGGCTCTGGCAAAGTTGAATGACGGCCTCAAGTTTGATGATGTCGCAAGGGAGTACTCAGAAGACAAGGCCCGGCAAGGTGGTTCACTGGGATGGAAGACCAAAGGTAGCTTGGACCCCAAGTTTGAAGAGGTGGCTTTTGCTCTTGAGCCCAGTACAACCGCCAGTCCAAAATTTGTAGAGTGCAAGACGGAGTTTGGATATCACATCATCATGGTTAGTTCACAACTTCTTGCACAAGTATTGATCCGAGATTAACATTATGCGAGGTCGAGGGACGAAAGTAGATGGCAGAGCATAGTCACGCCAATCCAATATGTACGTTACAACAGAAGCACAGGAGACAAGTTGAGGATCTAATTTGATGCCCAATTTTTTTTTATTCCTCTCAAATGCAATATGGCCATGAGATACGAGGCCTAAACCGTTTTAGATGCCAACCGAAGTGGCTAGAGTACAAGCGAAAAGTCATGTCGAGCGGTCTCAAAACAAAGTCAAGTCCGCACCTCTAATCCTCTCCCTTCACATCCTACACTGTTTAAAGGCCCTTACTGCTCAGTCTGGAAGTAGTTGAGGAGGATAGATCGCTCCTGAGACTCCTCACCCCAGTCCTTGACGACGACGCAAGAGCAGTTGACGACCTTGCGGGCGTTACCCTCACGGTCAAGAACGCCTATAGGTATTCGTTAGCAAATCATTCCAGATCAAGGTAGATTCCATTGGGCAAAACGCACAGAGACCGGCCCACTCGCCGAGCTGCTTTCCGTCGGGGATCTGGATCAAGGGGATGTTGTGCTCGTTGCAGAGAGCGACAACAAGCTTCTTGTAAGCCTCCTCCTCGCAGTTCTCGTTCAAGACACACATATGTGCCTGTCGGCGGTCGAGGGCCTTGGAAGCCTCACGGAGACCACGAGCGAGACCGTCGTGCATAAGAGAGAGCTTCAGGACACCCTTGAGAGCGTCGAGAATGGACATCTGGCCCTTAGGGGCATCGCCGGAAACCTCAACAACATCGGCGACCTCGGGGGTGTTGTCTTCTACGTCCGACTGTCACGAGAAAATGTTAGCCAGCAGTTTTTGCGATTTTCGGTGCTTCCCCCACCATCGCGAATTGACATCCATTCGAGGTTGCAGTTGCAAGCCTCGACAGCGCAATTAACGACAAGAGGCGGCAAGACATCAAAAACTCACCATCTTGGATAGTCTTTTCTTGTCGGGCGATCCTCGAAGATTTCTATATGTATCAAGGAAAAGTTGGAAGGGGGGGGTAGAGTCGTGATCTGGGAAATGTCTTCGTTTAGTTCCACGTTGATTTGCCGAAATCTAAACGACCGAGTGCGCAGACCGACCCTTAGGGCAAGTGCACGGACCCACTATCCACACACTACACCTTTTTTTTCTTTCTTTCTTATCCGCGATCCTTTTCTTTTACAGTCTTCATCAATCGACCAAGTAAAGCCTCGAGGTATGTAAACTACGAATGGCTCGCAGCGATTCGAATCCAGAAGGATGATGCTATTCACCGTGGCAAGGGAGAGCAATCGAGGACGTCGTTTCACGTGAACCGATCTTTCAACAATGGTCGGGTTCTATTCACGGCTGGCGACAGTCCCATGATACGCTTCTCCTCTTCAGCACTGGGCGGCAGAACCCTCGCGATCGATCGTTGAGGGCACTCTCCTCGCTCATGAGCCTTGAAAAGGCTAACAACTATATTTCATGGCAGATACCTCATTTCCCGTCCCGACTTGAGAATCTCCTCAAAACCCGCCACAATGGTCCGCACTTCCGTCCTCCACGATGCGCTCAACGCCATCAACAACGCCGAGAAGGCCGGCAAGCGCCAGGTCCTGATCCGACCTTCATCCAAGGTCATTATCAAGTTCCTCCAGGTCATGCAGCGCCACGGTATGTCTCAAACCTTTTCTTCCTTTCATTCTTAATATCCTTCTCCATTGGCCTCCACTCTTCGACATGTCCACATTTGGTAGTGGCTCTTCACCATGATCCAACTACCATAGTCGTCGACAACTCTCGATCTCCTTATTCGGCATGATAACTAGGGCGACGGTCGATACTGCACCACGACCCAGCCCCTATAAGTTGCCGATAGATTCAAACTCGGAGATCTTACACGTTTTTCGGATTCTTTATACCCATGATGTCTAACGTTTAGTCTCTCGAAACATTACTGACTCGACCATCAGGATACATTGGTGAATTCGAGGAGGTTGATGACCACCGATCTGGCAAGATCGTTGTCCAGCTCAACGGCCGCCTCAACAAGACTGGTGTCATCTCCCCCCGCTACAACGTCCGCCTCTCTGAGCTCGAGAAGTGGGTTGTCAAGCTGCTTCCTGCTCGTCAGTTCGGCTATGTCATCCTCACCACCTCAGCTGGCATCATGGACCACGAGGAGGCCCGACGCAAGCACGTTTCTGGCAAGATCATTGGCTTCTTCTACTAGATGGGACGGGATACCAATCAAAAAGTGATTTTTACAGACAAAACAGGGCATTCTCGGCGTTGAGGCAGGATGATGATGACTATGACCGATGCGATTAATAGCCATGCCGCTTATCGCACACGCGAGCACAAGAATTGAACTTATACGAGATGCTCAGACTCAAGACTCCCTACATATGATGTGAAAGTATCGACAAATCTTCATGCTCCTTTCTGACATTATACCCATCTCGAGCGGTACAATCCACCCACCAGATTGCTCTGGCTATAATTACAGCAATCGAACCTTGTGCATTTGAATTCCATCGGTGACAAGAGACCTGCCTTTGTAATGCTGGCCGATAATTCCATATTCATTAGCACTGAAAATTTACTGGCCGATTTATCCTTGGCATGGTGTTCCATTAAGGTAGGTAGTTAAGTCGTTGTGCCAACGTTCCTATTGAGCCATTGTTTTCTTTTTGGACGGCTAGCCAATTAAAATAATGCAGCCAGCCAACCCCAACCCCTACTTTGTCTCAAGGTCAATCAATCTGCTGCTTCGCGCTGAGACGACATCATGACCGATGGTGAGTTCATGGGTACCAGACTTTGTAATTGAATTCTTTTAGCATATACTTTTGTATCATCAAGTCGATGGACTTTTTCAACATACTTCTTATCATGACGATCTAGCTTTCTGTTTGATCCAAAAGCCAACTAAACATGATCCCCCTCTTACCATTTCGCGCCTTTCAGCGGCGTCAACTCTTATCCATCACTGCTCTGACGTTATTTTGTTTCTGCGCGTATAGTCTCTTGAGAATATCACCAAAACACACAAGAGAAATTCAAACCCAAACACCCTCAGAGCCATCAACAACCCCAGGATCAGCGCCACAGGATGAACTTGTTCAAGGAAGCGCCGAACCAAGAACGGTTTCCACTCCAGACGTGCATCCCATAGGATATCTTGCAAGGAATGCTCAGGAGGAGTTTGGAAAAGTTAGGGCTCGACAGTCCAAGACGCTTGAGGAGGCTGTTCAGGAGTACCGTCGTCGATATGGTATTCCACCGCCACCTCTTTTCGACAAGTGGTTTCGATTTGCAAAAGATAACGACGTCAAATTAATAGACGAGTTCGATACGATTCATGACCTGATCACCCCATTCTGGGGACTAAAACCCAAGACTATACGGGCTCGAGCCAGAGAGGCATTGGGTTTTGATAACGGGTTGATTGGAGTATCTATTCGTGACCATAGGATCACTTATATACAAAATGGCGTTGAATGGCAGCAAAATGCCACGAAGAGTATGATGAGTAAATTCCTCAAGTACCTCCCAGATATGGACCTGGCCTTCAACTTTCACGACGAGTCCCGCGTTATCCTTTCGCATGAGGACCTGACGAGGTTAGTGAAAAAAGCCAAAGAGCAGAACATGCCCGCAGCGTTAGCGAAATCACAGCTCGCCAACGACTTCACTCAAACGAACTTGGAGTTATATGACGGCAAGTCTTTCGACGAGATAAGTCTCACGCGCTTCAACTCTTTTGCTCATCAATCAACCTGGTCTCATTCTCGCCTGTCGTGCCCGCCAGATACTCCAGCTCGATGTCTCGAGGAGGAAGAGGCTGTGGACTATAGAAACAGGTACGGAATGAGTGATCTTGGATTTGTTTACAACACAACCGCCATGTCAGATATCTGCCTATCGCCCAGCCTCAAATCCAACTTTGGCTTCTTCGGTGGACCCAATACATATAGAATTGTCCAGGATTTGTTTCCCATATTCTCCCAGTCTAAGATTTCTTCTTACAGCGATCTTGTATACCCGTCTCCCTGGGACTGGGCCGGCATGGTCAAGTACGATGAGGACATGGACATGGAGTGGGTTAAAAAGGAGAGCAAGCTATACTGGCGAGGGTCGACTACTGGAGGCTACAGCCGGAATGGCCGTTGGAGACACCAGCACCGGCAACGTCTTGTACAGAAACTTAACGCTCGCGACCAGGCTCATATTCTCACTAAGCAAGGCGACCGTTCCTGGGCGACCAGCGAGATCCCGCGCGGCGACTACAACGAGATGATTGATGTGCATTTCTCCCACATTGGACAATGTGACCAAGGTGACTGCGAGGCGCAACGAGCTTTTTTCAATGTCACTGAGGCTGCAGATCAGCAAGATGCCTGGTCATATAAATATCTCCTTGATATGGATGGAAACGCCTTTTCCGGTCGCTTCACTGCCTTCCTTCGCAGTCGCAGTCTCACATTCAAACTCGCGGTGTTCCGCGAGTGGCACGCGGAGTGGCTCAAGCCGTGGGCACATTACGTGCCTCTGAGTATACAGGGAGATGACTGGCTTGAGACAGTTCGATTTCTTGAGAGCGAGGAAGCTGGCCGTGAAGAAGGCGAGCGTATTGCGGCTGCTAGTCGAGAGTGGGCCAACCAGGCTCTTCGTCAGGTTGACATGGAAGCATGGTTCTTCCGCCTCATGCTTGAGTAAGTGCTATAGTCTCGCATAGTTTGATCATTTTCATGTTGATGCTAACATGACACAGATATGCTCGAGTGATAGACGATAAGAGAGAAGTAATTGGCTATGATGGCCGCAGCGCCAATATGAAGCTACCAAAGGTTGAGAGTTGACGAATAAATGAATGATTAGACTGAATGAATGGCATACACGCATAAGGGTTCGGAGCATAGCAAACGGCACTTATACCACTGGATCAAGGTTCATTTACCAATACAGGTACTGGTATTTTCAAAGGAGTGAAAGAATCATCCATGTGTACATTGTTTTCAATGTGGGATAATTTTATTACGCCTGAGATCTATGATCCAAAATTGCAAACTGTACGCCACAATGCCCCTGTTCGCCAGATACATGCCATTTCTGCCCTTACAACTCTCAATTATCTCAAGGCAAATGTTGCATAAAGGACATATGCTTTGGTTCTCGCTTCCTCTAGAACACACCGCTTTCGTTTTAGCTATATGCATCACGACCAACTGCTGTTTACTCCTCGTCTTCTCCTTCTGCATCATGTTCTTCAGAGGCCGACCTTGAAGGACGGGCTGCTGGACTGTGGTGTTCTCCTTCTTCTTCGCCTTCAGCATCCTGGCCCTCTTGGTGCTCCTCCTCATTTCCTTCTTCCTCATCGGCCTGTCCTGTGCCGAGGGGGTGATCGCGATGTGTCTTGATCATGTCGCGAATATCCTCTCTTGGATCCTCGACGGTGACGTCGAGCTGGTCAACAACTTGCTCCTCATCGGTAATACCAATGTTTCGCGCAATGTTCTTTGTTCGCTGGGGTCGAATCACAGATTTCTGCATAACAGGATAGTAGTATACGGCCTTCTGGTTCGGATAGAAAGTGTCTTCGTTGTAAGCCAGGAGAACCTCGGCGTCGAATTTGGTCTCATGGTCGTAATTGGTCTCCTGAGCTGTCTCATACGCTCTGAGTCGGTTGTATTGGAAGCATCCACCATTGACAGAGTCATGAGTGTAGAGTTCATCCTCGTTGTGGTCGGCATCCTCAACATCGAACTTGCGACGGAATCGATCTCCCACGTCAGGAGTTGCCGCCAAGTAATAGTCAAAATTCATCCAGTTCTGAGGCTTGGGATTGTTATCAGGATCTTGCTCGTGAGCTGCCACAGCGGCCTCATAGGCTTCCTCTTCCTCAGCTGTCCGATCAATGGGCCGGAACAAACCACTGAGAAGACGTCTGTCATAATCCTTGGTGCTGACCACAGGGTTCTGGTGGAATTTGATCGTAACGTACGCGCCCGAGTCGGGGAAAGCCTCAAGATCAGGGATGAAAGGCGACACATCGACAACCTTGAGATTTCTCTTGCTTGGGTGTTTAGCGCGTTTGGGGTCTTTGAATTCGTGCTCAGCAATGTCGAAGCTCTTGTCAATCTTTCGCTTAATGACGTGAGGAGCATCGGCCGCAGGCTCCGGGATGCGTCGGTTCTTGTTGGCTTTAGTGAGTAGAGCACGGGGTGCAGCGCCATCTTGTCGCTTTGTGACCGTGGAAGATATGTATTCTGTCCGGCGAAGGAAAGAAACATTGGCTTCTGCGACCTTGTGTTTTCCCAGAGCGGCGATGGGTCTTAGAAGGGGTCGATCATGAGGATGAAGAGCAGGTGGGTGAGGAGGAGCCTGAATAGCTGGGGAGGCGTAAGCTTTGCGAGGTCAAAACACGATGAACAGTCAACCTACATCGTTCATCGCCATCGAAAACACCAGGCATGCCGACCAAGTCAAGGGGCATTCCTAGTTCAGCATCTGCCTCAATATTCAGCGGCTGCTCCCTCGCAAGGCGCGACGCAAAGCCTGGCGTCGTATATTGACCGCTAGCAAGGCCAGTATTAGGTATGTCGAGCAGCTTAGGAGGATGGGGTGGTGGAGGGAGTGCATTGGAGAATCGGATGCGTGCGATGAAGTCCTGGTGAACCATGCGCTCGCCTGTGCGAGGAGCTGAAGATGACATGCTGGTCGAATTGGCAAGGGGCGCCGAGGAAGACGTTGGCGAGTGTGTGAAGTCTTGATGTATTTGAAGGGCGGTCGCGCGCGATTCTTTTGTGAGTTTGGCCCGATGGAGAAGCTTAAGCGCGCGCGCGGCTGAGTTTGGAGGTCAAAGATATCCGAGAATTGCGGCGCGAGGCTGGCCTTGTCCACGCTCCACGTTTGGTGTAGCCACTAATAATAATGGTTCCTCATGAAACATACTCCAAATGCCTAAACAGCAAACAAAGAAATAGAATAATAACGCGGAAAAGGGGTATTTGGGAAACACAGACATTCTCAATGTCTTTTAGCTTTGAATATTCTTTAGCAATAATGCCACGATCAACCTGCACAGAGCGTTATACTGATGAGCTCGGTCATACTTTTTTATTCATCTGATGGTCATTTCCATTAAATAGTTCATCTGCTCTGTTTGTCATGATCCCCAGATCCGTTCAAGTCTATAGCTAAGGTTCGTTTGTGTCACACGACCCAATTTCCTGTCTTTATTGCCAATCTCCCATGTGAGTTGTCACCAGTCAATTTCCCCTCGCAATTGAAATACACGCCTCGGAACACGCATCGCATTATTGTGCAGCTTGATAAAGCTGGCCATCATGTTTATACAACGCACGTGGGCCCTCGTTCACTGGATATGCCCGCTGTGCTGAAGAAAAGTATCCCGAAAGTCGCGCCCATTTACGAGTTGTTCTTGGCGTAGTTCTTCTTGCCGACAGTAAAAGGTACGTAGCGGTACTTGATCATGTGCTGAATTTGCTTACGCACTTGAAACAATTAATATAGGGAAATTTGTGTATGTCACATGGAACTTACTAGTCAAAAAGAAGAGGATGAACCAGTACATGACCAGAACGGGCCAGAAGACTGGCACGTTGAAGATCTCGAACCAACTGCAGAAGAAACTGATGATGATAGCTCGGGTGGCCCAGTACCAGAACTTGAACTCAGGAAGTCGGCGAATGAAGGGCTTGAACTCCTCGTCCTGCTTGGTGGGAAGAGTGCCCACAGAGCCGTCCTCCATCTCGTTGTCGGCCTCTTCGTTGGAGGGGTCGAACTTGGGCTGCAGGAAAGCCAGAAACAGGTTTAGAAGATAGATACCGAGCGCATAGGCAACTGCGCAGTCGTAAGTAAGATGATCTAGGAGTGTGACTTTCAGGTTCGAGCCTACCGATATACCAGCCCTGCGCAAGAAGGATTCGAAGAAAGAAGAGGAGGAGACAGACGACAGTGCCCACCCATCGATAGAGGACGAAAGGGGTCGACTGGTCCAGCAAAGCTTGGTATTTCTAATCCAGTGTCAGAAGAGCCGCAATGCATAACAGTCTATTTCGAGAGACATACTCGCTGAAGCCTCGAGGTGTGGACGCTGACAGCCTCGAAAGGAGTCTGCTCAGGCTCTGGCGCATTCATTTTGTGAAGAGGATCGGTCGACCGTTGTCAATCGGTATATAAGATGAGAAGGAGGCGCAAATTATTCAAATAGAAAAATCGAGAGCAATTGTGCGGAACAATGACTACTGACGCCGTAAGAAAAGTCGAAGTTAGCGGGAAGAGAAAAAAAGAAGTGATGGCGAATTTGCGATTGGGGGGTCAGAACTTCCAACTTTGGACTTTTGGCGATGCAGCCACGTAAGGTGTTGTTAAGCTCTTGGTACCTACTAGTAGGCAAGGCTAAGGTAGGTAATCAAATCCCCGCCCCTTTACCGAACAAAGGAGGATTTGGTGAACCGATTGACAGGCAGTTTGTTCGGTGGCCTCCCTGAAGCTGACAGTCAGTCTATGATCTTATTGGTGATTCAGCCGAATTGCTGCTGAGCGATCTAAGAAGAGCCCCTTGACCCCACATGCGAATGTGGCGCAGTCTTTGATTATCTATTACCGCGTCGCGTCGAGTTGTCTACCCCTGTAAGAGAGCTCATGCTATCTATACGTGTAGGTATTCAGCATACCTAGGTACAGAATGGAGTAGAGGTCCAACTATTATAGATGTTATTTATCTAACTCCTCTGCACATCGGTGAAGTTTACTATATCAGCTCATCGCGACCTGGATGACAACTTTCTATCTCAAAGTTGCGATTTATGCTTTATTCTAGGCAGATACCAAAGGCAATACCATTTGGGTTGTTCATCTAACATTAGCGAAACTTGCAGCGCTGCTTCATCAATAGTCTATTGATGAAAGAGATTATCAACGAGTTGAGTTGGAAGAGTTCCCATCTTAGCCATGAGGTGTCAAGGTGGTCAGGTCAACCTCTCACGTGACGCTCAATCATACTTGCAAATCTGGTTATCGGCTTTGCCATGGGTATGGGCGGCCCATGTTATCCTCGGCTCTGTTGCGTCACTGGGGAAGCTTAAGCTCCCCGTTTATCAATGCAGGCTCAATACTTATTATAGCTCCTCACTGATCACATTCTTAACTTATACAATAGTAACCGTACCAACTCCTCCAGTTGTGGAACCAACAGATAACGGTTTTTCATCATAACATTGATCGTTCACTGTCTTTCTCATCATATCCATTCTCTTGTATCACAATGAACACTTTCCGCTGCATGAGACCAGTGGCAGGTCGGTTGGCCTTCCAAAAGCCTACTCTTCCTCGCGTTGCTCGAGCTTACAGCTCGGGGACTTATGAGTATATCCAGGTTTCTCAACCCAAGCCCGGTGTTGGGCAAGGTATGAATGATAATAAAGCAATGCAATCCCTCGGTTTGGTATATCTAACGATGATGACCTAGTTACCTTGAACCGCCCCAAGGCCCTCAACGCCCTGTGCACGCCTCTTATCAAAGAGCTCAACCAGGCTCTTCTTGAATTTAATGTGGCCGACGATACGTCAGTCATTATTCTAACCGGCTCCCAAAAGGCGTTTGCAGCTGGTGCTGATATCAAGGAGATGGCCCCTCTTACCTTCGCCGAAGCTTACACCAAGTCCTTCATCGAGTCCTGGTCAGACCTCACCACTCAGGTGAAAAAGCCAATCATTGCTGCAGTCTCAGGCCATGCCCTTGGTGGAGGTTGCGAGCTCGCCATGATGTGCGATCTCATCTATTGTACGGAGAATGCGAACTTCGGCCAACCCGAGATCAAGCTCGGGACTGTTCCTGGAGCTGGTGGCAGCCAGCGCCTTACTCGCGCCATCGGCAAGTCGAAGGCAATGGAACTCATTCTGACCGGAAAGTCACTTTCTGGTGTCGACGCAGAGAAATGGGGACTCGCTGCCAGGGTCTTTCCCACGCATGAGGCTCTGATGGAGGAGACGCTCAAGACAGCCGAGACGATTGCTGGCTACTCCAAGGTCGCTGTTCAAGCAGCCAAGGAGGTTGTCAACAAGAGCCAGGATCTCGCCTTACGTGATGGTGTCGAGTATGAGAGACGGGTCTTCCACAGCTTGTTTGGTAGTCAAGATCAGAAGATTGGCATGAAGGCGTTCGCAGAAAAGAAGAAGGCTAAATGGAGCCATTCATGAGCGCTGTGGTAATTTAACAATATAGGTACCTTGGTAGCGTTTTTATTAAAATATGAAAGCAAGAGCTACTGTAGATGTGAAAACCGCCACGACGTCTGGCCGTCTACTAACTCGAGTGTGAGATTGAGATAGTTGCTCACAGGTACAGATGCCAGCTGCATGGCTGGTTGTGATTTACTGTATAAAATATACTTAAAGCGACTATATCTAAGATAAAGAATAAATTAGAATGATATTCACAAGTTCACATCGGGTTGTAACGTAGAAAAGGTTCGAGGCGACTTTGTGTGATGATAATGCAACAATCTAAGGGATCCATGGATGTCTTAAAATACCCCGCAAGCACCCACACATGTATGTTCGTCCTCATTTGCAGGTTTTTCTTCGCTTTTTACGGTATGCTGTGACCCGAAAGCCAACATATCTCTAGATACATGTGTGTTGTCATGAACAGCTATTTCTGGTAACCCCTGGCAGGGAGTCTTGACGCCTAGACCGACCCCGCCACCCAACTCACACCTATGGAAGTTAGGTAGTACTAGTAGGTAGGCACCTATTGGAACACACCGGGTACTAACCAAGCAGCTAGGTTAGTAGGTAGTAAGGCATAGGACTGTCGTAGTTGGTAACATAGGGAGTACCCAGTAGGCATTGGTGTGGACCGTAGCTTTCCTAGCCAACAACCCAACATCAGTGATCCCTTCACCTTCGATCAACATATTCTCTTCGGCACAACCTTGTTTCTTCACACGCATGCTATATTCATCCCAACCATGGGCCGGAATTAATCAAATATCATGAATGGAGCCCAAAAACGCTGGCTTGGACTTGGAAAAGGAGCTGACGTGCTCTGTAAATCTCCCCGCCTTTTTGTCTCCAAAGTCTGACCTTGTCTGTAGATCTGCACGGAGCTCCTATACCAACCTTTGACTCTTCTTGATTGCCTTCACACCTTTTGCGGTGCCTGTCTGAAGGAATGGTTTACTTTCCAGGCTGCGACGGCTGAGCGGGCGCCAAATCCGCCTGCTCCTGGCACAAACATTTTTACATGCCCATCATGCCGGGCTACTGTACGAACGACCCAACATAATGCGACCGTCGTCACTCTCTTGGATATGTTTATAGCAGCAAGCCCTGACAAGGATCGTTCAGCGGTAGAGAAGGAAGAGATGGCAAAGAAGTATAAACCCGGCGACCAAGTCCTTCCAACAATAACTACATATCGGACGGCGGATGAGCGGCGCATCGATGCTGAAGATAGAAGGTTGGTGGAGGAGGTTCGAGAACTAAGTTTACAAGAGGCGGGAGTATCTTCGGGGCCGCCAAGGACACGGCGGAGGCGTGAGAGTCGATCCGCGGACGACAGAAGAAGGACGAGCAGAGACAGGGAAAGGGACCGAGGTAGAGATAGAAGCGTCGATAGCCGCCATCAGCCACGAGGAAGCCGTCGCCCACGAGTTGACGAGGGTGGTCGGCATAGCTTTGATCAACTCCATGTCGAAGGCGAGCGACGACGTCGACGAAGCGAGTCGAGGCAGCGCCAGATTGAGCACCAGTCATCGATTCGGTCACTCATCAGCTCGGGAGATATGAGTGAGAGGGATATCGAACGAGAAATAGAGTCCTTTGCCAGACAGATCCAGGAAGAAGGTCTCCTCGACGGGCTCGATTTGGACAACATCGATTTGAGTCGCGACGACGAGCTCAGCAGGAGGATCACAGAAGCATACAGACGTCGGCAGAGGGATCGAACACGCCAAGAAACGAGGAGGAACAATGGAAATAACTATCCTCCGTTGACACGATATGCCGAGAATGCGGCAGCTGGGGATCCTCGCATGTTAGCCCCAGAAGGAGGTCGACCAAGAGAAAGATCTCGACCACATTCTCGGTCTGCTAGCGCTGCAAGTGCTGCGAGTCAGACAGAGGAACGGAGTCGCCCCCCAACATCTACGACCTCAGCAAACTTAGAGGTCCAGGAGCCAGTCCGAAGGCCTAGGAGACGGACTGCTAGCGGAGGTCGAAGCTCTACCACTCCAGTATTTCCGACCACTGCTGAGCCCAGGCCTGCTGCTCGGTCCTCTACGGACCTGGGATCGAGGCCCCAGGCTTCCGATGTAACGCAGTCCCGACCTAGCTTTAGCGAGGGACGCAGCACTAGTACACCCATCCATACCGTGCCGTTTCCCAACCCAACAGAAGCGGCTTCATTCAGCAACAATACCGGGAATATGTCGTTTGCTAGTCGTCAAGGGACCTCTCAAAGTGCATCGGTCCCTCCTCTATTCTCCCATCATGATGCAACAGCCGGTCGGGTAAACAGACCTCGTCCGGTTGATTTGGCTATTGTTCACCAGACTGTGACCAGCCCGATGAGTAGTCCCACTGTCTCGGGTCACCAGAGGACCAGGTCACAGCTCTACCCTGAACCTTCAGTCACCTGCTCACGATGCAACAAGCAGCACATTGAATATGAGCTCCACTACAATTGCTCAATTTGTGCCAATGGACAGTGGAATATATGCCTCAACTGTTATCGGGCAGGCAAAGGCTGTAATCACTGGTTTGGGTTCGGCCATGGTGCTTTTTCAAAATGGGAAAAGATTCGTCAGCAGAAAGGGGATGCTTCACTACCACAGCCACATACACTGACCGCTCTCCGTTACCGTCCTCCCCGCTCATCTCCTGGCGGGGCAGACGGACGAAAAACACTGACAACGGACGATCCTCGACATCGTCTGGAAAGCGGTACTTTCTGCGCCAAATGCTCCGCCTGGACGAACGAGTGCTATTGGCGGTGCGATATATGTAACGAGGGCGACTGGGGCTTTTGCAACGACTGTGTAAATCAGGGAAGAGCATGCACACATCCCTTACTTCCAATGGCTCACGAAGCTACCCAGTCTAATCAACACAGGCCTGGAAGTCCTCCCAGATCGCCCGGTCGACCCACGGCAGCAACAATATTTAAAGGCCCTAATGCATCCAGCATCAAACCATTCGAATACTTGTCATTCACCACAAGATGCGACCTGTGTCAGGAGCCCATCCAACCGAATCAAGCACGATACCACTGTTATCAGTGTACAAGCTCTTTGGTGTCAGATGCTGCACCAGGTGATTACGATATATGTTCTTCATGTTATGGGAACTTGATTACACAAAGACAAATCAGCCCTGAAAACGGCTATTCAGGTTGGAGAAGATGCCTTAACGGGCATAGAATGGTAGTCATCGCATTTACGGATGGGAAGAGTGGGCGATGGAGATATATAGCCCAGGACTTGGTAGGAGGCCAAGGACTAAAACCAGAGGCGGCTGAAAAGGCAGAACACTGCGAGAAAGGACTTCAGAAATGGGTCTGGCACGAAAATGGTCAAGATATAGCCCGGCTTGTCACCAAAGACGTGTCGGAAACGGCGCCGAGTGAAAGCGGTTTTGCGAAGAGCTTGCCACCTGATGGCGGAGTCGGACTCAAGGCGACTGCGAGGTTTGGATGGTACCCCAGACCGGGAGCGGACGACGAACTTCTCTTTCCGAAAGGAGCGGAGATCAAAGAGGTTGAGGATGTGAACGGAGAATGGTTCTTTGGAGCATATATGGGTCATAGGGGCTTGTTCCCAGCGCCATATGTGCGGCTAGAACAGGATGCCTAAAAATGCAGAATATGACGACGCCGTGACAGACACGCGAGAATCCCATACCTACCTATTCATATAATGGCTGCATTGGTGATTTGTTGGTATCCAGACTTCAAGCCGTATGGAAGTCGGTGCGGGACTTGGTCATCCAACACCGACAGCCCGGGATTGCGCCATTCGGCCCCACCATCCAAATACATTTCCCTATGATCTCTTCTACAGCTCAACTTATTCCTTCTGTGGCAAACCCCCGACCTAGTGACTGTCAATTGATCTGTTCAAGATAGCGCCACTTCACATATTAAATCATGTTCCGCCCTAGCGTTAAGCGGCTTGCAGCTGCTGCGGCCAAAGCTGCGGCAGCTCCCAGCTCTCATACACTCAGTGTGTCTCGAGCTCAAGGTGTCTCCAGAGGTTTGACAGGAGGTGCGCCTATTCAATGTAACCCCGGTCCTTGAAAGGGAATCTGACCTACAATAGCTATTGGTAATACCCCTCTCATACGCCTGAATCACCTCTCCGAGGAGACTGGCTGTGAGATCCTCGGCAAGGCAGAGTTTATGAACCCTGGTGGTTCCGTAAAGGACCGCGCAGCGCTGTACGTTGTTAAGGACGCCGAGGAGCGCGGTCTCCTCAAACCTGGAGGCACTGTTGTCGAAGGGACCGCAGGAAACACCGGTATCGGGCTCGCTCACGTCTGTCGTTCGCGCGGCTATAAGCTCGTTATATACATGCCAAACACCCAGTCTCAGGGCAAGATCGATCTTTTGCGGCTCCTCGGCGCTGAGGTCTACCCGGTCCCTGCTGTCGCGTTCGATAATCCCGAGAACTACAACCATCAGGCCCGTCGACACGCTGAGCGACTCGACAACGCCGTTTGGACGAACCAATTCGACAACACAGCCAATCGCCGTGCGCATATCGAGACGACGGGCCCGGAGATTTGGGTGCAGACAGATGGTAAGGTTGACGCTTTCACATGCGCCACTGGCACCGCTGGTACCCTGGCCGGCATTACAAGGTATCTGAAGGACGTCTCTGATGGCCGGGTCAAGAGCTTCCTTGCCGATCCTCCTGGCAGTGTGCTTCATTCTTATGTGTCGTCTGGTGGCAAGCTTACCGAGCGCACGGGTTCCAGCATCACCGAGGGTATTGGACAAGGTCGCATTACCGACAACCTCCAGCCTGATATTGGTCTGGTGGACGGTTCACTGCACATCTCAGACGAGAAGAGCATCGAAATGGTCTACCGATGCTTGGATGAGGAGGGGTTGTACCTCGGTGCCAGCTCCTCGCTCAACGTTGTAGCTGCCAAGGAGGTCGCTGAGAAGCTGGGCAAAGGTCATACCGTTGTCACTGTCCTCTGCGATGGTGCTTACAGATACGCTGATCGACTGTTCTCGCGAAAGTGGTTGACAGACAAAAAGCTTCTGGGCGCTATTCCCAGCCACCTGGAGAAGTACATCGTTTTGCCTTAGAAAGTGGCATCCCATATGAAAAGAATCTCATTACATATATTATACATGATAATTCCCCCGCTATCCATGAAAGATTGTCCTCATATAGACTCCTGGTCTTTTCGAAGTGCATAACCATTTGTGTCTAATTATCCTCTACATCGTTCCTAGGGCGGGGCGCAGCAGGCAAATGTTGTTTCCAGCTGGGCTGTCGGCCTGTGACTCTCTCATACGCCATGTCCCAGCCAAAAGAGTTATTATCGGGACTTATCATAACAAAATCTTCGATGTGCTTTTCCATTACATCATGGATAGGCTGCAGGTCTTTGGCATCTTCACCGATGATCTCCTGTGTTAGTTCTATCGCTCTTATGTTCTGGGCAAGTGTCCAAATGTAGTTGAAAGGAGAGAGGTGTTGCCTTTCACGCACGTAGTTGTCGCTGTTGGGCTTGACCCGGCTGTTGATAGAATTCAGGTAGGGTGAGTTTGTTAAGTCATCGGATTCTCGTTCAGTCCATGCACTGGTGATAAACTCAACATTGTCTCGAAGCTCTCGGATCAAACCATCCACGGGAGCTCCGGCTGCCTGCTGCTCCTTGACTGCAGATGCTTGGGAGAAGAGAATCATACCCCGGATAACGGGGTTCATATGAGGCTGACGGCGAGGGGGTGTGTTCTTAGCAAGGTGCTCAGGGCGCTGAATGATATCCCAGACCATCTTGTTCCACTTCAGAGCCTGTTGCGTCTCGCTCTCCTCTCCTTTCGGGGAGATGATCTTACGGTTAATAGATCCCAACAGCAGGATGACAGTGCTGTCGCGCTGTAGACTTAGTCCGGTCTTTTCAACTTGCTGGGCGCATTCAATGACCACATACGGCTGCCTATCATGACCTGCACGTCGAGTCACAACGTCGGCATGCCAGCGTTTGAGTTTAATTCCAGCTTTCTTATAGCCAGCAAGCAGGGTGCTTATGTTATCCCATTCCTCCTTGGTTTTCATGAGCTTTGTTGCCTCTGCAAAAGCTTTCATCGAGTTTGGGACATCGTGGAATCGATCGATGGTCTTGAAAGTGTGCTCGAGCCCATCAACTTCGATGGTGACGGGATTTCGCTGAATGAAGTCGCTCTTCTTGGGGTTGAAAACAAGCTTTCTCGCTTTCTCTGGTAAGTGGGCAGGGAGAATGATCTTCTCTTGAATTTCTGTGAGAATTTCGTTCAACTGAGGATTTTTGGTCTCGGCGAACACAGCACTAAAACCTTGTCGATTGTCAACTTCCTGTATTGTATGTAGTATTGCACTTTTTTTTTTTTTTAACTTACTGCGTGCAGAAGATCTACTGAAGCGTCTGTATTGGATAGCCGGCAGTGCAAGGGATGTCTGCGGGTTGGCCACAAGCCTCAAGCCCGAAATCAATGATCTGTTCAGCATTGTGCTGACTGTCCCACAGTGCTGTGATAACTTTTGAGGTTTCAAAACTTGGGCAATTCCTAATGTCCTGCGTCCCATGCAAAAAGGCACCGGATGAACTGTCAGCCGAGCCAATCAGCAAGGAGAATTGGAAGCATCTGGAGTATCTAGGTAGCTCCAGAAATTCTAGCGCCTGTCTCAACCTCAACTACTTGCATAATTCACAATAAGTCAATTTACGATGAGCCTCGCCCTCGTGGGACGGCCCTCTGGCTGTCTCAAATTTGCTTTTAGACAGACAAGACTTCTGAGGACTTTCGAAAGGAGTGTTTCTTCAGCAGCCGTTGAGCCTGTGTCCAAGGCGAGACCGAACGCCTTCAGTGCTGAACAACGTATGTATCTTTACGATCTGCAATATTGCGAAAACAATATCGCTGACATTGAGACCAGGGGCCGATCTCACGAAGGTTAGCAAATTTCATATCTACCCTCGAGTCCCGAGCATTCGTACCACCCATCCCGATCCCATGCCCGCACTTCTGCAAAAGCAACTGGCGAAACTCGATCCGACTGGCGCACGCACACGATTGTTCTCAAGAGAGCACGCCGACAGCGCTAAGGTTGGCGACGTTCTGATGGTGACGACAAAGGGTGGGGAGCCCTTTGCCGGCGCTTTTCTACAGATTCGACGCCGAGGCCAAGACACAGCGGTCCAACTGCGTGGACAGATGATGAAGGTTGGTGTAGAGATGTGGTTCAAGATCTACAGCCCGACTGTGACGGGTATCGATATTATCTGGCGACGGCCCAAGAGGGCACGACGAGCACGCCTCACGTACATGCGGAAGCCCAAGCACGACATGGGAAGTGTAGATCAAATGGTGTTCGCATGGAAAAAGGAGAGATATACTCTACGATCACGAGCAACTCAGTCTGGAAAACCCTCCGGAAGACAGCATGCAAAGATTCTCGGACAGAAGAAGAAATAGACGAAAGGAGGCACGGAATGTGGTTGTATGACATATTGTGTATAAGAACTAATTGAGACATGTAAAAATCGGTTGCTCAAACCTATTTCTATCATGCCAATAAACTAAAAGATGAACTGATGGTCTTTACTGGTTGACGGGTATGTAATAGCATAGGAACCTGTAGCTACGACTCTATTCTGATTAGACCGTTTCATAGACAGCCAGGTCGCCAAACACACGGCTCTTTGTACAGGTTCCAAGCCATTACTAATTACATGCTCAAGGTTGTTCACACTGTCGTTTGAAAGCAGCCTGTTGACGATCTATCTGTTGCAGGGTATATGTTTCATAGCAAACAACATCGCAGCCAATCATCGATAGAAGCTTGGGGGGATTTGTTTGATGCAATGTCCGACTTTTCTTGATGTCTTGTTTATTTGAGTGTTACGGTATGTTCATGCGAGCTTGTTTGTGTGTTCAAAGTCGAAATATTTCTTGTCTGATGTTGGCTACTTTTGTGAACTATGCCATGCTCATCATTTAGTTGAATCCCTGTAGGTACTAGAAGGCATTTGAACATGATCAGCCTTGTAGAGAACGCAAAATGGTATTGTCGGCATGACATAAGATTATTCAAAACTGTACGGATCCTCCGATTCAGGTAAAAGCGCTAGATACTGTTGCCAATTCCTGGTTAAAACTCTGTTGAAGCTGCAACTATCAACTTATTAAGGTACTCAACTACCAATACCTATAATGTACTGAGCTGATTGCATAATACCAAGATTTCAGAAAAGGTTTCACAAGACGTTAATAAATAAACGTTTATTAACTGGCCGTTTACTCTGTATACGCATTGAATCTTATTAGTTTGACCTACCCCCAATGATATCTTAGGCAGTTCAGACAGCCCAGCGCCATGCATCGGGATTTACAGCCGGTTGATCGACCCCAGCCATCCACCCTGGTCAAAGAACTCTAGGTAAATTCAACGGCTTACGTAGGTAGGTATGTATCTAGTGTCCGTTCCCCTCGCCGTTCGAGACAGAAGGGAAGATCGCCATTACTCAAAGGAATGTTAGTTGTTTCAAGTGAACCAATAAACAAGAAAGAGAAGACAAAAAAAGATATATAAAACTAGCCCCAAGTCTCTTCATATCACGCTGCACATTGTCTTGAGGATGTATCCAGGGGAAATCCACTGCACGTTCTCAAACGAGGAGGTGCTGGATGCGCTTGGGATCAACTGATGATAGCGCCCGGTATAAACCTGACGGTCGCTTCGGCATTTGGGAGTATAACTTATTTATAGCTAACTACCTGTCTTTTTAGTTTCCATGTGTGGCCATAAAAAGAATTCATTTCGAAAATTATTGCAGGGAACGGATATTCATTCAACATCAATTAAATCGATAAAACCCCCGTCTACCAACAGTTGGATCCATTAACTAACGTTAGCCGCTCTTAGCAAGCGCTGAAAAACAGCTAAAAATGGACGTTACGAAGGTTTCTGACCAAGCCTTTCAGGGGATGCGACCACTGCAACCCGGCAACGTGGAGGGCAACGAGAAGTTCCCCAATTTTTGTTTACACGCGGGCGCCCAATCTAGCGACAACTGCGACTGCAACCAGCAACAAGAGAACAAAGAAGACTACCTAGGTACTACGCCTACCACACAGATCTCTGCATCAACAACAACAGCAATTGTAATCAGCATCATCAGCATTTCCACAATTCTCCATCTGCTTCAATATCGGCATCATCTCGCTTATCGTACATCTCCACCGTCTCGGCCTCGGCTTCATCTTCATCCTCAAGGATATCTACCGCTTCATTCGAGTCACTTCCTATTACCCCAATTTCCGTATTCGAGGCCTCCCCACACTCTCCTCGCTCTTTGTCTAACAGGCTCTCCTCGCCCGTAACTGGATTCATCGCCCGTCATCGAACACTCACACAGGATTATCGTTCGCTCTCGTACTCTCCACCATCTTCACCGACCCCGCGCACAAGGCGGGACAAGTTGCACCTGCACGCGGCTCGAGTGCAGCGGTCAGGCAGCAAAACTACAAATACAACATTTCTTCTAGGTCTTCAGAAAAGGAAACAGTCAACCAATTCGCGAAGATTCCTGCCCAGCGTATCTAATCCTGCAGACGCTTTTGCTGCTGTTGAGCCTCCGTATGACCAAAGGTTGACGAGAATGGCTTTTGCAGAGCAGCAAAGATGGGTTACGGTCCAACAAAAGACCTTCACAAAATGGTATCTAGGTTTCGAATTCCTGGCCTGCAGTATGCTCACATCCTTTTTCCAGGCTCAACACGAAGATCGAGGCTCGAAACCTTGAGGTTAAAGACCTCGTGAAAGATCTTAGCGATGGTGTAAGTTTACTATCTGTATAATTCTTCTCTGACTGTCACTGACATCTATGAATAGGTCATGCTGATTCATCTGCTCGAATGTCTTTCTCACGAATCGCTCGGCCGTTATGCCTCGAAACCTAAGCTTCGAGTACAAAAATTTGAGAATGCGAACCTGGCACTTGACTTCGTCAAGTCCAGGGGTATTCAAATGACCAACATCGGTGCTGAGGATGTGGTTGATGGCAACCAAAAGATTGTTCTTGGTCTCATCTGGACATTGATTCTTCGATTTACCATCAGTGATATTAACGAGGAGGGCATGTCAGCAAAGGAGGGCCTCCTGCTGTGGTGTCAACGGAAGACGGCGTGTTACGACGAGGTCGAGGTGCGAGACTTCAGCGCCAGCTGGAACGATGGTTTGGCGTTCTGTGCTCTGTTGGATATCCACCGACCCGACCTCATCGACTATGACGCCCTGGACAAGAAGGATCATCGAGGCAACATGCAACTAGCATTCGATATCGCACATAAGGAGATTGGTATCCCTAAGCTGCTTGATGTGGAAGATGTGTGCGATGTGGCCAAGCCCGACGAACGATCCCTAATGACTTATATTGCCTATTGGTTTCATGCATTCTCGCAAATGGAAAAGGTCGAGAACGCTGGACGTCGCGTTGAAAAGTTTGTCAACAACATGCAAGGCGCTTGGGAGATGCAAAGTGCCTACGAAAGACGGATGCGGGCGCTCCTACAAGCCATTCAAGAGCAGATCGAGGTGTGGAAGCAGGCTACTTTTGAAGGAACATACGCCGATGCCAAAGCTCAATCGAATCAGTTCTTTGAGTACAAAAAGGGTAAAAAAAGACAATGGGTCGCCGAGAAGAGCGACCTGGCAACGTTGCTCGGAAACATCAAGACCAAATTGGGGACTTATCGTCTACGGCCATACGATCCACCTGCAGAGTTGAGCCTGGATGCTCTCGAGGGGAAGTGGGCAGAGTTAGCATCAAATGAGATGACACGAGCCCAGCTAATAAACGAGACGATCCGAGAGTAAGTAGACTCTCCTCAATAGATGCCCCCTCCTCCTTTTCTTCGATTAACGTTGTCACAGCATCAAAAACGCCCTGCGCAAATCCTTTGCTGACAAGGCAAATGATTTCGCAATGGCTCTCAATACCATGCAGTTGGCCATCTCTGGCCTTGACGGTGATGTGGAAGACCAATTGCACCACGTAAGGAAGCTGAGTGAGAGCCTTTCTCCCCTGGACCAATACTTGGACAAAATTTCAGAGCTGGATCAGAAGTGTCAGGAGGCCAATATTGAGGAAAACGACTTTACTACCTACACATACGACGAACTTTCATACGAGCTTGGCCTTGTTAAAACTTCGGTGCAGAAGAAGCTTGCGTTTTTGGAGAACCAGATGGTAGCACGAAGCATGACAAACCTGACCCCTATCCAGCTGGAAGAGTTTGAGAGTGTTTTCCGTCACTTCGATCGTGACGATACAAACTCTTTACAGGAACTTGAATTCAGTGCGGCGCTTGCGTCACTGGGGCTTGTGTTCTCAGAGGATGAAATGCACGATTACTTTCTGGAAACATCTAGTGGGCGCGACTATGTAACGTTTGAACAGTTTATCAGGTTCATGGTGGATGTGACAGAAGACCAGAACACGGCAGAACAAGTCTTCCAGTCGTTCCGCGAGGTGGCTGATGGCAAACCATACGTGACAGAGATGGATTTACGACACAGCTTGGTGCCCGACGAAGTGATTGACCAACTTATTGATATCATGCCGCCTCACAGTGGGCCAGACATGTCGGAGGATAGAGGAATGCCACAGTACGACTACATCTCCTTCATGGAGAAGCTAATCAACGAGCAAAACAACCAGCAAGAAAACTCAGGAACTACACAACAGAATAGGAGCGACGCTGAGCCACAAAGCCCTCACACAAATGGGGTCTAGGAGAAACAGGGTGAAGACCCATGGCTGGAGATGCACGCTTCAGTTCAAATGGAACTGAGTATGAAACTTGGCATCGCGAGTCCGAAAAGGAGGGAGGGGTAAAATATACCTAGAGAGAAACGCTGGCGAGATACAGCATACTTACATAACCCTTGTTAACGATGCATCGCCTAGTGGCGTTTTACCTTTTGCTGGCCAAGACGGAGGGTGCATTTCGACTTACGGTAAACAAATATCCCATTAACTTATACCAGAGAGGGCATGACTATTTTGAGGGAGCGAATGAACAGCCGATCAGGATAACCACATATTAGGCGTTCAACCCAGCTTTCTTGGGGCATCGCCGTAGGAATGTGCCTCTTTTTTATTTTCTCCTTTTTAGTTAATACCACCAAGAACCAAATACTCGATTGGCCGAAGCTTCTGTTTATTTGTTCGATCTGCCATACACTCACGCCAAGTTGAAGACCAAACAGTACCTTGAAGATGATTTGGGAGCGGAATGGGTCAAATGAAGCGTGACGCAGGATTGCTGCCCTTGCAACTCTCGAAGCTTTGCGGGGTCTTTCCTCCTGTGAATTGGAGGCCTACGTTTGATCGAGTTCTGGGTAAATTCATAGCTGTGTGGACTTAGCAGTAAGACAACAGTGCTGACGACCCGGGCGTTCTGGGTTTCGTAGTAGGTGCACAGTACCTAAGAATAACAACTACCTAGGTAGGAACCTTCGGGTCGTAAGGCTCTTACCAAGGCACCTATGAAGGGCCAATTTACTAAACTATTGGACTTTTCCATCAAGGGTGGAGGGGGAGGGGGGGTTTCATTGGACGGAAGATTATGTATGTTCTGGAGAGTGGGATGAAGCATACGGCAAAAGTGTGGGTTCACCGACGTTGAGCCAGATATTTTGATTCGGCCTAAAGTCAATTTCGCCGAATTATACCTATTGACAGCGCGGAATAACTAAGTGACGTTACGTTTAAAATAAAAACTTTTGAACCGTGGAGAAAGCAAAGTGTTAGGCATCAAATAGGGCGATGCCGGTCGGTGGCGGTAGCTGTTTCGGCGTCTTCTAGACGGGCGAAGAGGTTGTCGGACTTTGTTCAGTTAGATTAGTAGGTAAAGTATGTATAGCCGGTCGGATTGCGTGAGAGGGATGAAAAGGTGGGCTCCGCAGTTTCTTAGCCTTGCGCAATAGATAAAATGTTACTGGGGCTTCAGATTCTCTTCCTCTCTTATAATTCTGCCTCTAGATAGACAATTGGGATACCAGACTCAAGATCTGCACGGCCGATTCGATCCGGAGTCGATTATCCCAGCATGTCGTGTCGCTCACAGCTCCTCCGTGCCTTGAGAGGATCCGCCTCCAGCTCTGGTGGCCGGAGGACTGTTTCTCTAAGGACCAGCATTCTCGAGAGAAGCCTTGCTCACCCAAGAACGCCCGCCCGATGCATCGCGACTACAGCCCCAAGGCTTGTCTCCCAGACTCGGGTACAGAAAAGCAAGCTGACATCCGAGACGTACCCGCAACTCGAGCGTGACGCCCGGTTCGCCCAGGTAACCCCCGAGCACGTTGCGAGGTTCCGTGAGATCTTGGGGAACAACCCCTCGGCCATTATTGACGGAATCACGGGCGGCGGAGCGGGCGTTGATGCGGCCGACTTTGAGACGTATAATGAGGACTGGATGCACAAGTACAGGGGCCAGTCGAAGTTGGTGCTACGTCCAGGCACCACTGACGAAGTTAGCGGCATCCTCAAGTACTGCAATGAACAGCATTTGGCCGTGGTACCCCAGGGAGGAAACACCGGCCTTGTGGGAGGCTCCATTCCCGTTTTCGACGAGATCGTCATTAGCATGGCTCGCATGAACGAGATTCGTTCATTCGACGAAGTCAGTGGTTCACTCGTTATTGACGCCGGCTGTGTGCTCGAGACTGTCGACTCATACCTTGCCCAAAAGGGTTATATCTTTCCTCTCGACCTCGGCGCCAAGGGCTCGTGCCACGTCGGTGGAAACGTCGCCACAAATGCTGGCGGTCTGCGATTGCTCCGTTATGGGAGCTTACATGGCACCGTCCTCGGTGTCGAGGCTGTTCTGCCTAATGGTATCGTCATCAATGACCTGTGTACCCTGCGAAAGAACAACACCGGCTACGATGTGAAGCAGCTCTTCATTGGTGCAGAAGGAACTTTGGGAATCATCACAAAGATTGCTATTCAATGTCCCCAGCGATCTCCCGCTATTAATGTTGCTGTGTTTGGAATAGAGTCCTATGATAAGGCTCAGCTTGCCTTCCGCGAGGCTAAGAAGCAGCTATCAGAAATTCTATCTGCATTTGAGCTAATGGACGGCCGCAGCCAGAGAATCGTTTCAGAGGTTAAGGGCCAGGAGCATCCTCTCGAAGGAGAATACCCTTTCTACTGCCTGATTGAGACGAGTGGTTCCAACGGCGAGCATGACTACGCAAAACTAGAGACTTTCCTTGAGGATGTTATGACCCGAGAAGTTATTGCCGACGGTGTCGTCGCCCAGGACGAGACGCAGCTTCGCAACCTATGGGGCTGGCGTGAGGGCATCACCGAGTGCCTTGGCCATTGGGGCGGCACCTACAAGTACGATATTTCTATTCCACTGGACGAGATGTATACCATTGTTGAAGATACCAAGGCTCGTCTGATCGATCTGGGTCTTCTGGGTGACACGTCTGACCACCCGGTTGTTGACGTACTTGGCTATGGCCATATGGGCGATTCCAATCTGCACCTCAACATTCCGGTGCGTCGTTACGATCCTGCAGTTGAGAAGGCCCTGGAGCCTTGGGTATACGAATGGATTCAGAAGCGTAGTGGTAGTATCAGTGCTGAGCATGGGTTGGGAATTGCGAAAAAGAAGTTTATCGGTTACAGCCGAGACGACACAACGATTGGTCTGATGAAGCAGATCAAGAATCTCTTTGATCCCGTGAGTTTGCTCCCCTCGCCCCGTCCATCTTTCAAGCTTGGGTAAACCCCCGTCCATCGAACGCTGCGTCGTGGAACTCTATTTTCACATCAACCCTCTGTTACAATTCCCCGGCATTAGGGCTGACACCTGACCCAGAATGGCATCATGAACCCCTACAAGTATATTTGATACCCTGGTCTCTTGGGCTCGCACCCAAGTGACAGCATATGTGACCCCCCTTGTGCTGCAGCGTCATTCGTGCTACTCAGTAATTACAGCTGTGGCTGGCCAAACGACCTCGATAGCGCCGCTGACCTAAGCGAGCGCGGGTGAGCAAAAGCTGGAAGAATGAGGCCTAAAGCGTTGTATAAACAAAAGTGCTGTGTACATTGCAGCTATGGCTGTTTTATGTATACCTGGTAGCCAGCCATTAAAAAAAGAAAAGAAAAGAACAGAAATCAGCCATGATCCTCAAACACCCGAGTACGTCTGTATAACATACACAGACATGCTTAGAAAAAGTCGTTAGCCGATTTATATAGCGTCGGTGGTAGTTAATCAATCCACAGGGCGGAACTTTCTCCGTCATCTTGCGAAACGTGCGGGTCACTGCTTATTTTTCAGCCAACACATTATCAGGTAAATTAATGCCTAAATATTCGCAAGGCGCAAGTCAATACGACTGGAGGTCAGAATCATGACTCGACCGGTTAATGTTGACACTTCGTAATGAGTTGGTTGTGTTTCATTGCATCTCAAAGGTCCCCTGCTTGTGCCTGTGCCCATGCCCACGTCCCTCGTCATTTGGAATCTGTCAAACAGGAGTAACGGAGCTGCCCCCCACTCCGTGTCGTTTGTCAAATAGCCATCTTCAGCTCTTAAACTCGATAGCCAACGAGGAGCCAATGCCGCCCTTCCTCACAAACCTCCCTGTCAGCCTTATGGGGCGGACGCTGCAGCTTCTCCACAGGAAGCCGATGCGCTAGGCCAAAAGTTCCCTGTAAGTGAAGACTTGCTCGTTCGCATATTCCTCTCTCAGTCCCAAAGTCCCTGTCGTGGGTCCCTGACCGTTGACGTCGTCGGTCCCAGTCGATTCCCATTGGATTGTCTCGTCATACCTAGCATGTGCCGAGCCACGGCCCTTGAGAGCTTTACACCTGGTGGATGTTGTGTTGTGAGCGGCCGTCGCCAACTAGGTCAGGTCCAACGAGAGCTCTTAACACTCCTTATTCGTTGTACATGGTGGCCCTCATTACCGCGATGAAACTTCACCAGGTGATTACCTTGAAGGGAGCCATCTTTACATCTCCCCGTCGATGTGGCTCTAATGACTATGTGCAAGATGGACTTCCGCGATGTGTGGGGTGATAGACAGTTGACAGGATGCCTCATTGCAACAGATGCCAGTGACATTTTAGGTGCAGCATCGCAAACGGGGTAGCCGAAATCCTGGCCATCCCATAGTTCCTTCATTATAATAGAAGCTGCCCCGAACGTAACTTGTCAAGATGACATCCTGTAACTCAACCTCCTTACCAAGTTAAACATGGTTGGCGTCCCTGGGAAATACAAAGGCTGCGAAACTTGCCGGCGTAGAAGAGTCAAGGTAAGTCTCTATCATCTCATCGCAACTCTACTATCCAAGTTCACATTCTCGAATAGTGCAGCAACGAGCGGCCTTACTGCCAGAAGTGTATATCGAGTGGAAGGCAATGTGAAGGCTATGAACGAGAACGAGTCTTTATCACCGGGACGCCGCAGAACAAAGGCAGGGTAGCCTCCCATCCGAAGAAAGGCTCACCCTCCAAGAAGGGGAGCTCGCCTTTGTACGAGGAACCTCCAAGTACCCTCAGTGTCACGCCAGTCCATCCTCTCACTTCGGCCTGGGACGACCGCACACTTGTTTCAAACCAAGGAGTGGAGTATTCGGTCCTCATCTCAGCCTTGCACACTAGGCTTCCATACACTCTTCCAGATCATTCAGCTGATGACTCCACACCTTTCCGCATCACCTTCCCGCCATACACGCCGACAGACTTACAGTCATTACTGGGCGAAGGAGAATTTGGTGTAAGAGCACAATGCTTAGCACGCTTACCGAGCGTATATGAGCAAGATGACTCAGCACAAAGTTATTGTATCTTCTTCTTCGAGGTTTGTGCAATGTCCTTACTGATTCCAAATAACTGCTAACAGTTAGCTAGCATGAAACAGCATATGCATTTGGCGAATCAGGGTCTCAACGGATGAGACGAATGGGGCCGGCCTATTTTAGTCACTTTCCCAATCATCATTTCTTTGTGCGGGTGTATCGACCTCTAGCAGTAAGTAGCGTTCAACGATCCATGTCTGTTTCGTTCTGCTGAGTGCAAGATAGACCGGCTTCGCTCTCCTGAGGCGACAAGATACGTTTGTATCATCTCCAGATTGGAAGACTGTCCCATGGCAGAGTCACCCGAAGTCTCTCCTCGACCATCTCCTGGACCTTGTTCTTCTGCTGCCAGCCATCCTTTCTCAAGCTGATCAGATTGTTCCGTCAGAACCAACCCTCCATCGACGGCACAGCGCTCAGCAGCTTCTCCGAGATTGCCTTTCCCTCGAGAGACATCTTGATGCGTGGTTTCAGATGGCCAACCGTCCCAGTTTTGAACAGCCCGTGGCCTACTGGACTGAGGAGCTCGTCAGCCCCGGAGGTCTCATTCCTTTCACAAATTCGTACGCTTTCAGGGACGCAAACACCGGACTTGCCTTCCTATACTACTGGATGACACAAATCCTCTTTCACCAATGCATTGAAAGCTTGCACCGAGCCATCTACCAGCCAGTCATCGACGCTTACCCAAATATGTGGCCTGACTTGCCATTCGACTTGCAGATCGACCTCAATCGATATCAGCATGGGCGCATGTTTGCGGCAGACATCTGCCGTGGACTCGACTCAGTCTTGCATGACACTGTTCAACCTGACATGCTGATTATGCCGATGACCGTAGCGATGGATTTGTACAGAGATATCAATTCGCTTTCGCAGGATGGGCTCATGGAGATTATGTGGATCGACAACTTTCGATCACGGCTCATTGAGAAAGGCCAACATGTTGCTGGTGTTTTGCAGAGTCAAACATGGTCCGAAGTGGCGACTTTCTAACGTCAGGGATAATTGGCATGTCTCCTATTCATAGATATCAGTCATGCGCTTGCTTTGTACCCTTCTTCCTATTTTCCTGGCCGTGGGAGAAATGACAAATCCATTGTTTTCATTTGTCAACAGCCAGCTTCGTACATAGTTGACGTAGGAATCTGAGACATGTATAGACTGCAAGACTGCAAAGCTGAATCTATGAGGCTATGGTAGTGGGTTTCAGTATACAAGCACTAAGCGGAGGATATGAGACCATGATGTGATCAATCGTTTCCACGGGCGGTTGATTGCTTGTGTGGATATGAAGTCGGTATAAGCATACAGTAGAGAGCAAGCAGGAATTAGAGGTCCGTGCCCATTATGCGGAACACGCAACGCTGTTTTTCCGGCCCGTTGCTAACTGGGGAGCTACAGCTCTCAGCCTTCCATAGGTACCAGGCAGGCTGCCGCTCTGACGAAGCTGAGCACCCCAATACATCAACGTCAACACTTCTTGAGCCTCGCAACGACTCCACGATTCGCCTTCATACGCCGAAAAAGCACATTGTATACTCCCAAGCATAGCAATCTCGCAACAACTTTTCTTTATTTCTGCATCATGGCATCCGGCTACGACAGAGCTCTGTCGGGTGAGTTCACACAACGGGCCCGTGTTCAATGATATATCCATCGCTAACAATAAGTGTAGTATTCAGGTCAGTACCATAACAACACTCACATCAAGCTTCCTAACATGTAAATAGTCCCGACGGCCACGTTTTCCAGGTTGAATACGCTGGCGAAGCTGTCAAGCGAGGTAAATATCAGGTTTTCGGTTAACAGCTTTGTTCCGCTGGCTCATACCTTCAATAGGAACTTGTGCTGTCGGTGTCAAGGGTGCCGATGTTGTGGTGCTAGGATGTGAAAAGCGCTCCGCCATGAAGTTGCAAGATACTCGCATCACCCCTTCCAAGATCCAGCTCCTCGATCACCACGTCGCCCTCGCCTTCGCTGGCCTAAATGCGGATGCTCGTATCCTCGTCGACAAGGCTCGATTAGAGGCACAGTCCCATCGTTTGTCAGTTGAAGACCCTGTTACTATCGACTATATTACCAAATATGTCGCTGGCGTCCAGCAACGGTACACACAGGCTGGTGGCGTCCGGCCATTTGGCATTAGTACTCTGATTGTTGGGTTCGATAACGGCAGTGATGTCCCTCGGCTGTACCAGACTGAGCCCTCCGGCATCTACTCTGCCTGGTATGTTATTCAAAACGATAAAAAAAAATATTCGGCCAAGTATCGGAACTAATGTTCTGACAGGAAGGCAAACGCTATCGGCCGTTCAAGCAAGACTGTTCGTGAGTTCCTCGAGCGAAACTACAAGGAGGACATGGACCGAGAGGCTACCATTCGGCTTGCCATCAAGTCGCTGCTCGAGGTTGTTCAGACCGGAGCTAAGAACATCGAGATATCTCTCATGGCACCTGGCGCCACTATCGAAACACTACCTACGTCCGAAATTGAAGGCTACGTCAAGGAAATTGAGCAGGAGAAGCAGGAAGAAGCTGCCAAGAAGAAGACGGGACGGACCCCTGGAACCGGCAGTGCGGCCATCCTGACTCGATCTCAGGATGACTCCGCTGCGGAATAGAGAGGCGTAAGGGAAGAGTTTACATAGACAAGAGCACGAGTCTCTAAAGTCGGGACCCAGTGCCATTGTATTAACACAACTAATGATGCACGCCTCAGTTCTCTCAGAACGTATCCCCGTGGAACTGACAAATCGCTATGTATCCTAAACGCCATGACTTTCCTCTTTCTATCTGATCTTGTTCTAGATTATCCCAGCTTGTCGGCTTCCTCTGTCGGGTCAAAGATGGACCTGAGTCCCTTTGTCTTTTGTCTGTCGTCCTTGAGCATCTTGTTGTCCATTCGTACGTCGTCGCTCTCAATCGAAAGAGCTGCTTGAGGGGTCTTTGCGTCGATAACAAAATGGTTGTCGCAATGAGGGCAAAACTCGTCGGCCTCCTCGAACTCCTTCACATCCTTTCTAAAGCACTTTCTACACTTCTTGCACGCGAAAATCATCTCAAAGCTTTCCTTAAGAGGGTGTGACTCCTGTTCGCTGTGGCATTCGACACAGTCGAACCATTTTCGACCTGTAGTAAAAGTTAGTTGGCAAGGCGACCATGCAACAACCTAAAATCGCGAAGACTGGCTTTAATAAACTTTGCACGTACAACAAGGCGACCGAACGGAAACTTGGGCGTTGAGAATGTGTTTGCTAGACATTAATTAGTCGCCGGATAATGAATAGAATCAGGCATACCATACCACATGGTAGCAAGTGATAAGTAATCCCGTGAGGTTAAGCAATATAGTCCGCGTCGTTGGAAAAAGGGTTCACAGCTGAACTGTGGTGTCTGAGAATAGGTGCAGGTTGGGTTCAGATTAATGTCGGTAGAGTTTTGGTGGGGTATAGTAATCAGGCTTTCGGAATGCACTTTACGGTCGTCCCTGCCACAGGTTCTAGCTGTAGGTAGGTGCTACCTAGGTAGATCGACGACCATGAACCCACCTTTAATTAAGTACGGTTAGTCATCATCATTCAGTGCCGCTCTTAGCAGCGCTTGTACACATCCCATCAGTCTTCACGTTCTCCTTTCCTTCATCAGCGTTTACACCACCGCCGCCAACCACGCCCTGATTCTTCGGTCCGGAAACTCAAAACAATGCCGCCTAAGAGGAAAGCAGGTGCTGTCGTCCAGGGTGGGGGAAAAGTGGGAAGGTCTTCGCGCATGTCGACACCTGGAGCTGCAACGCCACGAACGATCGATAGCAATGAGGACGTGCCGGATGAGGAGGAGGGCCCCGTCGACGAGGCCTTGGAACGTGATTTGAACAAAAATATAGACATATTTTCTTTGGATCGCTATCAGAAGAGACATGCGATCCGGGATCCCCTACCACACATCTTTGGCGACCGTGATTTCTCATACCTGGTTTTGAAGAAAGATCATCAGAATCGACCTCTCTGGATAGACCCTCAAAAAGGTCGCATCATTTTAGAGAGTTTTAATGCACTCGCGGAGCAGGCTCAGGATTTCCTCATCACTATTTCTGAGCCCTTGTCTCGACCGACTTTCATGCACGAATACGCGCTTACAACGCACAGCCTGTACGCTGCCGTCTCTGTTGGGCTGTCGCCAGAGGACATCATCAACACACTAGATCGATTTCTCAAGACACCTCTGCCGGATGAGATTCGAAATTTCATTACAAGTTGCACTCAGAGTTACGGCAAGGTGAAGCTGGTTCTCAAGAATACAAAGTACTACGTCGAAAGTCCTGATCCAAACATGCTCCAGACTCTCCTTAAGAACCCCAAAATTGGTCCCCTACGTGTTCAAGGAACGGAAGAGATTACAACATCAGTTGCGCCTAAGATTGGTGGCCTTGTCATTCCCGGAACACAGAATGCCGCCGGGGTGAAGCAGGCCAATGGCCTCAGCCAAGCAGGCGAACAAGGCAAAGATGGACAACCTGTCCAGGAGGGTGAGGTCTATGCCACGCTCAACGAGGAGGACGACGAGGACCAGGAAGTGACGCATTCTTTTGAAATTGCAGACAAGGATGTCGAAACGGTACAGAAAGAATGCCTGAATCTAGGATACCCAGTGTTGGAGGAGTATGACTTTCGGAGAGATGAAGCCAACGCAAATTTGGATATCGACCTGAAGCCTGGTACTCAGATTCGGCCTTATCAGGAAAAAAGCTTGAGCAAGATGTTTGGCAACGGTCGAGCCAAAAGTGGACTAATCGTCCTGCCCTGTGGTGCTGGAAAGACGCTTGTGGGTATTACAGCAGCGTGCACTATCAAGAAGGGTGTCATTGTCCTATGCACGAGTTCAATGTCCGTTGTGCAATGGAGGAATGAATTTTTGAAATGGTCCAACATCAATCCCGATGATATTGTTGCCTTCACATCCGATTCCAAGAACAACGTCTTCACCGGAAGCACTGGGATCATTGTCACAACTTATGCAATGGTCACACAATCGCGGGCCCGATCTTACGATGCAGAGAAGATGATGAAGTTCCTGACAGGTCGAGAATGGGGTCTGATGCTGCTGGACGAGGTGCACGTTGTGCCCGCTAACATCTTCCGAAAAGTCACGTCTTCGATCAAGACTCATTCAAAGCTTGGTCTCACAGCTACACTTCTTAGAGAAGACGACAAGATTTCTGATTTGAATTTTCTTATCGGACCAAAGCTATTTGAAGCCAATTGGATGGAGCTTTCAAAGCAAGGACACATTGCTAGAGTTCAGTGTGCAGAAGTATGGTGCCCAATGCCTACAGAGTTTTACGACCAGTATCTCAAAGCACCAAGCCGGAAGAAGGGTTTGCTTTATATCATGAACCCTCGGAAGTTTCAAGCTTGTCAATATCTTATCAATTACCACGAATCAAGAGGAGACAAGATTATAGTATTTTCGGATAATGTGTATGCGCTCAAAGCATATGCGCTAAAGCTTCAAAAAGCGTTCATCTATGGTGGCACTGGTCAAGCAGAACGTCTGCAAGTGTTGGAGAACTTTCAGCACAATCCGAATGTCAACACACTCTTTTTGTCGAAGATTGGAGACACCTCCCTCGATTTGCCCGAGGCTACCTGCCTCATCCAAATTTCATCCCACTACGGCTCACGTCGCCAGGAAGCGCAGCGTTTAGGACGGATTCTTAGGGCCAAAAGGCGTAATGACGAGGGCTTCAATGCCTTCTTCTACTCTCTTGTGTCAAAAGATACGCAAGAAATGTATTTCTCTTCCAAACGTCAAGCTTTCCTCGTCGATCAGGGATATGCTTTCAAGGTCATTACACAATTAGCAAACATCGAGAAGACACCCGGACTAGCATTCGCAGATGTATCGGAGCGGCGTGAACTGTTGCAGAAGGTTCTTGTTGAGAATGAGAGCATGGAGGAGGATGACCCGAACGACGACATGTTCCATCAGGGTACTATGGGGCGCAAGAAAAAGAAGGGAGCTCGACGAACAGCGGGAACTCTTGGCGAGCTCAGTGGTGGCCAGGACATGGCGTATATCGAGCAGAACAAGAAGTTATCGGCAAAGCGGAAGAAGGCGGACAGTAATGCTTTCTTCAAGAAGATTGGACGCGAGAATGCCAGGCGAGCAGCAGCACAGTAATCGAAAGACAGTTGGAATCGGCACAATGTAGGTGGAGGTACATTGAATGAGCCAAAGAATGATAAGTCAGGGGATCGGAATCACGGGTAATTACAAGATGTCGTATGTATAAACATACACAGTCGCAGATCACGCATCTGTAGAAGGCATAACAATGCCCTTATGGCGCAAGGACGGGAAAGATTAGACGTTCAGGAGAAACTATAACACGGCCATAGCCAAGGTATTCAATCAGATTTCTGGCAGTAGGCAAGCGATGACGCATTGGAGTGGATTGATTGACTCCATGCAGCTTAATAAGGCGACGGCAGTACATGATGTGAAAGGTCCAGGTGACATGGGATTGTATGGCAAGATAAGAAGACTAGGTAGCCAACCTCAAGGGGCAGAATCCAGGCTATACAGATCTCGTAAACGGACCGAGCATCACAGGGTGACATGCATCATACCACGTATTAGTTGTGTGACACGGCTTTCAAATATGATGCCATGAAGGATGGTTTACGAGTGAGTCAGGAGGCCCCATACGACCTCACCAATGGCCAGTATTGACAGATACCTACCTACCTGTACCTTAGGAGCAAGTGTTTTTTAGAGTCAGAGCTACGAGATCCCAGGTAGGGGTTATTCAAACTAGTGCTGCCTTAGTCTACGGGGAGAAAAGCTTGGCAGTGCTGTACTAGGGCTTGGATATCTACTAATTCCTGGTTGCAACCTCACACAAAGAATTGGCAATGCTTATTCTAACTGCACTTTATCATGCATTTTGGTGCTGTAGTGTTTTCCAATCAGGACTGTCCTGATTTGACGGTGAAAGCCGGTGTAGCCTAGTGCAGTCTAGATTTGCAACTTGCTCATATCTCATTTGCATGACCTGCTCGAAAAGAGGCTGCATGATAGTTGGCATTGACCTGTTCAAACGTGGTGTCCATCCTCATGCAAATTAGGTTAATCAAAGGTTTCATTCTTCCGGTAAACCCGTCGATTACTACGCAGCACACTCGTGTACCCATGCAGAGGCTTTTTCTGTCTCAGCCATGCAAGTGTTCAGTAGCTCGTGAACACGGTATCAGGTAGTGTGGTCTGTGGACATACGATTAAAGAGCGGTGACATCAGAGTGTTGGAGGAGTTCATCCCTCCCAAGGTTGTGTCGGAAGGGCGGAGCGGTACGGAGTAGTATGTATCGTATTGGAATATGGTGACAACAGCATCCTCGGCTTTGGTGGTAGCCAATGGATCATAATCGATAGCTCGCCACACCTTTTTGCTAACTCTCATGAGAAACGGCCCCAATATTTGAGGCAGGGTCTGGGTGCCAGTCAAGGATAATAGCTCAATTGCAGTACCGTATGGGCAATGCCCCCTAACTACGGATAGAGGCGTACCTAGAGTTACTGGTTTTGACTGACTGTGTTCCCAATTGCCAAGTCCAAACCCCTTTCTTCCACTTGTCCCTTTGTTCGACTCGGGCAAAGCACGTGTCAGTGGCTTCACCACATACATGTAGAACCATCTCTCAGATCTCCGAATTTTCTTGGCTTCCATGGAATTGGAGATTGCTTATTAGGGGGACGTGCCATTGGCCCGATAATAGTGTAACACACAGACAGCAGACAAGGACAGGCTTTCATTACCCGCAGGAGAAGCTCACGCCTACAGGGAACTTGAAAGGATCCCTTTGGCTACAAATAAATTTGAGATGTTCAGTCAGCGCAGGAATCTATCCGGTCTAGTCAGTGAATCGCCGAGTTTGCGTTGAGCTGTTTATTATCCTGCCATTAGAATTGAGGTCCCAAGTTACCTAGATTGCGCCGGCTCCAAATCGCAGTGACGTTGTTGACCCTTTACAAGGGAACCTCATTGGGTGATGCGTGTAGTGGTGTGAACACGATGATCGTTAGTAGCCATGGGACCTTCGATGCAGTATTGTCTATCAACATCATCAAGGCTGCTTCACTTGATCATATGAGATGCTGGAGGAACAATAAGGTACTCAACCGTTGCGGGATCAACGGGCGTTTCAACGGTTCTTGCCACCCTTCCCTCTCCTCTGTCCATAAACCGACGGGCGCTCTGAGTAGGTAAAGAGTGTTTGTACGGAGCACATGCACATTGTTGGTAGCTTTTCACTCACTGATGCGCACTGGATTCCGTGCTGCTCCGCTGTCTCCCTCCAGCCCGCTCATACATACATATGTGTTGTACCGATGGAGACAACAAAACTCAGCTTCAGAATGGAGCCACTAATGTAAAGACCAGACAGGAGAACGCCTACCGGTGCCGGGGAACTTGTCCCGCGCGGTGGCGTCCTCAGTCAGTCTGTATCTCGTCGTCGCCGTGTTCCCATCTGCAAGCATCTGGGATTCCAACCACCCCTGTCCTGGCCTGAGCCCTGCCAATGCCGCGTGTATGCTCTTCTGTGCCTGGATCGTCTATGGACCCGGTATCTCGGTCCATGTCTTGGCTCACCTCACATCCATGATTCAAGTTTGTTGAGTCGGCTGTCTCGTGAAAACCCCCCTGCCATGTACTCTGGCTGTACGGAGTAGCATTGAGGTTTCTCGTTTCTATTCTTCTTCCTTGTGTAATGGAAGAGCCAAGTGTCGGGTGCGAGCATGCATGCATGCATGGTTGTGGCTGATCAATCACGACATGGATATCTCGACCCTCGTGGTTGGATCGCGAACTCCGAGTCGCCGCCGTCTGTCTTTGTTTTCCTCCGTCCCTGCTGTTGTTGCCGTAGTAGTGCAGTGCATTGATAAAAGTATGGATTATTTTTGGTGTCCGTTTCCTTGAATCTCAGGTAGTGCGTTGGTAATGCCAGGGGCTTTTCCCACTATCTTTGTTCCATTTCCGCTACCAGGGCTACTTTCATGGTTCTTTTTATTGCCTTTCTTCCTTCCTTACCTTATCTCTAGAAAACTTCCTGACACCCTAGCGCCTACCATATAGTGCCTAAGCACTTCCCTGCTTTATTGAAAAGTTCTTCGTCTACCAAAGTAATTTGATATCTGCGTCTTCCAACTTCATCCCATCATCTTTGAAAGGACTCGATCAATCCACTATGCTTCCTTATCTGCAACTTCAACAATTCGCGTCTTCAATTCCGAGAATGGTTAGCTAGGTAGTTCAGGTTGTTTAACCAAAGTCTAGCCCAGGCCACACCCTGTTTTCTCGACATCAAAATCACCTAGCCAGCCACTGGCAGTGCCCCAGAGACTCACTCTGCACCAAGTCGCCGGACCATTCCTATTTCCTATACTCGACGCATTGCAAGAAAACCTTGCTCTTTCTGTGTTGAGTGGGAGTGGTGTAGTTCAGTTCCCGCGCCCCTCGGTTATTCATTCTCCAGTCTCCGCCTTCTACGCCATAACTATAATTGTCCTTAGCCATGGCACAGTCTAGTCCCTAAGCTCAGCGACTAACTTTAACCCAAATAGTGCAGGAAGCCCTCTCCCTATTTCTAGGTTTCTGCCTTCTCACCTTCCTTAACATCACAAAAGTTGCCAACGGACTTCTGTTTTCTTTGGAAGACATGCTCGATGAGACGCGCGCCTCTTTATGGGCGCGGCTCAAAGCTGTCAAGCCGCCGTTTGTGTCCAAAAAACCACACTTCAACTTTATTTCCGTTCATTGTAAGTCACATCCATTGGTCTTCGATACCCCCATGTTTCCTTCTTGAGCGCAACCCCCACGCGATCTCATATACACCTTCGTTTTCCATCAGGCATCAAATTTCAAATGCCAAGTCTCTGTCTGACCATTCCCCCTAGATACATGGATCATTGGTGCAACCTTGTTAGCTTCCGTCATTATATATGGTGCTGGACGCGGTCAAACGTCATATGTCGATTCTCTTATGTTCGCCAGCGGAGCCAATACGCAAGCTGGACTAAACCCAATCGACGTCAACCTTCTCAACACCTTTCAACAGATTGTCGTTTACCTCTTTACTATAACGTCTAACCCAATCACGCTACATACTTCAGTGGTCTTCCTACGTCTTTACTGGTTCGAGAAGAGGTTTCAAGGGTGGGTTACGGACGCCAGACAGCGCCGTGCTTCAATTTCTAAGGCCAAGACTCGTCCACGAAGTGAAGCCCGCGAAGCTGAAGAAGGAGTCAACGGTCGGCATATCACGGTTGTGCCTTACCAGGGGAGACCTCCACGTATCACGAACGACGGGATACTGCTTGATGGAAATGACGTTATTCAATCTCAGGCGATCGCCGACGATGACGATGATGAAAACCTACCACATAAACCACCACCTGCGAGCAGCGATGAAAGCGACACCGTTTCAGCCGGCCGTTCTAACAGCATAGAGCTAAGCCCTTTGGAGAAACCTGACCAAGGCTTTGTAGATGGCAAAGAAGCGAATGAGGGACAGAGCAGGTCACAGAATGCGCCGACAGGTATTAAATTTGCTGAAACGGTCAAAAGAAGTGACGGAGTCGACGACGACTTGACCAAATTTCCCCAAAGAAGAAGTCATGCGGAGCATATCGCTATCCTAGAGCGTCAAAGAAACCAGGATAACGAAATTCTGAGGATTCCTGGTCCCCGAGAAACTGAGCAGGGGATGGGACCTCGAAGGCTTGACAATGACGATACCCAGGACGGCGATGATGATAACAACACCATTGCTATGACGAGAACTGTGGAATCAAGGCCAGACCACTCGACACTAGACCCTAGGGTACCGACAGGCCGCAGACCAACCATTGTTATTGCGGAGCCGAAACGTCCTCTCAAGCACGAATTGACTGATGATGCCAAAGCCGTTGGGGGCACTCTTAATGCCCTTAGAGTGCGCAAGCCTCGTGTACTCAACCGTGGTCAGAAGGAGTTGCACGATGATAACGAGAGCACTATGGGCCGTGCTTTCCGAACACGCACAATCGATACTATCAAGTCGGCTTTGTCAAACGATCACACGAAGGATATGCCTTACCTCAGTTACACCCCGACTATGGGTCGAAACTCTAACTTTGTGGGCTTGACCTTGGAACAGCGAGAGGAACTTGGCGGTATCGAATATCGATCCCTGAGGACTTTGGCACTGATCCTCCTATGCTATTTTTGGGGGTTCCAGCTTATTGCTGTAACCTTCCTTTTGCCTTTTATTCTTCACAATGATAAATACGGGGAAATTGTTGAAGGGAACGCTATCTCAAGAACCTGGTGGGGATTTTGGACAGCCAACTCGGCATTCAACGACTTGGGTCTGACCTTAACTCCTGACAGTATGAACTCTTTCAACACATCGGAGTACGTGATGATGATCATGTGGTTCTTCATTATCATTGGAAACACGGGTTTTCCTGTCATGCTACGTTTTGTCATTTGGGTTCTTGCTCAGATTGTTCCTAAGGGGACCGGCCTGTGGGAAGAACTCAGATTTCTTCTTGATCATCCTCGCCGGTGTTTCACCCTCCTCTTCCCCTCGAGCGCTAATTGGTGGCTATTTTGGATTCTTGCCGCATTGAACGCCATAGACTTGCTTTTCTTTGTGGTCTTAGACGTATGCAGCTCGTCAGCCCCTCTTGTTACACCATGCTAACCTTCGCCAGCTTAACTCAGGCCCAGTCGCTGAACTACCTGTTCATACTCGTATTGCCGATGGTCTATTTCAAGCTGCCTCTACAAGAACTGCAGGCTTCTCATGTTTCAGCCTTAGCGACCTTCACCCTGCCATTCCAGTATTGTACATGATCATGATGTACATTTCGATCTTCCCAATCGCGATCTCTATCCGCCGAACGAACGTCTACGAAGAAAAGTCTCTCGGAGTTTACCACAACAAGAAAGACGAGGATGAAGAGGAATCGGCCAGCGCCCTAAACTATGTTGGTACCCATCTGCGACGTCAACTTTCTTTCGACTTGTGGTACGTTTTTGTGGGGTTCTTCTTTCTCGCCATCAGTGAAGGTGAAAGTCTCAAGGCAAAAGACTTCAATTTGTTTGATGTTCTTTTCGAAGTTATCAGTGCGTACGGAACTGTGGGCTTGAGTATGGGTGTACCCAATGTCAATGCTTCTCTGTGCTCTCAGTTCACCGTCGTTGGGAAACTCATCATCGTTGCCATGCAAATCCGTGGCCGTCACCGCGGCTTACCTTATGGCTTGGACCGTGCTGTTCTGTTACCCAGTGAGGCACGTTTCCAGAAGGAAGCAGAGGAGAACCAACCAATTCTTGTTCGCACCAGGACAAATGCCTCAATGGCAACCACCTCAGGCATAGAACCGCCTACTAATCCTGGTTTACCTGGTCGACGTGGCAGTATGGGCCGTATACGCGAGCGAGCAAATGGTCGCATCATCTCTCAGTTTTTATATCCTGGTCCCGTAATCCCCAGCAACGAGATACACGGTCACAAACGCGCAACATCAAACAACTCTAACAACCTGCGGGACTTTCCGCGATTCAATACTGAGCCAGTGTTCGAAGAGGAGAAGGACGATGTTCCTCCTCTCCGAACCATTGAGTCTCATAGTGGTGGTCCTCGTCGTGCAGAGACCAACCCGATGCCCTAAACGACGGGCTATAATCAAAGCTTTACTTTTACAGATCATGCGACAGATAAGGCATTATACTTTATCAAATGATTTCATTATTCTTCTCAGAAGGGTGTTCCGTTCATGCATCATTTTCACAAACTACATATTTCCTGACAAAGCGATTTCAAATGTTAAGAGGGTTTACGGCGTTCGGCATTAGGGTTTTAAGAACATAGAGCTTTTGGAAGGCGATTGTCATAGCGCAAGCTTTTGTTTCATGTCGAGCCGAACGAATGTCACAAATTTATGATGGTTCCAGAGACCGGACCAAGGTGTTTTCATATTCATGGTCTTTTATGTAGCATAGCAAGTTCAAGACGACACTGGCGTTTCATCTTGTCCAGCGACTTGCATACCATCATGATCTTTGTTAGAGTATCAATGCCCAATAGAAGGCGATCCAGCCCGAGGTGCAAACCATTGCCATTTAATCATTCTCTGTATCAAGTGCAACAATAACTATACGTTTGCTATTCATATAACATATCCACTACTCCTATACAATTACTTCATCCAAGTTTCATTAAGTCTAGAGAATCTATACATAGGTCTGTATTTTATGATGTCCCTTTTTACTTGGTCTCAAAAGCACCAATATCCTTCAATGCGCCAGCCAAACGACGATAATCTCGCAATAAGTCAAGCACTTCACCCAGCTTAAGCTCCCCAGGAGTCTGTATCTCCATGAAGCGTTTGTTTGGCGGGGCTATTCTAGGGATCTCTTTAGGTGGAAGAGCCGGGGCGATATCGGGGAATGCCTGGGTGTTTGTTAGCCTTGGTTATTGGTATCCTGACGTTCGTGTCTTCAACATACTGTTCCTAAATCTCCGCCGTCTGCGGGCTTCAGCGGCTCCTTAACAGCTGGGGTTGCAGGGGCTGATGGAGTGTTGCGCCCAAATCCACGGATCATACTGATACTGGGAAGTCGAGCCATAGGATTAAAAGAATTGCCCAAGTTGCGCATTTGGTCCAGAACGGCAGGGTTCTGCCCCTGAATTTGGCTGGCTGCCTTAGGCTCGTCAGAAGCGAACAATACTTTCTTTGAAGAGCTCGCACTGCGACCACTTCGGGCACTATCAGCACTGCGGTCCCGGCGGCCCCCTATCAGGTTCAGAACTCGTTCTTCGCGAGAGGCTGGGCGCTTCAAGAGATCATTGTCGTCGGGTGCAAGGAGTTTGTTGAGCCCGCTGCCGTCCTCGTCATCGGGGGAGGGCGTGCTGACAAGTTTTCGGGCATCATCTAGGGTCCTAGGTACTGTGATAGACTCTCGGGGGCTATCCTGATGTTCTCTTAACTTCCCTACGAGGAATTTGTAACTATCTCCCAGGCTGTTCGATATGTTTTTTAAGCTCTGGTCGGCCGTGTTAAAGACCGCATCGCTGGCAGCCCCGAAGGCCTGCGCAGGCCCGTTCACAAGGTCGCTGAGACGACGGTTGCGCAATGCCACAGATGCTTTGACATCAGGGGCTAAAATCCTTTCCCCCTCAGCCTTGTTCTTGCTTGCTTCAGGCACGTGTGCTGATGAGGGCGCTTCTCCTTGCTGGTAAGCGGGAGGGAAAGTTTCAGTCCTTGGGCTTGTGCCTTTTGCTGGACCGGAAAGCTGTTCGTCCGCCCTGAGTGTTGTAAGATCCACTGTCTGCAGAAAACTGATGGCAGCCTCAAGGTTTGTCAAACAGTAAGCAGCCTCGCCTGTTAGCTTTGGCTCCCATCGAAAATACTGTATAAAGTGAACGTCACTAATGACATGTAGGTTCTCTGGCGGCAGAGTGATAAGAGTGTAGATAAGCATAGGCATAATCTCATCAGCGGATGCCGAAGGATGAAAATGAGCAAGGGTGTCGACGATACTTCGATGGGCAGCTTTGAGATGATTCAGCTTACCCAGCGGATATCGCTTCTGTGTCATCATGGCAATATCTCGTCTGGAGGGCTCCAGCTTCTCTTTAATATCTTCCACTGTCGGGCCAACTTTTCCCTCAGATTCATCTGTCTCGCCGGTGAGGTCAATGCCTAGGTCAGAAGGCCCAATACCGACCAAGGCTAAGGCGGCAGTCTTGGAGCGTAATTTGTCATCTTGGGCCTCATCCTGCGTACTTCGGTGTCTGTAAATCTTGTCGTAGATGCCTTCACACAGTCTACGCTCGACAGCCTCTTCCAGCAGAGACCTCTTGGCTTCAAGAGCCTTCCTTGTTCTCTTACGGCTTGCTAGCTCTTCTGACGTGATCATTTGTTGCTCTGGCTCGGCCTTGGTAAGCGCACTAGCCTTTGATCGAAGTCGACTGGCGGCAGAGGATATTGAAGAGGTGGAAGGTGCGGGAGAGACGTCGCGGCTTTGTCTTGAGGCAAGGGCGTTGATATGAGTGTTGATGTTAGCCGAGGCTTGCGTATAAAACTCCTGGAACTTCTGCGATAATCTCTCGATATTAGGAGGAGTCGGATGGACTTTTGCATTCAGAGACTCGATGAAGCTATTCATACATAGCTTAGCATGGTGCAGTCAGGATCTAGCATTTCTCGGTGTGCATACCTATCCGTCAAGGTTATAAGTTCGATGGGAAGGATGTCTAGCTCAATGGATGCCCGAGTGGTTTCAATGCCATCTTCTGAATCGCTATGCTCAGCCGTGTCGAAGGCATCAGGAGACTGAGTGCTATCTTTCGCCGAAGTAGCATTTGCAAAAGTATGGGCTCTTTTGGGGACTTTTAATCGATCGTCGCTGCTAGGAGCAGTCGTTTTAGGAGGGTGTCCGTGAGAAGCAGTGCGTGTGGTGGGAGGACGAGCCGAGGGGCTCTCGGAGGCGTCGCGAGACGCCATGGGTCGTTGGTTTGAGCTATAGACGATCATCATGAGCTTCCACGATGTTCCGGAGATATTATGGAGTGTAGGGAAAAGAACAAACACGGGAAGAGGGTTCAAACTCGTCGCCCAGAGCCTCGTAGTACATACCGCGGATGTCAATAGCTCGAGTGAGAGGTTCGCATGAACAAATGATGCCGATGCAATAGACAGCGTGTCTCAAAAAGCCAATGCTGGCTGAGACCGAGACGTAACAGAGTACGGGACAATTGCTCCTTCTGTCCGTGCTGCCACCTGTATTAAATACGGTACTACTCCGTACTGGGGAGAAAATAGAGAGGCAATGCCAAAATGGCAGAAACGAATGCCAAGTAGTTATCTATACAATGAAAGGGATGATGATGGAGGGCTTCTATTACACGCAATACAATGACGATGGATAAAGAAATGATAAGCAAATCATATGAAGATAAACCCCCCGTTCTGGGGATTGACATGCAGGTGGAGTGGAGAGCTCAAGAACCCACGCAGCCACAATGTCAGCCACTTCCGCCACATATGCGATGTTCACTTGCTTGGCTGAGGCTGTCTATCAGACAGATTACCAAGGTATCTGAATCACTTCCCCCTTACTCCACTCTTGATATAGAGGCTCCCTATCGATACCATTCTGGTGTTGTCCTAATATACACTAATGTTCCGATATGAGGTCTTTCGTCGATCGCTTTTGGCACACATGTACTTCTGGCGTCTCATTTCAGCTTCTATAAACTCCCGGGTTTCCGTACCTATATTGGTTGACTGTCAATGAATGGTATCTTTCTTGATCAGGTTATTCATTTCTCCATTATTTTTTATTCCTTGTCCTTGATGAGTATAGTAGCCTACTTGTACGAGGCCAATTCCCCACCGCGATGAACATGATTACCCCACAAAGTTTGGAAACATGGACCGGGCTATCCTACTGGAAGTATGTGAAGCTGTATTTCATGGCATTCCTCCTTTACCGCCTAACTTCAGACATACACAATACAGTATCGATGTGTAAGTGCATATTCAAAGTTAAGTCTCTTGGTAAACTTCAACTCCTTGAACCCTTTTCATAACGTCTTCACCGACTTATGTAAAAGGGCGGCAGCACTCGGATTGTTGTGAGTCTTTTACTCCGACAGTTTGCGTGCGATTATTCGCCTACATCAACCCAAAGCCCTAAATATACATGTGTTTCGACCGTTTATAGATAATCAAAGCTTCACGGCATGCTTTTGCTGACATTGTAGTTCAGTTAGCAGACGATCCCCTACCCTGAACAGTGGACAATAAGGGTCTCTCCCCTGGTTGGTTCCCTGACCAGCCTGGCTACTAGGTACATGCTGTGCTGGTCTACTCGCGATCGCACCTAATTTTGCGGGGTCCCCGCCTTTACAGAGACACTAGATAGATCAGCATGAAACTGTAACTTATCATTGGCTCACTGCGAGCTAAGCTGCTTCGAGTAAACAAAATACCCGTCGCTATTGAATGGCCCGGGCAATTGGGATATGAGAAACCGAGCTGGTACCGCGTTTGCCGGGCTGAACCGAGACACCCACCGAGATACAGCTATGAAAGAAGCCATGATCCTCATATCTCGGGTCTCATCCAGTACCTAATCATTAGTTATACATCATTGCTCTAAATTCTTCAAGCAATACTCTTACCCGCGACCTTCACAATGTCAGATCCTCCATCTCGCATCCGCTCTATTCTCAACCATCTCCGCCCTCATCCCACGGCGCCTGTCAACTTCCACACTCTATCACCAACAACATTTCTTGAGCGTGCTGCTTCCATTGAACCAGATGCGGAAGCCATCTTCCATATTACAATGAATGGTGCCGTGCTACGGCGATCCTACGCTGAGTTTGCTGATCGCGCCCGAGGTCTTGCTTACTACTTCCTGAAGCATGGCTATCGACGCGTAGGCATACTCGCACCCAACACGCCAGCATTTCTGGAGTCTATTTACGGCATTGTTGCGGCGGGTGCTGTCATTGTGCCGGTGAATTACCGCCTAAAGCAGGATGACATCGACTACATCTTTGACTTTGCGGAGGTGGACTGCATTATTGTTGACAATGAGTTTGTTGGCTTGCTCGATGCCTATAAGGAGAAACACCAGAATGTGCCCTTGATCATTGACATGGTTGATTTACCCCCTCGCGCCCATGTGCATTGTCTCGAAGTTGTTGCTAACCTTACCCGTCAGGATACTGATGCAACTGAAGGGCAATTATCCGGTCCTTTTGACGAAGCCGTCTTGGAGGGGCTGAAGCATGACATTGACCAAGGTAGTCATGGCTGGGCTGGCCTTCATGCCCAGGCACGAAGTGAGGATGATATGCTTGCCATCCCTTTTACCTCTGGAACAACATCACGTCCCAAGGGTGTTGTATACACACATCGAGGTGCCTACCTCGCTTCCCTGGCCAATATTATTGAGTCAGGCCTCAACGTTGGACGATGCAAGTACCTATGGACGCTTCCCATGTAAGTGAAGACAATTTGCCCTACTTGTGATCATGACTGGCTAACCATTTACAGGTTCCACGCAATTGGATGGTCATTTCCTTGGTCAGTTGTCGCTGTTCGCGGCACCAATGTTTGCTTAAGAAAGATTGACTACCCTCTTATTTGGAAACTGTTAAAAGAAGAGGGCATCACTCACTTCAACGCCGCTCCCACAGTAAACACACTGCTAGCCGCGGCCAAGGAAGCTGAAAGGCTACCGCGAGAGGTCAAGGTTACCGTAGCCGCTAGCCCACCCACTGGATACCTTTTTGAGCAAATGGTATGTTTTCCTATATGTTCAGGTCTTGCAATAATTCAAAACTAACCATGATATATAGACCAAGCTTAATCTCATGCCCGTTCATGTTTATGGGATGACAGGTGCGCAAGAATTATTGGCACAGGCAACTGCTAACGTTCATTTTATAGAAACCTATGGGCCCATCACGAAATGCTACATCCTTCCTGAATGGGATAATCTATCTCCTCAAGAAAAATTTGCCAAGATGTCCCGACAAGGTCATGGCTTCATCACAAGTCAACCAATCAGGGTTATCAAGCCAGACCAGCCACAGGGCGTGCTTATTGACGTCGCCAGGGACGGTAAAGAGGTTGGTGAGATTGTTTTCACCGGAAACATTTGCGCCAAAGGATACTACAAGGATCCTGAAGCTACACGGCAGCTCTTTGCCGGAGGCGTACTTCACTCTGGAGATCTAGCAGTTTGGCATCCTGATGGCAGCGCTCAGATTCAGGATCGTGCGAAGGACATCATCATTTCGGGGGGTGAGAACATATCTTCTGTTGCTCTCGAAAGCATGCTCGCCCAGCACCCAGACATCCTCGAAGCTGGCGCTGTAGCTGTTCCGGATTCACACTGGGGTGAACGACCCAAGGTATACATCACAGTCAAGGATGGCAAGAGTGTAAAAGGAGAAGAGGTCATCTCCTGGGCAAAGCATCAGAGTGATATCAGCAAATTCATGGTTCCTAGAGAAGTCGAAGTTGTAGATGAGCTCCCTAAGACCAGCACAGGCAAAATCAAGAAGAACGTGCTGAGGGAGTGGGCCAAGCATGGAAGGGAATAGGAGTGTTTGTGGGGAAAAGAGCGGCATAGAACTCATTCGAGTAACTGGGGCCAATTTCTTTAGCAATCCTATAACCACATAATACATCCGACATCATAGTGCGGCCATTCGAGGGTTGCGAAGTTTTGCTTGCAAATCATTATTTGGTGACGTGTTAGGTGGTTAATCAACATTCATTCGAAAGATAGCACCTGCGGGCCCTTCGTCTAGCGCATCCAAAGCCATCATATCATCTGGATCAAGAGCAAAATCAAAGACCATAATATTCTCCTGAATGCGACCCGGGTTTGAGCTCTTGGGTAGAGGTATCCAGCCTTTCTGGAGTGAATACCGGATAAGGATCTTTGCTGGAGACTTGCCATGCTTTGATGCTACTTTTTGTACTTCTGGGTCATTAAGCCGAGTACCTGTCGCAAGCGGGCTGTATGCCTCGATAACAATACCGTTGTCCTGACAGTAGGTCACGACATCTCGTTGCTGGCACCAGGGGTGTAGCTAATATTACACAGGCGCCATAACGTTAGATTTCTCTCAAGACTACAGCGGAGACTCTAACTCACCTCGATTTGGTTCGCCCTTGGAGGCCACTCAGTGGCATACTCCTTCAGTTCTTCGAGGTGCCGGACTCGAAAGTTGCTTACACCAATACTTTTGGCTCTTCCCTTGCTCTTAACCATTTCCATCGCTGCCCATAATCTCTGACGGTAATCTCTGGATGGTCCAGGAACGTGCATCAGTAGTAAGTCGACGTATCCATCTACTCCAGCGATACGGTCCAAAGTTTCGACAACATCTTGATACACGTCACCCTGTCCTGGCTTCCTTCGTGGACTCCCGACTTTCGTAGTAAGGAAGATCGCTTCACGAGGCATACCAGACTGTTCGATGGCTTCGTAGACGCACACCTCATTGCGATATAACGCAGCTGAGTCAATGTGACCGTAGCCCGCTGAAAGTGCTGCCAGAACTGCGGTGGTGCATGCTTGGCCGCGAATTTTGTAGGTGCCGAACCCGAGAAGAGGAATAGCGGCTGTCGTGTTTCGGAGAGTGAGGCAGTCTTGGGCTACTGATGAGGTGGTCGTGGCAGATGTTGCCATGTGCTTTAGCTGCGTCATAGTAGGTAAAACCTGACTATTCGAATAGTGCGGTGTGCGGGAGTCTCGATACCCCAATTCACCCACTTTCATTGAGACATGAAAAACATGATGTAACAAGTAACTACCTACGTAGGCACCCAGGCAACTAAGGTTAGTAGGTAGAGTTAGTAAGTGGTGAGGTGGGAACTTTGCTTCTATCCTGCTAGCTCTTTCTTTTTATGGTTCAGGAGAATTCAGTTTCATATGGGTTGCGATAGTGGCAAAGGAACAAGGCAGATATTTATTCTTCTTACCTTACCATGTATGAAATTCTCTTGTCAAAACCTTGCCTCGAAAGGCATCATACGACAGGGCACTTATAATCACTACATTATAGGTCTTTTCCTGAACCGGCCTACCTTAAACTACATTTGTTTAATCCTCCGATGGTTAATAGGACCAAGTCCCTGGGGTTTCTTCCCTCACCTACATACTACGTAGGTAGTCCTCAGGGAGCAAGAAAGTACCAGGCCTTGATATACAGGGGAGTTAAGTGAGCTTAACAAAAGGTGTCTCAAACTGATAATACATGCAAGCTACCTAAATCTTTTTGGTATTTCGGATCGAGGCAGTACGTAGTCTACCCTAGGTTTCTGTCTAATGTTCTGCGAAGTACGGATAAAGATAAAGCATTCAGGGTGCAGTCCTTCCATTGTTCTTTCATGCATGTAAAGTCAAGCAAGGATTGCGCATAGCTCTTTTTGGCTGTTGACATTGTGCTGGAACGTTCGCTGATGATTAAAGTGTCACCTCAACCAACAAATTATAGTAGATACCTTAGTACCTAGGTAGGTAGGTACCTGTACGTAGAACAACACAAAGAAAATCAGCAAGAAAAAACACTTCAACAGGCATAACAGTAATACAGTAAGTAGTTCCCGAACAAATTCATCTCTAAACATTTTCCTAAACACAGGTATACTTAACTTCATTAATGTCCATAGTTTGTAGGGTAGCCTGATGCCCATCTCGCTCGACAACTCATACGTTTGCCAAAAAGAGGGGCATTCAGCTGTCCAGTGGGGCTGGCATAATTCTAGAAACCCCCACGCAGCGCTAGAGAGCCGTGGAAACTCTACGTTTAGCGGGAACTCACTGGAATATGTCGTCACTGCCTGCCCACCTACTGGGTCCTGCCTGCTACCTGGAGCTCTTCCCGTGTTCCATTTGGGCAGCGTTCAGCTGTGAGGTGAGAAGGTGGGCGGGAACTGCTGATCACCAAACAAATTCCATTCCTTCACTACAACCACTTCGACTTAATCACCCAAACTCTCCCCTCCCTCCCTCCAAACATCAACATACTTGTTTCCTGTCTTGATAGACTTGACCGATACACACTTTACAGAGCCAACGGGTGATCTCTCTGTCAACCATGAGCACTCTCAGGCCGTTGCGCGGCGGCTGCCAATGTGGCCGCAACCGTTACATAATTGCTGTTCCTCAGAATGGCATCAATGAGGCACAGGTTCTCTTCAACACCGAGTCTGCACATCGTAAGTCGGAGGTGTCCTTCAGAGATACACTCGCGAGTATCAGGCATATGATCTGACTTCTGCATCCAGAGATACCTCTTGCAACTCCACTCGCCGCCTACATCCGAGTTCCGCTTTCATGGTATCATAGTACCACCTACTCTTTCTTCCCGGACGAGACACACGCCTTGATTCGCCGAGTTTATACACACCCTAGCCAACAATACTCAAAACGTCACTTCTGCGGCTACTGTGGCACACCACTGTCCTACTGGTCCGAGAACCCGCATACCGAGGCCGAATTCATCAACCTGACGCTCGGAAGCTTACTGAGGGAGGACTTGCGAGATCTGGAAGATATGGGACTAATTCCAGAAGAGGAAGATGACAAAGCCCCGGTAGGCCAGTCATCGGCAGTGGTTGGTAGGAACATTGCATTGCGTCAGTCGTATGGAGTTCCGTGGTTCGACGGCATGGTCGAAGGAACGCGTCTAGGTAACATGCGCCGAAGCCAAGGTGTCAAACAATCTCATGATGGCCAAGTCAAGGTCGAGTGGGAGATTGTCGAATATTCTAACGGCGGCGAATCGACGGCACCGGCGGAAGAAGATAACGATGTGGAGATGTCGAACCCCGGAAAGCGAAAGCTACAGGACAGGGACGACTTGGAGGCAGGTACTGCTGGGAACTAGGAAGTACTGCCGACTGAACTGGGCTCAGTTGTGCCTTGTGCAATATCGGGAAAGCTGACGACTGATGGGATAATGATGAGCGGCCCCTGCTAAAATTCCGACGACGAGAGGCGTTGACAAATGCATATTCGCAGCGATTTCAACAACCACATGGCTCTTGAATGATATGTTGGCTGAATCTCGGTCGTCATATTAGATAGTTTGTGAAAAGATTGTACTACCATGCTTTCTGAAACTGCGTTATCATTGAATGAATTCAAAAAAGAAGATATCTCTGTAGCAATACGCGAGGTATAGCCAATAACGTCTGATATATAATGAGATAAACACAACAAGGTGCTTATTTTTTTAGCATAAAACACATGTGAATGAATATCTGAGCAATTATTCTTGTATGCTGATGGATTAGAAGAAGCTACCAGTTTAGTGAAACCAAACGATAAGTAGATATGCATGGATATATGGTGATAGCGAAAAGACGAAATTTGTCATTGAGCCGCATGGGGAGTCCGGATATCTGGACCGTTCCGTTAGTACCTTTGACTGGTGGGTGTTTCGGGCCTAGCAGCCATGACAGCCCGGGAAATTCGGGGCAATGCAGTCCGGACCGTTAAATAGAGTGGGAACAGGAACCGGGAGAGAGCGACAGGGCGGGCACATGCAAACTAGAGAAGCAATGAGGATCACAGTTACAGCACAGCATCCGAAACACAATGCAGCCTAAACTATCGTAAACAATGGGTGGGAGGACCCTTGGATCTCGAGGCCGAGACACCACGTGCAGAGCATAAGATCTCGGGAATCAACCAATTCCTCCTGCATTTGATTCACCCAGTGAGGCAAAGCTTGTAGCGGTCCTGACAGAGTGTGCCGAAGTTCTGGCGATAGCGGGCTGTCGTGGCGCCGGAGAGGCGGGCCGAAGGCTCGAGTAGGCACATATGAGCGGGAATCGTCTGACGAAAACGGAGGTCCAGGTTGGACAAAAGGAGTTAAGTGTCCAAGGGATGTGTTATTTTACCAGACCTTGTTGAGAATTAAGTAACTGTGAGTTTCTGGAGAATTATAATGAGATGGAGAAAAAGGAGAAGAAGAGGATGGGAAAAAAGAGAAGAAACGAGGAGTAAAAGGTGAAAGCAAATAGCAAGAGAATCTGGAAGGGCCCTGAAATCAATCCCCCATGGGGCAACCGCATTGGTTTGGGGTTGCCTTTTATTAGCTTTTAAGAGTGGAGGGTGGCAGGGAGCAGCAAGCTGCAGGCGCAGACAGGCATGGCCCTGAGTAATGGATCCCTGGCAGTTGTCGTGCGTGATAAACCCACCAATTCGACTGAGGAAGGTATCCTACCTTGGCGTTCGTGTCTTCTCGTGTCGTGAAAGAACAGCTTTTGTCAACCCCACCCCAGCTTTTGTGGCAGATGATCCAGCCGCGGATATGACGGTCCGAAGTACAAACACGGCCATTGAGAGGCATATCCCTTCTACCTTACAGATAGTACCCAAGGTATTCATCAGTTTCACCGTGCATTGTAGCTGACACGAGATGACAGAGTCTAAGCTATGAGTGGAACGAAAAGCGACAACCCATGTTCTATGTTGGGGTATATAAGAGCGTCCTGTGATGCTAGGGAAACATGATCTTCTCCTTCCCCTCTTCCAATCCAATACCATCACCATCAACTCACCTGTAACCTGTGGCCTTCAACTCTTGTTTCTTTCGTTTCAGCTGGCCTTATAACTAGCTCTCTCGACTCAGATCAGTCCACACTTGAAGGGCTGGTAGCCAGCCTGATTCACAATGTCTCTCCCCAAGGACTTCCAATGGGGCTTCGCCACCGCCTCGTAAGTAATCCAACTCCCAGTACCACTGAGTGACGGTAATTGACCATCAAGACAGGTATCAGATTGAAGGTGCTATCGACAAGGATGGTCGTGGCCCTGCTAACTGGGATACCTTCTGCGCTAAGCCTGGCAAGATCGCAGATGGCAGTTCTGGTGTGACCGCCTGTGATTCTTACAACCGTACCGCTGAGGATATTGCACTTCTGAAATCAGTAGGCGCTAAGGCATACCGATTCTCCCTCTGCTGGTCTCGGATCATTCCTCTCGGTGGTCGAAACGATCCCATCAACCAGGCAGGAATTGACCATTATCGCAAGTTTGTCGATGATCTCCTGGAAGCTGGAATCACCCCTTTCATTACTCTTTTCCATTGGGATGTACCCGATGAGTTGGACCGCCGCTACGGCGGTCTCCTGAACCGAGAAGAGTTTCCTCTTGACTATGAGCGATATGCTCGTGTTGTTTTCGAGTCTATCCCTCGCTGCAAGAACTGGATCACTCACAATGAGCCCTGGTGCTCAGCCATTCTGGGCTACAGCACAGGATCTAACGCACCCGGTCGCTGTTCTGACCGCAAGAAATCCGATGTTGGCGACTCTTCTACTGAGCCTTGGATCGTTGGTCACAACCTTCTTGTTGCCCACGGCCGTGCTGTTAAGATTTATCGTGAGGAATTCAAACCCAAGAATGGTGGTGAGATTGGTATTACCCTCAACGGCGACGCCACATACCCGTGGGACCCCAAAGACCCGAGAGACGTTGAGGCTGCCGAACGCAAGATCGAGTTTGCTATCTCGTGGTTCGCTGACCCTATCTACTTTGGAGACTACCCAGCCTCAATGCGCGCCCAGCTCGGTGACCGCCTTCCTACCTTTACCCCGGAGGAAAAGGATCTTGTCTTGGGATCCAATGACTTCTACGGCATGAACCACTACACTGCCAACTATGTCAAGCATCGGGAGGAAGAGGCTGCTCCTGAAGACTATGTTGGTAACCTTGAGCTGCACTTCTGGAACCACCGAGGTGATTGTATTGGCGAGGAGACCCAGTCTACATGGCTGCGGCCATGTGCCCTGGGCTTCCGTGATCTACTTGTCTGGATTTCCAAGCGTTATGGCTTCCCCAGAATCTATGTTACCGAGAACGGCACCAGCATCAAGGGTGAGAATGACATGCCGCGAGAGAAGATCCTGCAAGATGATTTCCGCGTCAAGTACTATGACGATTACGTGAGAGCCATGGCCGATGCTTCTAGACTCGATGGCGTGGATGTCCATGGATACTTTGCCTGGTCTTTGCTGGACAACTTTGAGTGGGCTGAGGGTTACGAGACTCGATTCGGCGTAACTTATGTCGACTACGAGAATGACCAAAAGCGTTACCCCAAGAAGAGCGCTCAACATCTAAAGCCCCTATTTGATAGTCTCATCAAGCAGGAGGAGCATGTTGTAAATGGGAACGGTGTCAAGGCCGGACAGACCTGACAATGATCAAATTGAAGAAGAACATGATTATTATTACGGTTTCCCAAATATGATACTCCGATAAATTTATTGCAATTGAATTTGAAAAATCGAAGATGAAATGAAAACATGCGACTTCTTCCCTTGACGTGCAGAATATCTTTCATTGGATGGTTTACCTACTGTTCCTTTGAGGCATTGTGGTATTCTTATTAGAGTTGACTACGGGTTAAAAGTAACCTTGATATATAAGGTTATTTCGACCTGAATCTTGACACGAGGTCGTATTATGTCTTGATTTGTGTTCTGGGACAGCCAGACAACAGTCGATATCGACTTCTCTTATGTCGCGTGGTAAACCCTGAAATCCGTTTCTTGTAGCTTTGGCTAACGTTGCACCAAATTAGCAATTGGAAATTCTTACTGACATCGCTGCCCTTTCTGTTCCACATCCTCATCAATGGCCTGCCTCGAGGGTTCATCAAGCTGCATTTGTACTTCGATAGAACATTGTTCTTGGGCAGCACCCTGCTCTACTTCTTCGGTGCCACGTTCCTTGTTCCCTCTTCGCATGTAGTAGCGAAAGACGTATACAAGCCCCTGAGCCATGAACACTTGTTCGATGGTGTACAGCAGTACAGGTATCTGTATATAGGCTCTTGTTAGATCATCCGCACGCGCCCACATTGAAGTTGCTAGCGGTATACCCAAACTCGTTGTTTTGGCCGCTCCGCAAAAGCATACGGCGATCGTCTGCTCTTTAGACATGCGCTTGAAGATATGCCTTAGCCAGGATGAAGACACTGCTCTGACAAGACGCTCGGGTGGTCTGGCGAGAAAGAAGCAGATAATCGTGAACATAGAATATAACGCAACGTTCACAAAGACAAGAAAGAGGACGTTGCTTGTAGATAAGTCTTTCAACGCCCCGGTGCCGAAAGCTCCAGAAAAGGTCGTCCATACGAGCAAAACAAGGCACAGTGTAGAGACCTTGGCCAGTTTGAGAGCATTGAGAACTTTGACGGTGCGATCCTCCCACCTCCAACGTACAGCTTGACCAACAATAAGTGGCAAGACTACACTGAGACATAGCTGCTTGGCTACATCCGCATACATATGTCCTAGGGTGGACGGGTCAGCAGGGCGCCAGCTGTCGAATGCTTCAGGGTGCCCAGTTGGAAAGAATCCGTATATGAGCAGAGGAGATAGAAACGACCCAGCAACATTGCCGATGACAACAGAGATAATGGCAGCGGCTTCGTCTCCGCCTGAAGCCCGTGTCATTACGACATTAGAGGCAATAGTGGTTGGAAGACAGGCAGTGGCAAGAAGGCCGATGAGGATCGGAGGCGAAGGTATTTGAGACCTGAGAGCCCCAGCTGCGATAGAGATATGAACAATGACTAGAGATATGAGCTCTGGTTATGATCTTTTACGGCAGAGACACAACTCACCAAGCACAATGGCCGGGATAACGGCAAAACTAATACCGTGGACCAGAATATGTAATCTCCAATTTGTCACATTTGCTCGGAGCTTGCCTGGTGATAGTTGCAGCCCACTAACGAGAAAGATGAATGCGACCGCGCCGTATAGGATGCTGTACTCTGAACGAATGACGCCCCCATGTTGAGCAACAGCTGTGAACTGGGTGTTAGCACTTGTCTCGGCGGCGAGAGAGAACCATAACTTGCATGGGAAAAAATATCCAAAAACACAAGCAGTAGCGAAGCCAATGACCAAATATTGTGCCAGTATGAGATTGAGCACTTTCTTAAACCAACCAGTTGCTCCTCTTGGAGGCTTCTGCCTTTCCTCAATCGACATTCTCCAGTTTCGACGTCTTTCCCGCCATTTTTGGTATTTTGAAAGAAAAAGTGCGAGAGTACGTACGGTGCCGATGATCGGTTATATATTAAGTAACCAATGCTGCTTCTTGTAACAATCGTGCCATTCGTCAAAATAGTATGGGTTGGGTCCTTGTAGCTTGGCAGGATCAAAGACCTCCCGCGTTATTACCGACATCACGAAATGGTCAAGAGGGCGGACTTTGAATTGTCCTTGGAAGGCGGGCAGAAACGGATATCCGAGGTTGTTACTACACCAGCAACCAACATAACAAGTAGGAGGGCAAATGGGGGTTTACATTAGTAGCAGCATTTAGACAGATATCTGTATCATATCAAAGTACATGATACAATTACGCAAATTAAAACAATTGCCTTCCAAGCAGACAATACTCTCATCTTCATCTCAAGAGCGGGTCATGCCAAGCAAGAGGTAGGTCCTGGGCCTGATCCAGGTTTGTCTCGGAAACATCGCCTTAACTTTTCTACCTGCCATCTCTCCAAGATGAGTATGGAAACACTCAAACCTGTCCCTGGGAATGAGTAGCTGGCTTCTCATATAAGACAAACAATCCGAAGAAAAAGAAAGAAAAAAAAAAAACGCCGCGCGATGTGTAGTGGTATCAAGATGGATAAAAGGGAATAACATCTCGCAAGTCTGAGGGTGTAGACCGCTTGTTGCAACTCATTAAGAGACGTCCTGTTCATCAAAGGAGCTGTCTCGTCGTCGTCAAGGAATTAAAGAAAGTAAGTTCAAAGGGAATTGGCCAAGAGTCGATCTGTCAATCGGCCGAAGAAAGGCGTCACAAAGCGACAGTTTTTCTGTTTAAACAACAGCGGATGGAGGCTCCAAAGGTAAGGCGGTTCTGGAATCATTGGGGTTCGTGGTGCTGGGAGCTGGCGCAATCTCTGGATCAGGAATCTGGATATCGAGCTATCAATACGTTAGTAAATTCCCTGGTACGATGGGGAAAAAAAGTAACTTTACAGTCATGTAGCCCGTTTGCCGCAGAGGCAAGATCTTGGGTGGAATAGCACCATCTTCAGTGCCAATGGTTTTTTCCATCTCAAGATTCCATTGCTCAATCCACTTTTCGAGACTGTTCAGTCGAGACTTGATTCCAGTGAGACCAACGTCATCCCAAATCCAACCAGTGACGAGTCCAAGGAGGGTATCAATCATGTTCCGCAAGCCGTAAGGGTCAAACGCAGGAATCAATTCGCCGTTAAGCTTCTCGATAATTCGGCGGAATTCTTGCTCGGATAGACCAGCAGGGTCCAGAATCTCTGGGTATAGGTTGGAAAATGTCGGTGCCAAATCGCCCTTGATCAACCAGTCGCGACGTATTCGAATAATGCGCGTGTTGACATATTCGGGTGAGTCGACGGGAACATGAGGGTTGAGGTGAGGATAGCAAGGGTGCTGAGGGCCCCATTCACCAGCTGCATCGGGCTCGACATCTTCGCCCATAATAGAAGAATTTGTTGTCGACAGAGCGGATCCTATTCCATCGCCAGCCGAGACGTTAGAAATCCGCGGGTCCATGATGTCAGGACCACGCTCCAGATCCTTGCCATAAGCAGGCATAGGATCGTCGGTCTCTGGCATCATCACAGCCTTCCCTTTGCCCTTGTCAATCTTGACAACTGGATCTTCGACCACAGTCTCCTGAGCAAACAGGTCCCTGCTAAGACGAGGTTCTTCGGCAGACACTGCACCCCTGCGAGACCCTTTCTCGTCGTAAGAAGCGCGCACAGAATTCGGTAGGCTTATGCGCCTGTCACTGCTACCGGCCCTATCAACCTGAAGGCTTGCACGAGGTGTCAAAGAATGCCTTATCTGATGCTGTTCGGAGAGCGTAAGGAGAGGATAATCACTAGGTCCAGTACCTATGGGATCGGTCGGTGCTCGGGTATCGAATGTCGGGTGCTTAAGGGGAATGGATGGTGGTGGAGGGGTTGAGGGACGACGTTTGCGCGAAGATTCGGGCTTGGTATGAGGCCTAGGCGTCGAATTTGTGGGATTCCAGAGACGGACAGCTGATAACCGACGAGGACGATTAGCAACCCCAGCAGCCTTTTGAGGTCGAAATGGCGAAGGATGCAAGGTTGTTGCTTGGTAACCGTCAAGAGGTCGAGCTGGCTGGCGATGGATATTCGAGGCGGGAGCAGCAACAGCGGCTTGGCCAGAAGATGAGCCGGTTCTGGGATAGGCGGACCTTGGAGGTTCGAGGCTCAGTATTAGAGGGTTGCCGTGGGCATCTACGGCGGCCGGTATGGGGTTGGAGGGAGGAGGTCGGGCGAGATGGGGATCCGTTGGAAACAGGTTGTCGGCACGGCCGCCTGGACGACCGCGCTCTCTAGAAATGGCGAGGTCCTTCTCACGCTGACGTGAGTGAGGTAGAGATCGAGGTCAAGATTGAGACGGAAGCAGTCGTCGATTTGTTGGCTATGTCCCGGAGAGGGAGGCTGGGCGCTAAATGCCTGTGCACGGAGCCGGTGTTGGCGAAAGACAAACGCAGAGAAAGAGAACGAAGGAATGCGACAACTGCGCGTCGCAGCTGTTGCTAGACTCAGATCGGGAGCGCTAAGAGAAAATAGAGTATCGAAGGCAGTGGCGTCTGTAGAATCGTCGTCGTGTACGGTATCGGCCTTGATCTCGTAGTATTGGATTGTCGAGCGGCAGCGGGCAAGAGAATTGCTCGAGTCGTTGACAGGCAAAGGAGAGAGAGAGCAAGAAAAGAAGCAACAAAGAGACCAAACAACAACCAGGGGAAATTCGCTGACGGTGGGCCAATGACGGCTGCGGAAGGGGGCTGGGGAGATGTTGACAGGGGGTTTAGTGGATGATGGGCTGCTGGATGCCCCGGACGCCAGCATCCTCAGTGCTGGACTGCAGCCTAAGTGGAGGAGATCCCCTACCTCAGGCGAAAGTGACTTTGACTTCTCTCAGCTCGCCTTGCTCGACATGTGGATGTTTTCAGTTGGGAGGGATTTGAATCTCATAAAATCTTGCAGGAGAATTTTGCTAGAGATGGACGGGTTATCAGTAGGGCTGCCGGAGTTTGCGACTAGTTGTCGTAACACTATTGGACGGTTGACCCTCGAAGTCGACGGCTGATCGTCGTACTTGAGCAAACCAGGAGAGGCCTAATGAAGGGGTGAAAAGAAGGCTTTGCAAGCCCCTTTGACCTTTATAATGTCAACTATGTTTCCTTTTTCTTTATTCTTCTCTTCCCTCGCCGGTATCACCGGACGGTCCAAGGGTTGGAATTCTTGGTCAACAGGCGGAGATTTGCGCTCGCTTGAAGCCTTAGATGAATTAGCCTCATATAACGGACGGTAGTTGTGCTGTTAGCTTACAACCGGGCTCATTCAAGTTCTTGGGTAGTTCTGATTATGTCGACAGATGAGGCTCTTTCATTCTGCAACGGTGTCGTCAAGCAACGGGCGGACGAGCGAGACACGGGGGAATACAGCTACTTTATTGCAAGCGAGTCTCATCACTCAAAACTAGGTATACTTTAAAGAGCACATCGAGACATATGTCCATGCAAAAAATAGGAGACTAAAACTCTCCAGTTTCTTTTCCCTTTCCTATCTGGGCTATCTCTGACACCCAGTAGGTCGTTTAAGCATGCAGCGTGTGTGCTAATTGGTGTCTGGCGCTCTGTTCTCGTCATCAAATCTTCATCTTGAATCTTCAAAACATGGAACCAGGGGCTTCCGAGCTTCTGGACTCCAGCAAACTAGTCTCCATCCCCTCAAAATGGTCTTCTTATCCTTTGACAGGCGACGGCTTCTTTACAGGGGGTTTACGCAGTCCCTTGGGTGACGCTATGGTTCAATTTGTGCGGGCGTTGGGAATCCTTGTCCAGAGAGTTGATGGTTCGCTTCGAGCCGAGTTCAGAAGCATCTTCTTCCATACCTAGTTCATGGTTGGTTGAATATCCATGCAATGTACAGAGTAGTGATGGCCTCAACTGCGAGGCCGTATTCTGCTTTCCTCATCGTCCTATACTTGCATACATAATCTTAAGAGTATTTGTAGAGCTTGGAAGCAGTTGTTGTAGTCACTTAAGTCAAACAACATGCCCCGTTTCTTGCAGTTGTCAGAGTCATTCCACCTGAGATAGCCCCTGTCTCAAGTTGGGACGAACGTCTCAAATTTAGTTGCCCTTGCAAATTTTCGAGATCGTTACGACGGAAGAGAGATTTCCTACCCTAGTCAGCCTCGCTTGCATGACATACCTACTGTACAGTAGACCATTGTTATTATTAAGACGTGCTGCACGTGAGCTCTTGTGATGGAGTTGATCCTACACCCCCTGAACCTCTGGAACTACCGGACATTATTGACATCAGCTGAACGTTGACGTCACATTACTGACAACACGGACGGCCTCGACTCTATCATCTCCTGGTTCTTTTTCCAGACAGAACTCCTGAACGGAGACACCGACTTCCGGGCCTGAATGGACTCGTGCATAAAGCACTCAAAATTGACACGGGACTATTCCGTGATTATCCCAGCAATAGAGATGCTGCACATTCCGGAACATTGTTTGTCACCGACAGCTAGGTACCTACATGAATTTCAGCATGCGTTGGTTAAAAATAAGGTAGGTATCCTTACAGCTTGATGTTGGGCACACCCACAGCCATGCAAAAACCTTGTAATTTATAAGGGTTTCTCCCAATCTTTCCAAATGCATGCACCATGATCAAAAAGATCTTCCATTACGCAGAGCAGGCTAGACTGGCTGCTCGTAGCATACTAAACATGACACCTTCAAGCACACTTCAATTTGATCTCCCGCTTCCCTTGCATGCTGATCGACACGGCCCAAGACATATCTCAAGACATATCCAGATGACTGTCAAATCACAACAAAAGCCATGCCACCCACCCACTAGCCTAGCCATTCTTCCACATCAACCTTACATGTATTATAAGTTAGCCATAACTGGCCAGCTGAACGAAGGGAACATAGCCAAGGAAAGCCTCCACCTATTCCATGTAATGAATCCGAAGGCCAGCCCAGCTTCAGCTTCGGGACCAGCACCAGTACCAGCGCTAAATTAAGTACTGGATGTAGCACAGAAAACAGTCAAGAGCTTCGCTCTCGTCGGTCTCACTCTCCAATGCCGTATGTCACTTTACTTTCTTAGTAAGTGACGTCTTTTTAAGACAACTTCACATCGTCACTCTCTGGATGAACTCATCGCCACTACATTCCAGTTGCTCAAAGTGTTGCACAACGCATGCTTTCATCACCTACCTCCCTTTTCGTTTCCTCGACTGCTACGCTTCTCTTCCCTTGTCTTCCTTGGCCCCTCACTCTCCGCGTCTTGGGGAGCTTTGTCGCGTGACTTGGCTCAATGCGCCGCCTTTCTTTCCCTAATCACATATTGGACATAGTTTAAGCTCGGCCCTTCATCAACACTGAGCGCCGCCCAGCACAAACGGCCATAGCTGTTTCAGCAATAGAGCTTCGGCCATGACGGACGATAACACAGCGTCGTCCGCCGCTGGGAGACCCGCTACCGGAACAGGCTCCAGCTCCATCTTCGGTGCCCCGCCTCCCGGCCACGGACTCCGCCGTGCCATGACCGTCTCGGTCGCTGAGGATGCGGCTTCTCGACGTCAACATATGTCACCGCCTGGTTTCGACACGATACCGCCACGCCGCAGCTCAAACTTTTCAGAGTATAGTCTCAGCGAAGCTCGAGATCTTCTTAACCCCCAGCTTCGAGATCCTAGCAGCACCGAGGATTCTTCTCCTGGAGAAACATCTTCCCTAGCATCGTTGTCATTGGCTTTTGCCCTTCTTCCAGCTATATCTGGTGTTCTATTCAAGAATGGGAACGCTGTGGTAACGGATGTTATGTTACTGGGGTTGGCTGGCATTTTCCTTCACTGGTCTGTGACACAGCCATGGTAAGCTCCCATCCTTTGCTTTTCCCTACCACAATTTCGAGAATATATACTTATTCTGGACAGGGCATGGTATCATTCAGCACAGGAGGTACGGATACAGCACGAGTCAATAACCGATAGTGTTATCGACGATGATAGCGACCTCGACTCGAGCACCCACATGCCAGCGTCTCACTCGCCGCTTGATCACGTCCCGGAATACCAAGAAATTCAGACTGAACCGACTAAGGAATCGCAGGATACGAAACCATCAGGCCAGCAACTGGAAGCTCTTGCGGAACTATACTATTACGAAATAATCGCCCTAGCCTCGTGTTTCATTCTTCCACTCCTCGGCGCATACCTCTTGCACGCCATCCGATCACAGCTCAGTCGCCCATCCGAGGGTCTTGTTTCCAATTATAATTTGACAATCTTCCTTCTCGTAGCCGAGCTTCGGGTTCTGTCCCACATGATAAAGCTGGTTCAGTCGAGAACGCTTCACCTACAACGGGTAGTGCAAGGAGGGCCATCTAGATTCCAGAAAGGTAGTGAGAATTCGGGACAATTGGAATCCGTACTTGCGCGGTTGGATCGACTCGAGTCACGTTTCGCAGCAGAAGAAACCATGTCTGTCCAAGAAACAAAGCAGGAAGCCAGCAAAGCAAAGCAGAAGGACAGCGTTGTGGCACGCGATGTGCGTAACGCAATTCAACCGGAATTGGACGCGCTGAATAGGGCTGTTCGTCGTTACGAGAAGAAGGCGACACTTCTCCAGTTTCAGACAGAGTCACGCTTCTCAGGGGTCGATGCAAGACTGGATGATGCTATCGCCCTTGCTGCGAGTGCTGCGAAGAATAGCGCATCACATAAGACCATGCTTGTGTGGACGGTGGAATCACTCACCGCCGTTATCCTTCTCCCGTTCAAAACGCTGTTGAAAATCATGCTTTTGCCTCTGAGCACACTGTTAGCGCTCACCAATAAGAACAAAAAGAAGAGTCCTCCTTCAACAAAGATGTCACGCAGCAGTAGGAACGGGAAGGCGTCTGTTCAACCGAGATACAACGGTGATAGAGTTCCATCCAGAGTTGCCAAGCGATAACGGAGCGTTGCGATCACGCATTGTGTAATAGGCCTTAAAACGATATTTTTATGTCAACTCTCGAGAATGATTCACAGCTAGTAGCTTCGTCACCGTGAATGCCTTTCGAGACACACAAACTGAACATGACCTCGTATAGAATGTTACAGTTACACTTGCTAACTATTTATTCATTTATCAGCCTAAAGGTAACCTTATTGATTAAGTTTATTGAGACTTCAGTATGGCCAGAGACTTTATTGTTGATACTTTTATGGCTATTATTGGAATACCTGTGTCCCATATTTATTGGCCGTTACTAGGTCACAAGATATAATTTATTCATTTATATATTTAGAAGCTGGTTATGAACTGCTTTGACTTACGGGTTTCCCTAAATAACATCCATATACTGCATCCATACTTGTGATAGACCCATTGGTAGGAGGGCTCAAACTTCTTGGTGCGAGTGAGTGGATATGAGGTAGGTGTACAAAGCACAGCAACGAGCTCCCAAAATGGGTCATGTAAAACAAAGAAAAGGCTTCTCACGACTGGCGAAGCCAAGCTGAGGTTACCAGCACACGAAGGTCGATGTCCGTCCGGTATTGCGGGTGATTCCCAGTAATTAACGACACACCAGCTCGTGCAAGTTGGTCCTTGTCTCAGGTTGAATCTAATGAATGCCACTCTCGCCAAAATCGATGCGCCCCAGAAAGATATGCCCATGAGTTAGGATAAGCTAGTTTCGAATCGGTGATATAGAAATGTTGGCTGTTCAACTTGTACACATTTCCATGCATGAACTCGTCGAGGCAATGAGCTTATGGATAGACAGGTTTTCGGCTGATGGAGGTGGTCGGAGCGAGACTAGGAATTGGCTTTTCCACGTCACACATCCGGATGTTACGATGATAAGTTGTGCATATGCTGTCATGCTATTCTACATATAATGCTCGATGAATCGGCAAATCGTAAGTAGGTAATATCAGCGAGGCGCTAAGCTTGACAAGGATGGACAAGGTGTCAAGGATAGAGAAAATCCAAACAGATTGCTCGATCATCGATCGCGCCAGCCCTCGTTTCTTCGGTCCGTCAAGTTCAGTACAGCACGTGGCCGGGAATCCCATCGCCAGTAAGCCGGTGAGGTCTACCAGCATGGGGTTGGTGTGAGTGAGGCCTTGTCAATTATTGAAGCTAAAGATGAGTGTCGGACTAGTACTCCGTACTATGTCAAGCCTTGACTGGAAGTCAAAGACATGATCAAGTTGCGCTTAGGAACAAGCTGGCTTTGTAAGATGATGAGAGTCTGACAGATGTTCTGCGCTTCGTGTGCGTGTAACGGGCCTTAGGATATCGTTGTTGATTCGATGCCAAGAGCATCCCAGTAGCAAGGAGTTATGCTCCAAGGGACTGCAACTGGATCAACATGTCTCACTCAAAACATTGGGCCTTTCAACTGCTGGAACCCTACTCCGTACGTAGGAACAAAATACAAAGGGTGAGACCATTCAATCGTTGTACACCGCGCTTACAGACGATAGAACGCGTCGATCAACCAAGTAGATGCTGAGTATAACCGGGGACGTGCAATTTCACATAGACAATAAGCTAACGTTAGACCCATTTTCACATTCACCATGTTGGATATCGGTATTGACCCCAACGTTGTCCGTAATTTCTTCTTCATACGACGCCCACCGCTGCCTCTCCCATTCTCATGTAAGGAAACAAGGTTGACAGGGGGTGCTTGTCTCACTACTTTGGCTAATGATCTTCCCGTGACAAGATTGGCGAGAAGAGTACAAGCTGGACGTAATGGCATCCATAGTGAACGCACCCTTGGTCTGGCCTTTCATAAGCCTGTGTTTAGCTGAAGCTTGCCAACAACGATAAACTAAGAGAGTGGGACGCTTTAATCTCTTTAATTTCCAGACACGTCCTACCACTCGGCGCCGGTGTCCAGGTACAGTGGCGTATGTTCCAAAAGAGTAAAGAGATGAGGACTTAAAAGTACCACCTGGTACCCCGTGCATCCGGGCAAGACAAATCTCTCGATTGTATCCGCAAATGTCCCTCTTTGATCATGAATTATGACCTTGCCGGGCTATACTCCGTAGTGAGCCACAAGTTCTGCCGATTCGCTAAGCGTCTGATCGAGAGCTAGTATTTTGAGCTATTATCTGACCCGTTTGTTGGATAATGAGGTTGTCTTTGTTTGCTGGCGTACATATCCACCGGGGCAGGCTTTGCATTTTGTGCTGTGCGACCATCGCTTGCCCTGGACAGTCCTAAATGCCATCGCTGGACGCTTGCCAGTAGATATGTGTTTTGCATGTCGATGCGGAAGTCAATATGCCGCAACGCTTGTAGATCCCTGTCAATGGTTGAAAGTGTAGTAGGGAGAGAGAAACCCAAGTTTGACTATTCAACACTCTAAATACACCTGAACTTGAGAACCTTCAAGTGCTAACATCAGTTCTTGCCAGGACCGGAACAGATGACAGAAGTCAATGGTTGACTGACTACACAGCAAATCTGCAAGACATCTGACGGCCAATGAAACTCCACGAACAAAGTGATGCCCACGCCTCAACGGCCATTCATGCAAATCACTTCCACGTATTTGCAGCAAGTTTGAAGGCCACTTGGAGGTCTTTGCTTTGATGTGCACATGCAAACAAAGCCCTCAATCATATGCCAGAAACATATATGAGAACACTCCAGTGTGAAGCCAAAGTGTTCCAGGACAATCGAGACAACGCTTGGGCCTCGAGAAAAGAAGAGAGTTCACTCTCTGTGCTCTGAGACTCGAAATGGACCCTGAATGATGGGCCATGCCGCCATTGGGCGTCAACGCACGTTGCACAAGACTTAAATTAGCAGCCCGGATGATAGCCCGAAAATTTTACACAAGTCAAGGTATGTCATTTTTTTTTTCTTTGTTGCGGCTTGAAGCTCAGGTTCGTTGGTAGAGGAGAATCCCTATAAAATAACGAGGGGCTGAGTGGCTGGTAGACATACATCCCTTAAAAGCCGAGGGAGCACCACCTTGGAATCATTTGTAGGTCCTACCAATCAAGAAGCTGGTATCAAAGATACTTATCCTCAGAAGTATGATAGGCTAAGATTTAAGTGTCTTTGATAATGCAGGTTGAATCACTGGTGCTCACTGGCTTTAAGGGATAGCATTTTCGTTTCCTGAGACAGAGCAGAATCTTTTGGTGAGTCGGTGTGCCACGCCATGGGTGACTTGTCCGTAATATCACAGCCAACATATACTTTTGTCATCAGACACGGCATTGATGGGGGCTTTCGAGGCGCAGCTGAAGAAGGCAATGGCCCTTGATAATAAGTCCAAGGGCAAAGAAAGGTTCGCTGAGACAGACTAGGGTACAAGGCAACGTAGATTGGCCCATTCACAAGACCAATAATTTCGTGGACTCCGAGTGGTGATGATGCAGAACTGACTCTAATTGAGCTACGTGTGGCCATGGCATCGGTTGGAGGCAGAGTTGCCTGCAGCATCGTTGATGGCTCGCAACATAACCGGCCTGTTATTCTCCCTGCTTCTGGTATGTGTGCATCGCAAGGCGACAAGGTTTTGCTCTCAGAAGATCGCGAGAGAAACCCCGTTCACAAGGCAATACTCATACTCTCTTCGAATGTTTTAACGAAAGCCCTCTCGTGGATGAAGCCACATCAATCGTTTGATCGAACGGAATCTGCCAACAGGAAGAGCATGTATCTCCCAAGCTGAGAGCAAAAGGCCAGTGGCGATAGGTACAGATGTGTGTGGTGGTAATCACCATGTTGTGTCCATCCAAAAGGTCTCACTGACATGGATCTACTAGATGCTTTAGACCATGGACAGGGATAGAAATGGAGACCCAGTGCATGCTCTCACAAGCCCGCTGCTAATCAGCCGCTCAGCAGAATCCCTGCAATTTGCAATCTGAGAAAAAGCATGTCTGTGTGGGAAGTGGAGAGAAAGGCGCGGCTCTTATGCGTTCCGTCTCAGGAGGATACGACCAGTTGACCAGGTTGTGAGGCGAAGATGATTCAAAAATTGTAGCAGTCTTACTGAGCTATGATATGGAGGATCATTATCAGAGGGAAAATTGAGTGAATCTTGCTCGCTCTTCACTGGAGCAATTGATAATTAGAGGCAGCGTTTTATTGATGGCTCGGCTGTTAAATAGAGAAGCCTAGCTGCAGTAGGTAAGGTAAGGGAGGCTATCAAAAAGCCTGCTGAATGAAACAAGGTCGGCTTTGGCCTAATTGGGCCAAGCTTGTACCTGAAAGTACTCGAAACAGGTACCTCTTGGCCGCCATTGGCTGCCTTTCAACTCGATGAGGGATGGGCCGCTAAAATATTGTACCTTGGAAGTGCTTGAGGACTGATCCCCACCGGCTAATCCCGAACAAGGTAACCTGAAAAGTGGGTAATTGCAAGCTGGCGCAAGCCAAGAACCAGGAAGACGGTGGACCGCGATGTCCTGTAAGTCGTTCGTTGACCATCCATCACGACACCACAGCGTCACAGGAGGCCCTTGGGAAATTGGCCCAAAGAGGCTGTTCTCAACGGCCGCGCCATTTGCTACTGTTTCGTCCAGTCATTGCTAATCTTGGGCCATGCTTACAAGGGTATACCCAGCCGCTCTCCGCGTCTCCATCCCATCGCATCCGTCTCGAATCCAATCGCCCACCATCGGATCTTGAAAGTGAGGAACACACCCACTCAGCAGCTGATAACTATGATGCCACACCCTTCCCGGTTCTTGGTTCCTGAACCATTCTCTGGGACCTCTTCTCTTTATCTTTTACAGCTGCGCTTGTTTCCCTCTGGAGGTGTTAGATCTTGTTTTGAGGGCTTGCTCTGTTTCTCTGACGTCCTGCGCTGTGTTGCCGATTCGACATCGATATTATCACATCCATTTGTTGAAGATAGTCGCGGTTGAGATTACACAAAAAGCGCCTTGGTCATACGTTCTTTTTCCATTTCTGCTTTCTTTCACTTGCCGTCCTGATACCGCCTCCGTTACCTACTAAAAAGCTTGATGAACCCAAATCTAATTCGATCAGAATTGTATGCAACAGTATCACTTCTGAACTGCTTTCGATCTAGGCTTGTGTCTTTCTCTCTTGTTTCTCTACTTATTTCAACCCTAGTTCGAACACACCTTGAGCTTAGCACTTGATGATGCTTGCATAATCGCATACTATTGCGGCCAGCTTTTTCGGGTTTCAAAGCATCGATATCTTACATACCAACTTGTTCCATCAACGTACAATGCACTCTCGGTGGTCTCGACTGTGGGCGCTGTTCTGTCTGCTTTTGATTGTGCAGCATGCCAGCAGCGAGGTTTTTCGGATAGTTCCGAGGGAGGATATCAGCCCAGAGACGACAACGGCAATCGATTCCAGCACGACGTCAACGCGTGGACACAGTACTGCCACGAAGACTAGCGATGTTTCCGCGAGGCAGACAGAACTATCTGATGCCTCAGGATCTCAGTCCCAAACCGGATCTATCTCAGTGGCTGCTACTGAGACAGAGAAAACACAAAATTCAGACCCTTCATCAACCAGCACAGATGGCTCCCTCGAAAGCGGACTTGATGATTCCTCTTACTACAATGGTATTGCTACCCAGGGAAATTTGATTGGAACCTTGACTAATATTCTCTAGCTACGATACCTGCTGGACAGCTGCCCATTGAGCCCAGGCTCACCCCAGCCTGGGGTGTTGCAGGCACTATCTTACTTGTTACTGGCCTCGCATATGGCCTTGTTGGGATCAAGAACCGAATGATCCATACTTTCTTTTCAACTGCTTTCACTGCTTCATTGGGTGTTACCGTCCTCATCGTTTATGTCATGAAATCCGATGTCAGCGATGCTCTGCAGGGGGGCTATGTGGTTGCCGCTGTCATATCCGGCTGCGTCCTCGGCGGAGCCTCAATGTTTTTTCGGGAGATCACCGAAGGTCTAGGCTGTGCCCTGGGTGGCTTCTGCATTAGCATGTGGCTTCTTTGTTTAGTTCCCGGAGGGTTACTCGGGCCTGTGGTTGCGAAAGCCATCTTTATTGCTTGCTTCACCGTAGGTGGGTTCGCATTCTATTTCAGCCATTACACTCGGGACTGGGCGCTTATCCTTATGATCGCCTTTTCTGGCGCCACTATTACAGTCCTGGGAATAGACTGCTTCAGCCGGGCTGGACTAAAGGAATTTTGGGCCTGGGTTTGGGAACTGAACGATGATTTATTCCCTCTTGGCGCAAATACGTACCCCGTTACTAAGGGTATCCGCGTGGAAACTGCAGGCATAATCATCATCTTTCTATTTGGTATTATCTCACAGATCAAACTATGGAAAATTGTCCGGGAGAAACGTGTAAAGAAGGCAGAGGAAGCTGCTGAAGGAGAGCGCAACCTCCGCGAGGAAGAGGAGCAAGTAGGCCGGAACATTGAAGAAGCAAACGCTCGAGAAAGGCGCCAATGGGAGAGAATATATGGCGATGGAGACGTCGGAAGCTTGACAGCCTCGCGTGACTCGGACGATGCAGAGCCTACAAATGAAAAGAGGAATCGCAGCAGCCAAACGGACTCGTCTCAAACACGGTCGACTTCGATTGTCGAGGTCATTGAAATGGCGGAGATGCCAGATGCTGTTCAAACAAAAAAACAACCTACCATAAGATTGATGTCTTCTGACCAAGATGAAGACGGCAGGGTCACAGTTCGCGTTGCCACGGACGATACAGTACAGCCAGCCATTGGGAAAGTGGATCAGCAATTGGATACCGGAACTGCTATGCAAAATCTCCCTCTCAAGGGCGACGAGGTTGATCGGCGCATCTCAACACAGTCATGTGTTGCCAAATCTGCTGTACCTACTGTCGTTCCTCTCCCATTCACCATTCCTGTCGCTGATGATAATGATGATGCGCTGACGAACGGTGATCGTTCTTCGGTAGCGACCTTCGCCGATGAAGAAGAAAATACTGGAATTCATACTTCAGGCCAACGACACTCGCTTGCTAAGCGACTTTCTCGCCTGTCCCGAGGATCAATGGAGCTTCTTGGCAATATTTCACACCGATCTAGTCGTGTCTTTGGAGACTATCAAGAAAATGAATATGGCGAAAGTACTGACGAGTTGGTAATCTCACGATCGCGACCACGAGATGATGACGGCTCAGTTGCGGCGACAATTGATGACGACAGCATGACTGGTGATGGTCGCCAGTCACGTCCGATTTCAGAGCTCCCAAAGAGCATTGAGATTAACGCCGAGCTCTCTGAGAAGGACGATAAGGGCAACCTGAGCCCGCCCTTAATCAACCAGGAGGAGTTCATACCTGCTGATGGAAACAAACCTATCAAGGCCGAAGAGCCTCCCTCGGCTGAGGTGGAAAAGACCAGATCCACGACTTCTGGTTCATCAGCCCATGCTAGTCTGACTAAAGATCGTCTACCTAGGTCACTCTCGCGAGTAGCACTTTCCTACAGAACCAACGAGTGGGCGAAGCATCTGAGCAATGCCGAAGCTCCCGAAGTTGATGATATCCACATCGAGATGTCTCAAAACCCAGTAGTTCCGACCATTGAGGCGCCAGCACCTGTACAAGTCGACGAACTCCGAAAATCGTCAACTGAAGGAACCCCTGCACCCATGATTCCAAGACCAGACTCTCAGGCGTCCAATTACTCGCACAATGCCTCAAGGCGCAACATAAAGCAACATGTTCCAGCCGCTCTCGCTTTGCTCACAGGCGAGAGTCAGAACCGAAGCCCTGGGACGACTCCAACTAGTAGCTTTATGGCAAGAACTTCTTCGGGGGGCTTACAAATAGTCTCGGGCGGAATTGCGCCAATTGCAGAAGAACAAATTGTTTCAAGCCAGACTCCGTCGATTACTGAGGAGGATAGCATGGGGGTGCAAAACAAGAATGCTCCAGCGGCAAATGAAAGTCAACGCACTTCAACACCCGGCGTTGTATCTTATTCGAGCCCCCAGACTCTCCTTGGCCAACGAGAGATGTATCTCCGCAATAAATCGGCAGGGAACCTAGTGCCCAGCTCATCCGACGTGAACCTTGCCACACGCCATAGAGCTTCAAGCGACGCAATATCACTCAACAATTATTCGATGTACGCCGCTGCTATTGGTGTAGATGTGGACGATTTGCCATTAAATCAGAGGAAGGAACTCTTGCGACAGAGCAGTCTAAGCCCTTCTGTTTCAACACCATCTTTGCAGCGGCTCAGTGGCGGCAGTAACAGTAACGGTTTCAATAGTTCAGAAGCACTATTGAACACTCACCAACCGAGACGTGTGTCAACCCTTCCCACCTCTGCCGCCCGCGAAGCTGCCCTTGCGACATTCCGACAGTCAGTTCAACATGAGTTGCGCGCAGGTACCCCTGTCATCAGTAGTTCTGGCCGTGAAACGCCCTTCACCCCTTCGTCTCTCTTAGCCAGCAGAGAAGTTGAGGTCCAGCGTAGTGTGGACATGAGTCGCAACATCCTTTTGAGTCAAAAGCAAGCCGAAGCCCAGCGCCGCGAGACACAGCAGCGGGAAAAGGAGTGGGCTGACAAAGCCTTCGACGAACGAATGCGAAACGGTGACCTTCTTGACGTTCATCGTGAGGCTATGCGTAAGCTTCAGAGGCACGCCAAAGACATGTGACCAATGTCCTCAGCGACTTTCTTTTGGATTCATTGTACTCCGAATTAGTTTCATTTTCTTTCTTTCCTTCCTTCCTTTTATTTTCCAAGCCATTTTACATTCCCATTTTTTATATTTTTTGATTATTATGATACCAATGGGTTTCACGGTCACTATTAAAAGTCGGGGTGGGTTGGTTATGACGTATGGGTAAAATATGATACTGGAGCTCGGAAAGCTCCTTACTACAATATGTATACTAGATAAACGCGTGGGGATTAATCTAGTGCGTCCTTCGCTCTCAGATCGATGGCAAATCCAAATTTAGGCTCATCTTAGCTCAATAGCCAACTAATCAACAGTAAAAGGAGAAAAGGAGTTCATGAAAGGTGAATTATTAAGACTTGTAAAAGTACTTGACGACATACATTTAAACCAGAGTAAACGCTTTTCATACCTACGCCGTCGCCTGCAATGATGCCGAGCCCGGGTAATACGAGCTATGTTAGAAACAAAATGGTGATAAAGAAGATAAAAGACAGGGGTCCCATTGCATCAACTGAGTGGATAGTGTTTATCATCTTGCCCAGCCATACGTGCGCTCCTAGCGCCGATATGTTTCCTGCAGTGGTTCAGTTGTAACAGAATACGTCGACGACATGGGGACCAACAGACTCGACTCGGTAGCAAGAATACCGGGAGTCGGTGCGATCTCTCTACCGGCCCAAACAAGTGTCTGGCTGCAAGGCTGCGTAGTACTGTTCTCCCACAACTGGTTGTTGACGACGGAGGGGAGAGAGTCAAGAGGCAAGCCCCGATCAAGCGGGGGTCGTTCATCCTTCTTCTTGCCGAAGCGAAATGAGGAGAGTGAAGGCAATGGAATGGCGGGCATGTCGAAGCGCGTCCGGAAGAGAAAAGGATTACGAGGAGGTGGGTTGAGGGGTTCTGAGAAAGTCGAAATAGTTGGGGGAGGATAGGAAATCTCCCGTAAAGGCGACTGTGATATTTGCAACCCACCCACTCGAGGTCCTAACTCGTATTCACGAGTAACGAGAGGAGCGTCGGTAGACTGCAAAGATATTGGGTTGAGGCTTGCAGAGGATGCTGTGCTCAAATTGCGCTGAGACAGAAGACTCCTGATCTTGCTCGATATCGAAGAGGTACTATGTAAAATTAGTTATACAAACATAACCCCCCCCCAGTTATTTACTCACGTCGAAGTCGTGGAGCCCATGAAACGAGAGTGTCCAGAACTGCTCCCACCGATTGTCCTGTCGGGGTCATACTCCTCGTGAAGCTTGGGGAAGAGACATCCAAAGCCAAGACAGAGCAAGCCGCGACGATAACTATTCATGGCATCCTTGGTCATGCCAAAAAAGATGACGACAGGAATGGCGGAAAGGATGTGGATATAGCAGTTGTTCAGATACCCAAAGTTGACACCATTGGAAGAGACAAAAATGACTGCCGACCATGGATAGGGGATCACTCGATTATGGATGAGGTCGTAATCAAAGGGCTGGAGAGGAAATGCCTTCCGCATGTTTAGAACAGCAATGGTGACCACAAGAGGTAGATAAGGGACTAAGATGGCCAAGACCATTAGGTAAAGGCGACGCTTCGTCCTCTGAGCGCGTTGGTTAGCAGACCTGCTGCTGTTGACCGCCGAACGAGTGGTTTTTGCAATGTCACGAAAGCGTATATAGACAAGGACTTTGTGATGTTAGCTACCTAAGACCTATAAGTGGCTAGGTGATAAGGGAGGCATAGACTAACTTGCATATCCAGATGTTATCAGTGCGATCGTAACAGGGGCCAGGACGAAGAAGACCATATATGGCCATGAAGGCCATGCGATCCAACTGCATCCAGCCAGGGTAGCTACTGCGTATCTCTGAGTAGTCAATGGCCAGACCCATGCGACCTGAACGATTGGAAGGGGAAACATGATGAGTGCCTGGACCAGGTTACGCCGGCGTCGCTCCCGAACTGTGAGGGCATTGGCACGAAGGAGACCGACTTGCTGGGCAAGATTCCGCATGATGGCCAGGAGGCAGGTTCCGAATAAGGCACCAATGAAATTGACGTAGTAGGCATTGAGATCGCAGAACACCTCGCCATTCCACCACTTGCTAGTGTCGTCGTTCCGCCAAATGAGAGCGTTAATTATTGTGTCGAGGTTTGACCATTCGATGTTGGCAATAAAGACAACGGCAGCGAATTCTCCATTGCGGTAGAGGTTCTTTAGAGGGACTATACAGGCAATATTGGCGATGAGCCCTAAGAGAACTCTGCAAACAAGGTTGGCTGTGAGAGATGGAGTGGTGACGGTGCCGGGTCCAGGAGCCACGATGATGGACATGTCGTCACGACCAAACAGGTGAGATGAGTCGACCATTACGACAACTAAGAAGGAGGAAAAGAAGGAATGAATATATTTCAAATTTATCAAGGTCAAAGAAACTGGGTGTTGTTGTTGGTGATGGTGATGGATGCAAGATGGCTCCGGACGTCCACGTCTTGGCTCAACGGTTGATCAAGGCGGGAAGCGCAAGGACCTCCTCACCCAGGAAAAAATGACTCTGTTGGCTATGTCAAGCAGGACTTCAATAGTATATAATGAAAGGAAGAGGGATGTCAATAGCAGCGAGATATGTCATGGTGAAGGGCTCAATAAGACGGCGGTACCGTCACTTGGACATGAGATGAGATGAAGGGGCGACATGCCAATTGGCGTTCCTGGATCCCTAATTAGCAGGATATTTCGATCGGGGAACTATCATTAGTCCCCCTTCCCCCTTTTAATAAGGAAGAAGCTGGAATCTCCGCCTCCATTTGGATTTTGGCGTTACTGTCATGTCTGCTTGTATAAGGCGCGGCTATTGTGGGCGTCTATTGACAACCCGATCGGGTAAGTGGATCTGGCAGGGGGTAAGCGAACAAGACCACTGAATAAGGCTCAATAGGCTGCAGTAGTACATGGATACTTCCAAGCCCATTTGCAAAGTAGAAACAGGGCTGTTTGATATCATAAAGTTGGTAAAGAGATCGGCGGCGCTAGAGTCTGAGCCGTCAACTATGTATGGCCGTTTCTCACCAGTGGTAAACCGATTTGATCATTTATGGGAAGTGATCCAGAGCATTTAGCACCATGGTCCAGATAGGAGGATGAACAAGGACCGCCGTTAGAGTGCAATTGAAATGGTGATTTCAGTCTGTCACCGCTAGTGAATATTTTAGATACCTACCTACCTAGTCTATGCTGCAGAAAGTGATTCGTTTCTTCCGATTCACCGAGAAGCGAAGTCCGCTTTTGGAATGGACCACTTCTTGGCCACGCGCAAGTTCAACGGGCTGCAGTTTAAGGTATTACATATTTGATGGTAGGTTAAGTTAATGCGCATAAATGCAAGGCCGTATTCAAATCGCAGGGTCGCAAATATGCAGTTATCCAGCACTCCACAGTAAGCGGCACCCATCTACCGGGTCGCCCAACGCCTTGAATCTGAGCCAATCAAATAGTGCATTGAGGGAGCATCCCTAATTCCAATCTCAGCTTGCCCACCCTATCGCGTATCAGGGTTTCGAAACAAACCGTCTTGACGCGACAAGCACACCAAAGCTCAGTCCTCCAGTGTCCGCCTTATCAACACCCACCCATACCCTCGCCGCCCCGGTTTCCAGCTTCAGCTCTTCACCAGCAAAATATCACACAAACAAGCAAAAATGTCTTTCTCATCCGTCTTCCGACGCGCCGCTGTTACCCCTGCCTCTGCTGCCCGGGCCTTTAGCACCACCACCCCTCGACCTCTGGCCAAGATCACCATCATTGGTAATCTCGCCGACACCCCCGAGGTTCACTCCACCAGCACTGGTCGCGAAGTCCTCCGCTACGCTGTGGCCAGCAACAGCGGCACTCGAGACAACCGCAAAACCAGTTGGTTCCGAGTCACTAGCTTCGCCGAGGGCCCTCAGCGCGATTTTCTCATGAACCTTCCTAAAGGGTACGATAACTTATAAAGGCAATTTGCAACGCGTGGTATTTTGTGCTGACCATTGCATAGTGCCAGCGTCTACGTTGAGGGTGATGCCTCCTTGAGCACCTACACCGACTCAAGCGGTCAGAACCGCAGCAGCTTCAATGTTGTCCAGCGTATGTCTACTCCTCCCTATATACCATTTACCACAGCTAACCATTCTTGAGGCACCCTCGAGGTTCTCCGACGACCCCAGGCTCCTGAGCAGGGCGAGTAAGCAGCAAACATCAACTGAATTTCTTGTAACATGGTCGCAAATAAATCGCCTGGCCGTAGTTTTCTGCCTACCTCTTCTCCTCTCTCACTATGACCCGTTTCTTTTGTTGGATGTTAATGTATGGATGTAATGTACGATGAGCGTTGTGCCCAACCTTAGAAGGATCTGTATGATATCACGATGCAATAAACTTTGTTGATCACTCACTTATTCCTTCGCCGTGTGTTCGCTTATGCAGGCTGCAGAATAGAGCCGATGGCTTAAGAAGGGTTGTCAAAGCACTACTCCGTACCTAGACTACCTTATCGTCATAAGTACCTATGTATGTGTGACCCAAGTTCTTTAGACGCACTGTGGATTCTCCTCCGTTTGGGCAAGTTTCTATCACAGCAAGTAAGAATTCCTCTACCTAGGAAGGCAGGCCTGCTTGTCAACAAGACATTGTGTGGTGTCGATACCTTGTAGATGCTGAAAGCGCTGTGCCTACACCAATGCACAACTGTCCATACATCCGAAACCAGCAGCGACCCCACCTTCCTCGCTCTTATCGCCCTTTGTACGCAAAAGATACCCGGCTTCCTCATTGTGCTGAACTTTGCCTGTGCTCTGGTTCCAGATGCAGGTACCATAAATCCCCAGCTCGCAGATGACACCGCCTTGCTCTAGATTACCATTGCGAAGAATGATGTTATTGACAGGTGGGGGAGTGATGAGTTCCATGAGAATATAAGATCCCCAGTGGGATTCGGGAACAGATTTGAGAAAGTCTGGAATAGCACCCCGATAGATGTTGTTGCCACCACCTTCGCGCTGGGGCTTTAACACATAATTTTGGCAGATCTTGGGGTCGAGGGCCTTCTTCCGAGCCTCGAGGCCGGCATCGCTGCTGTCCATCGGGTAGATGTTGGTAAATGTGCGCCACAGCTCAGCTGCCTCATCCGTGTCATCGCGAATGAACCTACTAAGAACCGAGGACTCTGTGGAAGGGCGTGGTGTTGCGAGAATTTGTTGAACCTTCTTCGTTCCAGCTAATTGAGTCAGGACACTGGGGCATTTAATAGCATTCGACCTCTCCAGGTGATAACGAGCCTCCCAAGCTCGTTGATCAGGGTAGTCAGAAGGCCCGTATCCAGATCGCATGTAGATCACGGCAACTTCGTAAATCTTGGAGGGGGCCCTTGGAAGGATGTACAGCAGCTGGCGTTTAGAGGTGTCTGCAATCTTACTGTGCTGTAGGATTTGAGAATAAGGTAGTCGGAACACAGGGATAGATGGCAAAGAGCTAGATATTTGGTATTCAAGATGGCGCTGGTCGAAGATATTCCTCTCGCCGTCTTGCACGAGAAAGATGACGCACTTCTGGTGGCCGAGTTCAGAGTCGGGATAAATGTTGTATGCTTTCACGATACCTGCTGCTAAGCCACGAGTGCTGGTGTTCTCGGGCAGGTCCAGTGATCCTCGGGTAATAGAGTTGTCCAAAATCGGGTACTCGGCTGTAGCAAGATACCTGTTCTCATTAGGCTCAGCTTATTTAATGAACAGTTTTCCAAGGGAGTCAAGTTACTTATGGAGAGCGGAGGTGTGTGTCGAAAGACCGCCAAAAGACGAAGCAATGGTATTAAACTCCACCTGCTTGACTTGCAAAGAAGACTTTGAGGCTTCGGTATCCTGATGCACCATATAGTCTGAGCGAAACAAGCCTAGAGACAGGGGCTGTTGTCTTGTTAATGAGGCGTCTTTAATGGAACCAAGGGACACTTGCCTGTGTATATCCCTCAGCTTTGACCTTGGTATGAACGTCCCATAAATTTCGAATAAACTCATCACCATCCGAGACCCTGGACTTATTTAGAAATGATAGCATGCAAACCTGAGGTGTACTGACTCGTTCACAACTTGAGCCAAGAACTCTTCATCCCTGCTCACTGAGGCATACAGCTCGTTGTAGGTCTTTTGAACTGCCTTGGCCTGCGCGAAGCATTGTTTGGGAAATGGGCTCGGGAACAAGGTCACGGGAACGTTGATAGCAGCGATGCTTTTTGGGTCTGCCTCGGCGGCTATGACTGTGGGAGGAGGCCTGACTGCGAGGCCATTACCTATTGACCAGTCCTTGACGGTCTCGATGAGGGCGTCCTTTTCTTCGGTCTTGAGAATGGGTGGGTATCTCCCGTCTGTGAGAGAAGCCATTATGCTAGAACTGATACCTAGGCCTTGCAATGACTGGAATCGGAAAATACTTTTGATGACAGACCACCTTGGGTAAGGTAGGTAAGGTAGGTATGGGAGAGTACCTACTTAGTATGAAAAGTCCTTGATGTATTAGTCAAGACGCTGGCTTGCGTGCTTGGCTGAACGGGGTGGCTTAATAATTACAGGTGGGTGCGGGACGTGGAATACCTGGAGATAAAAGGCTCGTTCTCATGTTCAATACCTAATTTTAGGGCGATAGACAAGACCCACGGCAATTGGACTGGCAATTGGACTGGAAGGACTCTGCGTACCTACATAGGTGTAGTACTTTATATTAGTGTTTTACGAGGGGCATTTTCTACAGCAGGGTAGCAGATTGTGAGGATCATATTATTAAGTAAAATAATATGTATCCTGTTTTGCGCTTCACTTCCAGCGAGGTTGTCATTCTGAATCGGAGAGGATGTGGGGTATGTCGATATCTTGGGCCGTGTCAGAAAACCCAGTTGGACTTTCAGGTGCTAAAGTACTGAGTGAGTTATTTTGTGTCTAGTATTTTAGCACTCAGGTACCTACCTTACTGGTTCCAATCACATCTATTCCAGGAACATCGCATCCATCTTATTCTCCCATATCTTATGACGGATCCATTGTCTTCAGCTAGATTGTTCATGCATACTTGAAATCGACTAGGGTACACTACTGTGTTTGGCGGGGGTATTTGACAGGGCTTCTACCTTACCTATTAACAAGCTGCCGATCTAGTTAGAGACCCGTGGGTACCTTCAGGCCTGTAGCTGTAATACCAGCCTGTTATGAGACATGTAGTATTGCAGAGCAGAAAAGGCTGCTACCTTTGCCCCATTGTCTTCTCTTTCCCGCACGCTTTATCTTTCTTTTTTAAGTGTTCTCCTTTTCTTCTTCCTACTTCAGCTTTTCAGTTACCTCCGGGGTCAATAACTTAGTACTAGTAGGTAGTAGTAGTACCTTAGTAAGGTAGTGTACTTTCGTTGCTTCCATTCCATACCTACTAGGTAGGTATCTAAGGTACTAGGTAGGTAGGTACCTATGTACCTTACCGGTTGAGACTCGCAAAGTCACGTGACATCAAAGGCTACTATGCCTCTACCCCCCGGTCCTAATGGAGGCGGTTGCCACTTCACACGCACAGTACTAGCCTTGCCTTCGGTACCGTGCATCAACGCGCTCTGAATGGAAAAGAAGGCACCCTCCCCAACATCGCTCAACTTTGCACCTACGATTTCTGCGAAACTCGGTTCATTTCTTTTCTATTTTTCTTTATTCTTATGATCTCATAGAACTCATAGAGAAGCCAGCCCTGAGATTTTCCTGTCCACATCGCACGTTTCACATTTCTTGCGCTCTGCTTGCATTTCTACTTCACCCTTTGACACCCAAGTCTTCATCTTCTGAACATTTGAGATTTCATTTTAACGCCAAAACACAACAAGGATTTAGCCTTGAGTGGCCTTTGTCAAACGCGGCCAAGCGGCGGCGGCTATGCACATTTCCTCCCACACATATTCTAGTCGCTGGGCTTTTCCTCAGCAAGCCTGTCGCAAAAGCGCATGCTTTGAAGTATAATAAGGATTCTCATGTATGTTTCTTCCCGTCCTGAATGACCAATTCTCCCGTTTGATCTTTAATGACAAGTTCGATAGAATAATTATCTGTGCTCTTCTAGGCAAGTGTGTCGCCAAATGGATGACATTGTGGATGATCCCTATTCCTGGGATATCGACGTGGTTGTTAATCGACTCTGCGCTCCTGGGGTCCCATGGAGTCGAGATCCTGCATTCCTCGCCACACGCATCCAGGAGGAGGAGTTTGATGGCAAGACCCTATTGACCTTTGAACATGTGTGTTCGCGTCACGAGTTGATGGACTGTCTCGGCATTAGGATCGCCCGCCACAAAGCTGCCCTCGCAGAAGCTATCGTTACTCTCCGTTCTAAAAGCAAGGGGTATTGGGAATGGCAAGCCGACTTCACGCGAAAACAGTCTGGGTTACCTGGCGAGGAAGCCTCAACCTCAATACATATCACGGAACAACGACAATCCTTTAATCTTCCGAACGGTGTTCATTGTAAAGAAAAGGAAACCCTTGTCTCCATTTCTAATACTAACGGAACGATTCCTCATGCTGAAGGGAACCCATTGCAGCATGAATCAGATAGCCAAAATCATACCCACACACACCAAGCAAGAGACCAGCTTCAACTTGCAACGCATTCTTGTCAGCCGCCCATTCATGAGCCTCCTGACCAAATTCCCGAGGTTCGTGAGAGGTCTAGTAAACGCAGGCGGGTGGCGCCCATGCTGTTGACAGACACCCCAAGGAACGCCGATCCTGCTTTCCTCCCGACGGAAGCTGATGTGCTTGACTATGCGACCACCAAGCCTGGTGTGGAGTTTGCAGACGATACCTCTGCAGACTTTCCATGGGATAATGCACCCTCGTATGCCTACCTAGGCAAGGGCAAGATTTCAAGAGAGGACATGCTGACCCCAGTTGGCATGTTGAGCTCTCTCCTCAATGAGAGCGACGACGATTCCTTTACTTCATTCAGCATTCATACAATCCCACCTGGAAGAAGACTCGCGGCAAACAAACTTCTCAAGCGGCTTCTCGCCGGCCGCTGTCGCGTACCTATCCATTCCTCTGGGTCGCCAAGTCACCTTTCCACTGAGTCTGATGAAATCCTCGAACTCACCGACCTTGACAACGAACTGGACGCTGAGACCTTGAGGGAGATAAAGGAAGAAGAGGCTGAGAACGAGAGGCTTGGTGCTCTCGACGACAATCCCCAGACTTATCCTTTTGTCACGCCTGAGCGAATCGCAGAGATATTAAACGAGGCCATAACAGCTATTGAGGAAAACTGGATTGAGAAGAAGCTCCCAAAGTATGAGCGGAAAGCTTATAGTCTATGGCAGAAATCTCGCCGCCTTGGCATTAAGGGCATACAGATTCAGAATGCTTACAAAACGGCTAAGCATCTTGTCGAACGACTCCAGAAACTCTGTCTAGAAATCCAGAAGACGGACTCGGCCTCCGAGGCACATTACCGAGAGGCAGCCAAGAGCCTCGAGCAAAGTTTGGAAGACAAGAAGTATCAAGAGTGGTTGATTAAGTTGCTTGAGTCGTCAAGGCCACCCCCAAAACTACAAACAGTGGTCCGTCCGAAACCACGCACCGCGCGACAGCTGGACACTCTGGCCCTTTTGGAAGACGAGGTTCTGACTAGCTCCGAAGAGGAAGACTTCGTGGTTCCTGACGACCACATGGATGCAATTGAAAATGGATTGACGAATAATCGGGGTTCAACACCTCTCGCTATGAAGCAGGAATGGGAGGATTTCGAAACTGACTTCATGGATTTGACTCAGGATGACATGGATGAACCCCAAGGCTTGGGTTATGACATGACTAATCCCATCGATTTGACTAGCCCTGCCAAGCAAGCGAATAATCCCTTCAATGGAGACCGGGGAAACGCCATTACTCTCGGAAAGAATCTTTCTGTAAAAGAAACTCTCGATGCAGGCCCTTCTGATGCAACCATCACTAATGGGGAGAGCTTGACAACGGACGACTCTGCTAACGTCGAGAACAACCCACTTGAACCTGATGCTGTCGGTTGCCAGGCTCTCATTGACCATGTCTCTAAAAGGTCTCCCGACGAAAAACAAAGCCAAGAGATCCAGCCAGAAAAGCTACAATCTCCACGTCAAGCTGGCGGCTTTCAGCCTCCACCCATTGAGAGTTTTGGTGATCTTCAGCAGCTTGCATCTCAACCACTTAAAAACTACGTCAAGCGCAACGATCGCTGGCGATTGTTGATCGGTGAGATGTGGCATATGGAACATGCCCGGCGGAAGTCAGCGGTCGATCTGATATTATCAGATCACCCCAATAATGTATGGGAGGAGCATATCCAGCCATATTTATTTGAACCCCTTGAAGATCCCGAACAGCTACCCCAGGGCAACGTAAAGGTAGTTCTATTTGACGTTGTACGTCTTTGTCGCTGCTTCTTCGTGTGTCAACACACGACAGAAGAACAGATGCTTTCCTATAAAATGGGAAAGTTGAGGAAAACATTGAACCAGGCACGAGTCAAATTCTTCGAACCTCTCTGCCTGTTCGTGGCGGCTCTTACGCCCCACTTCCCCCAGGATAGTCAAATCTATAGACAAGACATGGACATTCTCGATGACCTATTTCCAGAGGAACAGGATGAGATGAATGGCCCTGATGATGTCTTGGAGGACGGGCGTGCGGGGCGTCGAAGACCAAAAGAAAGAGAAATCATCCGTGATAAAGCAGCCGTGGATCTTCGAGAACGCGAGAATCAAAGGCTTAGGGAGCAAGAGGCTCGCAGAAAGAAATTGAGGGAAACCCTCGCACTGGATGGCTCAGTGTCACGGGATGGGACTCGCCTTATCATAAACGAAAGCAAAGAAGAAGACCAAGGTCTTATCTACATCCATGAGGACATTGGTCGCCGTATTAAGGATCACCAGATCGACGGCGTCCGTTTCATTTGGAACCAGATTGTGCGAGACGCCAGTGTTCGACAAGGTTGTTTGCTAGCCCACACAATGGGACTCGGTAAAACGATGCAAGTCATCACTGTCCTCGTGGCCTTGGCAGAGGCCGCACAATCAAAAGATCCATCTGTAGTGGCTCAAATACCCGAAGATCTGAGGGAACCGCGGATTCTGGTTCTTTGTCCAGCTGCCTTGGTGGACAACTGGATGGATGAGCTCCTCAAATGGGCACCAGCGGATCTACTAGGTGAGCTACGCAAGGTCTCATCTAATACACCGGTCGAGGAAAGGGCTGCGTTGGTGTCGTCATGGGCTTCTGGCAGAGGCGTCCTCACACTTGGCTACGAAATGTTTAAAATAATCATGAACATGTCAGATGAGCTAGCAGATCTTCTGACAAATCGTCCGGATGTGGTCATCGCCGATGAAGCGCATAAGATGAAGAACCGGGAGTCGCAAACTAACCTGGCTTGTTCGAGGTTCAGGACAAAGAGTCGCATCGCACTCACAGGGTCACCACTGTCCAACAGTGTACTAGAGTATTTTGCCATGATTGACTGGGTTGCCCCGAACTTCCTTGGCCCGTTCTCCGAGTTTAGCCACATCTATGCCTCTCCGGTCGAGCGAGGCCTCTATAATGACAGCACTCCAGCTGAAAAAAGGAGGGCGCAAATGAGGCTGAAGGCGCTTGAGCAACTTGTGGCACCGAAGATCAATCGTCACACGATCGCTGCCCTGAAAAATGACCTACCACCAAAGCAGGAGTTCATCATATTCGTGCCTCCGACGACACCTCAGAAGCAGTTGTACCAACTGTACATCAGGGGTGTAGCAAGACAAGGCACCGACTCGCAAGCCGAGACTTTTGCTGCTATCAACCATCTTGGATTGATTTGCAGCCACCCACGATGCTTTGAAGCAAAGGTAAAGGCTATTCAAAGGGGCATCCGCTCAAACAATGACAATGAAGACAAGTCCTTCCCCAAGTCTATGATTCCAGAGTTTCTGAAAACGTTGCATTCTTTTAGGGACTTGGACACGCCAACGCTTTCATTAAAGACAGAACTACTGACAATCATACTCGACGAGGCGCGTCAAGTCAACGACAAGGTGCTCATTTTCAGTCAGTCCTTACACACACTGAATTACATCGAAAACATGTGCAGAATGCAGAGGAGGACAGTTTCTCGCCTAGATGGCAGCACACCAGTTCCGAGTCGACAGAGGCAGACAAAAGACTTCAATGAGGGTAGCAAAGAGGTGTTTCTGATATCTACCACTGCTGGTGGTGTAGGACTCAACATTCAGGGGGCTAACAGGGTTGTCATTTTTGACGTCAGATATAACCCATCAGATGAGCAACAAGCGGTGGGCCGAGCGTATCGTATTGGCCAGCAAAAGCCTGTATTCGTTTACCGGTTCATGGTCGCAGGAACTTTTGAAGATAATCTTCACAACAGACAGGTTTTCAAAATGCAGCTGGCATCGCGAGTTGTTGACAAGAAGAATCCCATCAGCTGGTCAAAGCGCAAAGGCGACGTAGTGTCGGTGATCAGAGAGTGTCCGCCAAGCGATCTCACCCCTTATCTAGGCAAGGACAGAATTCTGGACAAACTTATAAATCATCGCCAGAACGGCGAGAGCATCCGTTCCATTGTGACAACGGACACTTTCGAAGAGGAAGATCTTGGCGCAGCGCTGACTGAAGATGAGAAGAAACAAGTAGCTCAAATGATCGAGCTGAATCGTCTTCGAGAAACCAACCCAGAGGAGTATTTGAGGGCGAAAGACCGAGTGGATTTAAAGGAGCAGGCTAGGTTGTATGGAGAACAAGATGAACTTCTTCGTGCGAGTTCGTTATCTCAACAACTTGCCCCTCGATCAATTGATGATACTTCGGGTATGCTCCACCATGCACGATTTCCACCTCCAGCAACCGCTCCATCTCTTGAACAGGATGTCTCAGGCGCCGAGAAAATACCTCACGAAACCAGCTCACCTGTAACCCCCCCCTCCCTGGCATGATTCGGATTCCCTGCTTACACATGTAATAAGGCAAACCAGTTTGTGTCCCAGCAACCTGCACCCTCTAGCCATGGCCCAGCACCAATGCCGATAGCTGGTGTGAACACCTTTTTCGGAGAAGTCAAGAATTCTGGACCAGTGATTGAGCCACAATCGGCCCCGGTAATTCCTGAACAGTCGCGCACGAGTCCCATCTTTAAGCAAGGTAGTGTCTTCAACGTAACCGAGAACCCTGCTATGGTCGAGTTCGAGGGTTGTCTGCGGGACAGCCTTCAAAAAACGAAACGCAATGTGCCACAAACAGGAGGTAAACCTGGTGAGATTGCCAAGTCTACAACCATACGTGTCAACGAGGTCCGTAGGAAGGGCCAGTATGGGTTGCTCCCGGACACAAGGCATTGGAGGGTACTCATTCGACTTCTGTCGCACGAAAAATGGGTGATTGCAATTGCCACAGGCCTTATAGCGCCAGAATACTTGGCTCAAGCCGAAGAGAAAGATCTCGAGAAGCGACTCGAGGCCATCAATGCACTCACGGAAACGGAGATCGCTACTCGGGCACATGAGAAGACCAGTTCTCCCGACCCAAATGTATGATGCTCATCAAATCCAGCTCTGGACAACCCTCTTCTCCGCCACCCTCTCACTTCCTCTTCTCCCCCTTTTTCTTGCTTTCTTTTTTTTTTTTTTTTTTTTTTTGGCGCACCTTCACTAATTTGTTATTTCAAAGAATTTGCAGAACATCAGGCGTCGAAGCTCGCACCAGGGGGAGAAGCGATCCCGGGCTACGGATGATATGAAAGTAATGCGGGAGGCGGCGGACAATAGGAGAAACCGAGCATTCCGTCTACCACCATGGGCAAATGAAGCCCTTTTTGAAGAGAAAACCCGGACATCACCTACAATGGGCACTCGAGAAGGACAGTTTGGTTTCAGAGATGTCACGCCTGGTCTCTAACTTGAGAGACCTTGCAAATATCGTTCGTTTCGATTGAGGATTGGAGTTCACGGGATCATACAGATGGTAATGATGATAGTACGGTGTCCGGGGAAATAGGTTGAGATGGCGTTTACGGTATGACATAGCATTGAGCCAGATGATACCCTTTTTGAGGACGCATTGATATGCATATTTGTTTAGAGGCAAGTGGGGTTAATTGTCAAGCCCATCTTTAGTCCCCCGGCGGGAATCTATCAATAATAAATTTCGCGCAGCAAGTAATGCGTGGGCCTTGAAGTTGCAAGCTAGATGATTCGCATTATAGGTAGAGAGCTATGTAGTTTGCAAGTGTTTCTTCGCGCTGCCATATTTGAACGCACTCGATGCTTTCTTTCTGTTGCTTCAAGAGTTTTGACCGACATCTGAACAGTTCGGTGAAACAGTTATTATGTTCCCAGCATATCTTCAGCCATAAAGACCAATTATCTTATTATTGAAGTTACAAAGAATTACAGTCCACAATAGACTTTGGCAATTATGTCCCTTCAACAAGGAAAGTCTTGCTTTATAGTGCGTTTAATCAGTTCGTGCAAAACCACCGGTTTCGGGGATGGACGAAAATGCTTTAGCATAGGTAGCTTTCCACCACTCTACATACATAACCATACTGGGGAGGAAGAAGACGGAACAACTTAATGGTTGAGCAGTGGGTATGCATCGTACGAGATATTTAGTACGAGGCCGAGAGTGTTTGATTTCAGACTCGGGGATCTGACCTGATATCCAATTCTTTAGTAGTATCATGTCTGGAGCCGAACTAATGTTGAGTTAGGGCATTCGGAACCCTTAATTGTGCTATTTTCTTTCTTCGGAATGATGGAAGTCTTCCAGTTGATGAACCTCGTCATATCCGCCTTAATGACAATTCAACGATAGCCAACCAATAACCAGAAAACAACAGACAGTTCTAGCCCTTGCTGGCTGGGATCTAGAGTACTAAAAGGACGAGCCAATCACGAGCGATGTATTTCCGTTACGGCTGTCCCTGAGTTTGACTCGGGCGCCGTCTCTCCTGCACGTACCAACATCGGCGTGTGCGGGCTTTCACCTTTTGAGGCTGCGGGCCGCTGTAGGCCGCTGTTTATATTCTTCACAGATGGTGAAGAGTGGGTAGGTAAGTACTTTTCGGTGCATGAATCTGTTGTAGAGACGTTGACACAGGTAAAACACTTTCATCTGGGTATTAATATCAGTCATATGAGGGCCTAGAGTGGCTCAAACAATTCACGTGTCAAACCAAGGTAACCGGTACGCCTAGACCAGTCTGCAGAGGGAAATGCCCTGCATCGACAAAAGAATGCACAGTCCACTTGCCCGAATAGGGAAATTTGCGCGGAGTTGAACTCGTTGAGCGGTGGAGAGAACTAAGAAAAAGGACGGAACCGAAACGGAAGCATTCAGTGGGTCAATGACCGACCGTTCTTGCCGAACCACCGCCGACTTATTATTGATTCCAATCCTACCTCAGTCACGGGCACTCACTACATAGGTAGCCGCTATATTTTCCACTGTCTTCTTCCTTTTTTTTCTCTCCTCACACTTCGACGCCCCCAAACTCGCTTTTTCCTAGTTAGCTGCTAAAGGCCCAATTGCCTGTGGACTGTCTCACTTCTTGCGGCTGACTCTAAGCCCTTGTTCGTTTTTTTCGCACGTCTGGCATATTTGCCCCTCCAAGTTTGAAAACACCACGTTTTGCCCCTCCGATTTACTCGACCAAGGCATTGTCCTCTCAATTCTACGAATACTGTCGAATACACGCAGCAATGGATGCCGTCCTTCGTCAGTCCAAGGCCATGTGCCCTTTTATGAAGACGGCCACGCCTGCCACTCTGCGTGCCCTGTCCACCTCGACTCGTGCCCTTCCGGCTCCCGCCTCTCCATGCGGCGGCACCATGTCTAAGCTTCAGCTGCTTGGTCAGCGATGCCCTGTCATGGGAAAGGCTATGGCCGTTCAGACCGCCAAGAGTCGCGCTCCTGGTTCTATTCGTGCTTTCTCTGGCCACTCCAAGACTGGTAAGGCCAAGATTCACACCACTCGCAACAAAGAGGCGCGCGCTGTCGACCGCCCGCTCTTCGACGGCCGTGACAATGGTGAGTTGTCTTTCAGCTAGAAATGCTCTTGGTGATGCCGTCTATTTTTCTTCTGACTCTTGCCCCACAGCTCCCGCGCCTCCTGGTGTTCACGCAGCCCGAAAGCCAACTTCTGCTTCTCCAACCGCTGCTGCCGCTGCCGCCGGCTTCCACTCTCCTGGTAAATTCGATTACGAAAGATTCTACAATGCCGAGCTTGAGAAGAAACACAAGGACAAATCATACCGTTATTTCAACAACATCAACCGTTTGGCCAAAGAGTTTCCCCGTGCGCATATGTCCGACAAGGAGGATCGAGTAACTGTATGGTGCGCCAACGATTATCTAGGTATGGGTCGCAACCCTCATGTCCTCCGAAAGATGCATGAAACATTGGAGGAGTATGGTGCCGGCGCCGGTGGAACTCGAAATATCTCTGGCCACAACAGGCACGCCGTTGAGCTCGAGAGTACCTTGGCAAAGCTGCACGCCAAGGAGGGTGCTCTTGTCTTCAGTTCCTGCTATGTCGCCAATGATGCGACTCTTGCCACGCTCGGCAGCAAGATGCCCGATTGTGTCATTCTCTCCGACAGCCTGAATCACGCATCGATGATTCAGGGTATTCGCCATTCCGGCACCAAAAAGATCGTTTTCAAGCATAACGATGTGCAAGATCTCGAGGCTAAGCTGGCATCACTTCCTCTGCATGTGCCCAAGATCATCGCCTTCGAGTCAGTTTATAGTATGTGCGGCTCTATTGGTCCTATTGAGGAGATCTGTGATCTTGCCGACAAGTACGGCGCCATTACTTTCCTCGACGAGGTGCATGCTGTCGGTATGTACGGACCTCACGGTGCTGGTGTCGCTGAGCACCTTGACTGGGAGGCACACGCCAATGGTGCCCCTCGCGGAACCATCATGGACCGAATTGACATTATTACTGGCACTCTGGGCAAAGCCTATGGTTGTGTTGGTGGCTACATCGCAGGCAGCGCCAAATTCATTGATATGATCCGGTCATTGGCCCCTGGCTTCATTTTCACTACTTCTCTCCCCCCTGCCACAATGGCCGGTGCTCAAGCTTCCATCGAGTACCAGATGGACTTTGATGGTGATCGACGACTCCAGCAGCTACACACTCGCGCTGTCAAGGAAGCTATGAATGCTCGGGATATTCCCGTCATCCCCAACCCTTCTCACATTGTACCTATCCTTGTTGGCAACGCCGAAACTGCAAAGGAGGCCTCCGACATGCTCCTCAATGACTACGGAATCTACGTCCAGGCTATCAATTACCCCACGGTTCCTGTTGGCCAGGAGCGGCTCCGCGTAACCCCGACTCCCGGGCACATCAAGGAGTACCGTGACCAGCTTGTTGAGGCTATCGATGAGATCTGGACTCGTCTCGACATCAAGCGAACCTCTGATTGGGCTGCTGAGGGTGGCTTCATTGGTGTTGGCGAGCAAGATAATGTGCAGGAGCCTCTGTGGACTGATAAGCAGCTCAACATTGAGCAGGCCACCAAGGAGATTAAAGCTACCGGTCAAGCTGTCAACGGCGTTACCGAAGCTCTTCTTGAGCTTGAGATCAAGCAGACTTCTCAGGCTGCTACTGCTGCTTAAGCGACGGGAGGACCTCAGGCGCACTGACATCTTCAGTAGATGGATGATGGGCGGTTTTCAAATTCAATTCTATGCAGATATAACACTCGTTTTGAGATATCTTTTATCATTTATGCTGTCCTCCGGGCATGCCAATTGACTTATTTCCCATTGTCACATCTTGTGACAATGAAGTAAAGACATACATACCATCGTTTCCCAGCCATTTGTGGACTTATTTTTGATGAATTGTGATCATCATGACCACTCAGTTATGATGGATAATATATGCTACGTAAATCAAGTCATGATATGACGGTCATATCCATTTTCGGAAGAATGTTGTACCGACGTCTTTGAAATAAAGTGGTGCCGTGTCCATGAGGCGGAGGCCCGGTGAGATTTCGTGGTCCGTCTCCGTCTTGGTGACAAGATCCCTGCATTCTGCCAACCTTAGACCAGTCAAACGACAACCCAAAGAACAGGGGTCCAGAGAATATCGTTCAGTGTCTGGGGCATCGATGCCGTTTTCAACTCCGTCTCCTTTTGCAAACCGCTTTTTCTGCTTCTGTGAGACTAACAAGAATCAGATAACTCAGTAGAGACAACATGAGTCCCAACACTACTCAGGCTAAGAACAAGGGACCCAAGGCCTGTACAACATGCGCTAAAGCTAAGGCAAGGTGCGTCCCTGGACCTCTGGGGAGCCTCAAATGCGACAGGTAAGTTGCGATAATTGGTTCTTTTGAGGTTGGTGTTGTTCATGGCTTGTGTTGGTTGCCTTTGTCCCAAACCCCGTCTGTTTGAATGCATACACACATGTAAGTTTGTGGTTAGGTACAGCTGCTGACATCAGAGTCTCAACTTTCAAGGTGCCATCGACTAGACAAGCCATGTGTTAACCAAACTCCGGCTCCGGCCCGGCCCCGTAGAAGCCCAAAGCTATCTAAGATAGCTGCTTTGGAGAAACGCCTTGAAGAGCTATCCTCGCACGTAAGGCGTGAGTCTTCAGAAGAGGAGGACTCTTCGCCTCCACCTTCGACGAGTGAGAAACGCTCAGAGCTGTTGACCAAATCTGATGCCTGGGGATTCAATCACTTGTTTCCTCTAAGACCGGGAATTGAAAATACCCCCGGTCAACATCCTCCACCATCAGCTCCAGACAAGACACGGCCGTGGGACTCCTGGTGGCCCACGCCCCATGAAGCGGAGCTACTTCTCAACGGCTATAGGACAATCCACTCATGTCTATTTCCGTTTGTGTGTGTGCCTGGTCATATGACAGCCCTGGAGCTACGTGAGCATCGGCCATTCCTGTGGAAGGCTGTCATGATGGTAGGGTTGTTTCTTGATGGAGCTAGACAGGTTAAGCTCGGTCAAGAGTTACTAGCTGAGATTGGACGAGCAGCTGTCGTAGACGGCCTGAACAGTCTGGATCTACTCCAGAGCTTGCAAATGTTGGTGGCATGGTATGTACTGATATGGCCACCGTTTCGTTAGCACGCCCCTGACTTGTTGCAGGTTTCACTATGCGTTGAAGGGCTCTCAAGTGACGAATCTGTTGTTCCTTGCTAGAGCTATATGCGTAAATTTGAGGTTCACGGAAGACACGGGTCTTCAAGGAGAAGAATCTAATCGCAATCTTGATCATATGAGAGTTTACGCTGGCACTTATTACCTTAATACTTTGTAAGAACTACCCGCCTTCATCCTGAGTTTTTCTGACGTTGATTAGAGTGTTCACAGCGAACAAGCGGCCTGATGTCCTTATGAATACCAGCCATCTGGAAATGTGCTGCAGAGTTCTGGAGAGAACTATGCAGTACCCCTCTGATGAGTACTTGATAAAGCTGGTGCGCATTCAGCAGCTGGCACAGTCCATATCTGTCACAATGTCAGCGGAGAACCTAAGTCAGACCGCCAGCAAACTACCATTGACGATGGTAGTGCAATCGTTTGAGGAGCAGTTACAACTGTACAAAGATAGCCTTGGCCCACGTTTCGTTGATAACGGTATGCACAATTTATGTCACCCCATTCCGATCTTCTAGCGCTCACCATGGTTTAGATAATCTCAAGACCCATGTCAACGTAGCCGAGGTGCTCCTCTATGAGATCGCCGTCTCGGACCAGCACTCCGCAGCATCCTATCTTCCTCTAACTGACCGACTCCAACTTCTTTGGGCTTGTGTCCGATCCCTAAAGACCTTTTTCGATATCCGGTTCGACCATCGAGAAATGGAACGCCCACGTTTCCTGTGTATGAGTGCGTCTGAGCTTGTGTATACCATCATCGTTGGTATCAAAATCGTAACACTTCAATTACCCGGGTGGAACCTTGCCCAGATACACGCAGAGCTTGACATGGTCGAGGTGATGAGCCAGCAAGCCCAGGATCTGGACATCATCGTAGGGCGCCGGAAACATGGCAACATGCTAGGTACACCGACCCCCGGGGGAACGACAGCAGCTACACCCGCGCCTCCACCAGATCCTTTCGAGAGACTTGTGAAGCAGCTGAAGTCGGTAAGAGATTTGGTCAAGGCTGAGAGACAGCGTCTACTTACGGGATCCGGCAACACTGATCTCGTAGACTTCAGTCAAGATTTCTTGATGGATGATTCAGGAACGGACTTTTGGCAAGCGGCGGCTACGAGAGGTTATAATGTATGGAACATTATTGGTGACCCTGGTGTCTTGCATGAGTCGACTTAACTGACGCCTTGCGAAGTCGGTGAAGAAGGGTGTATCAACATCTTAGCATTAGGTTGTTGTGTTATTCAACAATGCTCTTTCTCTTTTACGTGGTATAAAGTAAGCTTATTCAAGAGAGATGGGGATTTCCTCGTTATCTATTCAGCAGTTTTTGATTCTTGTCTGGCGAGTTTCATTCACCTGGAATGACATCGATATCAAACTTCAACTGCCTTGACCTTGGCCATATTCAGCCACCGCAGGTCACCCTTGGCAGTTGATTTTCGGATATTGTACAGCTCATCAAGGAATATCGGCACAAATGAGCCTGGTCCACGGACTTCGTTTCTCTCAGCGGCGAGCTCAGCAGCGAGTCCAAACATGACAGTTGCGGCGACAGCGGCGAGAAGGGGGTCAGCGCCGTAAGCAGCAACCATGGCGCTGACTGTTGTGCCAAGAGTGCACCCGGTGCCTGTGACTTCGCCAAGATAGGGATGCCCATTGCTGATGGCTACAGTACGAGTTCCGTCACTTACGAGGTCGGTGGCGCCTGTGAGTACGACGACGGTGTGCCGGTGCAACGCGATGGAGCGTACGAGGGATGCCTTTTGGGGAAAGGTGAGGGAGGAGGTTGAGTCGACGCCCCGTTGTGTAATTGTAGCACCCGCTACAGTCTGGATCTCGCCCTCATTGCCCTTTATGACGGTAAAATGCCCAGCATCGAGAAGAGTCTTGACAGCATTGCGACGAACGGCGGTAGCACCAGCGCTGAAAACATGAGTAAAGTTGATCAATTGATGGTATTTTGGGAGGCTTACCCGACAGGATCAAGGACTATAGGTCTGTCAGCTTCATTGTAGGCCTTGATGGCTTGGAGATAGTTCTTAAGTCCATCGGGAGTGACGGTGCCCATGTTGACCACAAGAGCACCTCCAAGTTTGGCAAGATCAGCAGCTTCTTCCGCGTAATTGGCCATGATGGGGCTTGCCCCGACACAAAGAGCCACATTGGCGGCAAAGTTTTGAACGACCTGTATTTCTGGCATGAGAACTATAACATGGTCATCTCATGAACCGAGCTGTACTCACCAAGTTGGTCATGTTATGAGAAAGGGGCGTCTTGTCGGCTACGGCCCTAATAACTTCGGGGATTTTGGCGACGATGACTTTACCGAGGAGATCACTGGCAACGATAGCTGGCTCGGGAGCAGCGATGAGAGCGCTCACTACAGCTACACCATTGAGAGACTTGGAGGGGGACCCGGCTGCAGCGAGAACATGGGCAGTGTTGCTGGCGTTGATGCCGCCTATACAAACAGTAGGGACGGAGCCATAGCCAGCATCATATAGGGCTGAGAGAATATCCCGGACTCCCGAGGGACCGATGATAGATTTTGTGTCCTTCTTGCTGATGGTATGTCAGGGGCTGATGTGAGTCACACATAATGCTTGTATGTCACTCACGTCTGAGTTGAGTAGACAGTTCCGATACCGAGGTAGTCAGCACCTGCTTCACAAGCCTTGAGGGCTTCTTCTTTTGAACTTGCGGTTACGCCAATGATTTTGCTGGGGCCAAGGAGATGTCTTGCTTCTTCATATGCTGTGCCAAAAGATCAGATCATATCTTGATGGAGACCTAGGCAGTGAGGTATATCAACATAACATACCCATGTCATCCTGTCCAATATGCACACCCTCACAGTCTATCTCAGCGGCAACGTCCACACGATCATTGATGAGAAGGGGGACGTTGTAACGACGGGCAATGGCGTGTAGCTTCTTGGCTGTGTCTAGAGCGACTGCGCGCTCACTGTGCTTGTCTCGGTACTGAAGGATGGTGACACCGCCTCGCAAAGAAGCCTCAACTACTTGTTCAAGGCTTCGATCGCCAAGAATCTCTGGTGTTGAGTCTGTGACCAAGTATAGGCCGTAGTTGACTGCGGGCTTGGCCATGGTAGATAGGTGGTGATGAAATCAGGTGGACGGCTTTGGCGGGGTTAGTGTCTGGTAATAGATGACATAGTTCGGTTGGGAGTGGAGACTTGTATATAATCAATTCTTTTTGGTTTATGCTTCTATCGCTGTTTGCCAATTAGAGCTGTTTCTTTTTTTTTTTTGCGAAAAGGAAAGATATTTGGAAAGGTAAAGGTGGAGTGAGCGATATTATAAGGGATGAGGTGATTCATGAGTTACAATGACATAGGGTAGGGCAATGAGTTGTACTTGTAGAGTCTAACTGGCAGCAAGCACCTCACTTCGTTAGTGATCAGGACCTGCTAGGTAGGGTACCTATTATATAAGTTACCTATCGATAAGGTAATAAAAATACTAGAGTTGGTGGGTATTTTCTTGAATCCTCCTAATGGCTTTGATGTTGAGCAAAGCAACCTCAAGGCTAGGAGGGGAACTAACTAGAACCTCGAGATATCTCGACCAAAAATCCACGTGACCAACCAGTAAAAGGGAATCATCAGCTTATTCTTCAGACTCATGCTCTTGGTCAAATACGCCGTCCGCCACAGAATCCACGCCGCTCGACCTTTGAGCTCATCAGTGCCCTTCTGATGAATGGCCCTCCAACCTCCAAGATACGCCATTGTACCCCAGTTACGGAAGTGAAAGGGAGCAGTTGGAGGCCCCTGAGAAGACGTCCCAGCGTTGAATCTCTTGCCGAGATATGTGGCCTGTTGACTTGCTACTTGTGCAGTGGCGGGAAGTGATTCGCCTTGGATATTGGCGCAGTCCCCGATTGCGTAGACGTCCGGGAGTGACTTTGTGATTTGTTTGCCGTTGGAGTCTTGGGCTTCGACCTGGACTCGAAGGTGAGAATCAACAGCGAAGCCGCCAGTTTTGCAGTTCTTTGCGATCTTTCCCATGCCCTCCACCTCACGTCCGACCAGCTTGCCTACCAGAGGGTTCTGCATGAGACCCGTGCTCCAGACGACAACACCAGCTGCGACTTCTTCAGGTTCCTCCTTGATACGCATCAGGAGAACATCGTCGTCTCGCCGAATGCCCTCGAGGTGATGCTCGGTCTTGACTTTGATGCCTGCACGGCTGAAGATATTTGTGGCGTATGCCGCCAGATTGCGATCAAACATAGGGAGAACCTTTGGTGCAATGTCATATATGGTGATGGCAACGTGAGGCATTAGTTCGGGATACAGCTCCGCCAAGTCTTCGTGTATAAGATCGTGAAGTTCAGCCGCGAATTCGATGCCTGTAGGGCCGCCACCTACAACAGCAAAATGAAGCAATCGCCTCCTCTGAGCCGCGCTGATGCTAGGTAGAGCAGCCTGCTCGAACTTCTGTAGCACTTTTAGACGTACTGTCCGAGCATCTGTAGCATCTCTCAGAAAACATGCATGCTCCTTGACACCCTCCACGCCAAAAGTCTGACTGTAGCACCCGACAGCCACTACAAGCTTATCATACGGGACCTGGAACTCGAGGCCCTTTAATAGATCCTTACCCGAGCGAGCCGTGACTCCATCACGCTGGTTAGCTTCAACGGTGATGGTCTTGTTGGCAAAGTCGATATCAGAGGCCCAAGCCTGGTGGAACTCTGTAAGACCGAGTTTGCGACAGGGTTCGACAGCAGCACGGAACTCGAGAGTGCCAACGGCGGTTGAGGCGATAAGGGGAGTGAAGACAAAGTGAGAGCGAGGAGAGATGAGAACCCGGAAGGCTTGAGAGGGAGATATTGTCTTTGCCAGAGCGTATCCAGCCCAGCCCGAACCGAGAACGACGATACGCTCCTTCGGCCCTGAGAGAAAGCTCATGTTAGTTAGGACAGTGACAGGAGATGAGGTGTGCTCTGAGGCATTCAAGCCTCTTAAGGCGCAGAGGCAAAAGCACAAGCCAATGGAACCCCCATAACAAGTTACCGCACTCACCTTCTTGAGTCACTGTACTGGCCAGTCTCTTGCAAGTGACTCTTCCCAACTTCACCAACAAACGCTTTTCTGTTCCCCTACGCCCCAGACCAAGTCCGATCATGGCGTATCTTCGAATTTCGCGTGACTAGAAAACCCACAGTACCACGGAAACGCTAGCCAATGAGTCCTTGATGATGCAGATTTGTAAACAGTATAAAAATCAGAATATCCAAACCGTGGCAAGGGGATGCAATAAAACTTAGGACCTTCTATCGTAGGTGACAAAAGTTCTTAGGTAACCTCAGGTAAACTTAGTATGATTTAGTATAGGCTTAGAAGATCTTAGACTAAGCATTTTTGGTACCTCATTTTAGCATCAGAAGTCTTCTTACACCCCGAGGCGTGGGTATGCGGTACCGCAAGTCTCGCCGTGTGAGTGGGTGTTTTGGCAGGGTCGTTTGTCTCGTTGCCTCCACTAGGATAGGAGGAACCGAGATAGAAGTGATTATGAGTGAGTATTCAACGAATGTTGACTGGGATTTACTGCATGTATCATAGAAGCCGTAACTAAGCGGGCGTTGGTGCTATATAAGTATGTACTGTAGCTACTTGGACCATCTATATCAATCTATCGTCACTATCCTCAGCTACGTACGTGTGTCATAGCTACTTAGGCACTAAGCATCTACTACTAGGGAGATCCCTGTAGTCGGTACTTGCACCTGGGACCCCCGGTCCTCCCGGTGAGCACTCCGCCAACGATAATTCACCGGAGCCGCCTCTTCCATCTTCTTACTCACTGCTCACCTTGGAAGCTTTCCGCTCACGAGCTTGGACTCACGGTCGCGGACTGATCCGTGTCTCCGGAATCTGTGATATCCAAGACCCGGCTGTCCGATATGATAGAAATTCCTTACTCACATGCCCTTGCTACACAGAGCTCTCCTATCCGTATACTCTCACATGTCACACATGGCATATCAGCCTCATGTTAACATATAAGTTAATGCTAAAAAATCAAGCTTCTTCCATTTTACATACATAGTAAACCTCTAATACCTCGTGCTAGTGTAAACACTCTACGTCATGGCATGCTGATTCCCAGCTCCTCAACGGCCAACTCCAGCCCTCCCCCCTCCCTTCCTCCGCCTCATACTGTTGATTATTTCTCTCCTTTTGTCTATTGTAACATGGCATCCAAACTCTCTCCCAACACTCCCTCAATCTTGACTATCCAGCGGTGTGTCTCCCGTTCAACCACCTCGTCATCGTCTTCCTGCAACTCGCTAATGCGAGGCAGCATCTCGTGTAGCATAGACAGCCACTCTTCGCCAAGACGATCTGTCAGTGCCTGCTCACACTTGACCGCGGCAAGTCTCACTGCCGCAGACTCGGATCGCAGGTGCTTCAGGAGGGCAGAGTTGAGCTCCCTCTGGTGAGCCTGTGAATCTGCCGCCGAGGCCAGCTCCACTGTCGTTGGGATGAGCTCTTCCGTCACCTCCACCGTACCAGCATGTGAGAACTGCTCCATCAGGACCGGTCCAACGGCACTGAAGTGGGCCGGAGCCTGCCAGAAGTCATCCTGGTCGTGCTCGAAGCAGTTGGCCAGGGTCCTTAGTACCCTTGACCAGAGTTGTCTCTCCTCTGGGCTCTTCAGATCCACCGACTTCAGGATCCTGACTGCATCCTCGATGATGTATGTAGCGTAGTTGGTGACGATCGATTTAAGAGTGCCAAAGAATGCCTCAAGGAATCCATAGACACTGTATTGACGTAGCGAGCGTCCCACTTGGTCGTTCTTCGACAATCCAGAGCTTGACCACTCCATGAGCTCAACAAAGACAGGTCGGAATGCCGCATCGTTGAGCTTGTAGATCATCTTCAGCGCTTTGTCGTTGGTGCTGGCGTCAAGGGCACTGAGCCGCAAAAGATCTTGCTCACCAATCTCACCCTTGGCACGCTCCTGTCGTCGCAGATCAAAGACCTTTGTGAGGATGCTCGATAGTAGTGTAGCATTCTTGGAAATGCCAGACTTGGAGTGCTTGTCAATGGCCAAGCCGAGAACATCGAGATATTCAGCAACAGCCTGCAAAAGTTAGCAACTTTCATACACACAATGGTTATCAAACTTACGGAAAAGCCGGCACTTCTGGCACTATCCCAGTTTCGGTCCAGAGCCGAGAAGATCTCCTTCGCCTCAAGTTGCTTAGCCAGGAAGTGAAGACAATCGACACGACTTTCCTTTGTATCATCATCCAATTCGATCTCGGCCGATCTGTTGGAGACTCCCAGAATGCGATCAACATATGTTGAAAGCATGTAGGGAAGATGCTGAGCCAGAGCGCTGATGAATCCGTAACAAGCAACATGAAGTTCCTCATCGCGAGCGTCCCCCCTCAAGCTTTCAGCTAGGTACTCAACAGCCTGCGGGATTGCGCTCGGCAGAACGGGTACGATGGCGTCTTGCAATACATCCACGAGCGAGGTAAGGCACAAGAGAGCCATAACTCGGAGCCGCTCCTCAGACTGCCCCAAGCAGTGCTCGCCAGCAATTGTTGTAGCTGCTGCCACAACAGCCTCAATATCCTTCTTTCCATATTTTTCGGCAATCTTGTCAACGCATGTGACAGCGGTGTGCTTATATCGCATATCGGTTGACTCTCTGATACCGGCCGTAAGCTGCGGGAGGAAAGCAAGTAAGACAGTTCTTGATGCTGGGTCGGTGTTACTCTCCTGTTCCACTCGAACCTCAAGAGCACGTAGGACCTTTTGCCGCAGTCCCATGTCAGGTCTATCGAGCAGGTTCTCAACAGCCTTGATAAACTCTCCAATGGACAATAAGTTGAGATGATTGGAGAGAGCCTGTCCGCAGCGGCCATGGAGAGTTTTATTCGCCTTGACTGTATCAGCTAGAACAAGGATGTTTTCAAGAAGTGTGGCATAAAGCTCCCTCAATCTCGATGCCTCCATATCATCCTTCTCCATCAAACCTCCAATCTGCGCTCTAAGTTTCTTGTTAGCTAAGAAGCTAGGGAAGGCCGATAGTTGTCGGAGGGCAATGGCTTCGACATCCTTGTTTTTGTCTTCAGTCTCGTCAGTGACACCGAGGAGGACGAGAGAGATGCCAGGCTTTGCCTTGAACAGGTTAGCAATGAGGTCGAGCTGCTTGACGAGCGATTCGAGTTGTGTTGGAATGCTGAAGTGATTCAATAACTCGATAATAAATTGCAGCAGAGCGTCACTCGCACCGTATCGATCAACCAACATACTGATAAGAGCGTGGAGGAAGTCTTGTGGGCCGAGAGTCTCGACGAGGGCAACAAACAACCCCTGTCGTCGATGAGCGGGGATGTGCTCGTATGCTGTTGTGAAGCTGACAAGAATATCAGAAGCACCAGCGATGGGGTTCTTCTGCCCCTGACGCAAAGAGTCGATTAGTGGAGGAATAACTTCCTTGATAGTCTGAGACACGACATGGGCAGAGTAGTCGTCGCTTTGGCGAAGTACCGAGGTACCCATGAAGGTGAATATGGGCATGACACTATGCAGGACCAAGTTCGGCGCGGTCGTGGCTAGACTGGCAATCAGGAGGAGCGCAGCATTCTGAACAACGGGACTCGAAGATCTTTGGATGCAGTTCACGAGCAAATCGCCGTACCCACCAGAGCTGTCAATCGCGAGCTTCTTATTCGCTTTGTAAGCTGGCATCATGGCCAAGAGGCTTCGAAGAATGAGGTTCTGTAGGTAACCCAGCTCAGACCCGACCACTGTTCTAAAGTGCTGGAGCTCAGAGAGGGCAGTAAACAGGCCATCCAAGAGCTCGGGATGCTCAACTGGGTCCGAGTTCTCAACTAGCTGTAGAACGAATGTGACCTTTCGCAGTGACTGGCTGAGTTCCGGAGTAACCTGAGTGATGAGACCACGGTCGGCTCCAGAAGAGCTAGTTCGGCGGCGCTTGTTGGGTGGAGGCTCGGTGACCATCTTCGTTCCAGTCTGTATCGACTGAAGAAAGTCATGAAGAATATCGGTCGTGAGTCGCACGTTCCTCAAAAAGTCAGCCGCCTCTGCAGAAACAACTGATTTGCTGTCAGTTGAGACTGCTGATTCCTGGGATATCTCCAGCAACTGATCAGCAGCCGTTGACTTGACATTAGGCTTCATGGAAGACCACATCTTCTTCATGCGAGCGAAAGTTGCACGAATAAGACCGGCCTTTTCTCTTTGGTCTGGATCTCTGAGAAACTCGAGGAAGAACTCTAAGCCTGCGACGTCGTTTGGCACTACAACATCAACAAAACAGTTGTCCATCTCTGACTTTTCTAGACGTTCTGCACTGCAGAGCTTAGCTGCCTCATCCTCGCTTAGACTTGCCCACCATTGCAAAACAGGAAGTAGAAGTTGCGTTCTTGTCGTGGTGCTGACACCTCGAACTTCGTTGACGGTCTTCAGCAACCTACTCTTTACCAGAATCAACGGCGTGTTCACGATATGTGAGGCCAGAAACTGGAGGAAATGTAGTCTTCCAGGTTGAGACAAATGATCCTTCTTATCCAATGCAGGGTTCGGCTTGGACTGGTATTTGCCTTGCTCAATTGCGGTACGAAGGACGGCAGTAATATGTTCAGGATCCATGACACACTCCTCAACGGTAGGAAGAATCTGAAGATGCAGAACCTTGGCGACAACATCAGATGGTAGTGACATTATTTCTTTGGACTTTCCGTAGAGGCTGTGTTGACCCCAGAGGTCGAGTCCCGCAGAAGGAACTGGAGGAGTGTATATACCAGTAAGGACAGTAAGTAGATCGGCCGCGGCTTGGCGGACACGCTTCGAAGGATCGCTGAGTGTTGAGATACAGTAGGGAAGAAGAGCCTGGAGATCGGCTCTTCCGGCATCACCAACTTTTAACCTTTTCTTAGTCATGTCCAGAGCGGCAACACGAGCTAGGGCTGGGTAGGGACCGCTCCAGATGCGAATAAAGAAACTGAAGTACGTGCAGTCCTTGAACGCCGTCTGTCGGTGAAGTTTGGGGTTGAGATCGAATTCGGAAAGCAGGCCCTCATTTTGCGAGCTGTTAGAAACAACAGAAAAGAAGATATGACTGAATTCGTCAAAGATCTCGCCGGGTTGAGGCACAAGACAAGGAGAGAGCGATTCTGACCGGCTGGAAAGTTCCTCAAGCAACGAACCTATATCCTGGGGTGCATTCTGTTCACTGTTGCCGTTACCCATCTCTGTATCGTCTTTGTTCGAGTCGGGGAGTCGTCGAGATCGGAATGAAAGGTCGAGTTTCATCTCAAGCTCCTCAATATCGAACTTGACTTCTTCAATAACCGACTGGATAGTGTCGCCAGATTTGCCGGTGCTCTGAGACAGAGCAATCAGTGCTGAACCGAGTTCCCGTCGAAGTGCGCCGTCCTCGTCATTATCATCGCTAAGTCGATGCGCAGTCAAGATAAGAGACTTGAAAATCACAGCGATTTGTTTGTCCTTGAGGACTGAGCTGCTGAGAATAGTGATAATAGTCGCCAAACCTCGAGCGTCGCCCTTTTTGGTAAGTCTCTCTATCAATGCAAGACAGAGGCCATTTGCTAATTTGTCCACCCGCCGCTCTTGGCCGATCTCTACGAGTAGCTTTCCAATATCTGTCACCTTCATAAGCGCTTTTGTGGTCTTGCTACTCATTTGCTTCGCAGAACGGTATTGCGCCAAGATAGCCAGACAAACAAGAGCAGGCCGCACTGTATCGTTAGTCCAGCCATAAACCGTCTGGTCCATGAATGCAGTGACAGCGTTATCCTCAAGATTGCCCTTAGCGACAAAGACTGCGATCGCCATATACGAAGCAATCTGAATACTCGGGACTTTCTTCGTAACCAAGGACTCAGCAAAGACAGGTCCCAGTCGATGAAGCAAAGCCTGGTCATTCTCGCTCTGAACTGCTGCTCGGCCTGATCTCGTCTTGTCTAGGATACCACTGACGGCCTCTGTCATGATGCAGGCCCAGAATGAGACCAAGGCAGGATGGCTGTACTGCATCCGACATGAAACGAGCGTGTACTCGGATATGAGAGTCAAAAATGAAGGGTGCTGAATAGCCTCACGGACCAAGACATGTCGGGGAGGTGATGTGACGGAGCGAATGTAAGGATCGAGAAAGCGGAAATCGTGAGGGATCTTGCTCGGCAGAATCGAAAGGAGGGTAGCGAAGGCTGGTATGGAATGGTAAGGCAGGAAAGTGAGCAACAGGGCTTCTGTGTTTTCCTCATGAATTCTTCCGAGTGTTAGTTTGCTTTCCCGCACCAATCGCAGAATACATGGCCTCTTACCTGAATCTCCGAATGAGCCACTCAATAGACTTGATCGCAGGCATCAACCTAAGTCGACTGCCTGCGAGGCGCAGGAAGGCTCCAACCCGGCGGTCCAGTTCCTCATTCTCGGAAGCTGTGAGCTGGGTACGGTCTTGGCTCTGACTCTCCTCGCTAAAGATGGTAGACTGGAAGGGCGCAAACCGAGCATCGAGTTGACAGAGCTCCTCAAAGCCCTGGAAGCAGGTTGTATAAAGAGTTTGGTAGCTTTGAGTAGCAGCGACTCGAGGTTCCCATATCAACGACTTGGAATGGGCAGCCTTTTGCGCCTTAACGTTGAGAGTGGACTTCGAATTGGCAGCCACCTGTGCCAATTGAGCAGCGAGAGCAGTCGCCATGGTTGAGAGGGCTGCGACTCAGGCCCTGGGCGGTAGATGGCGTAAGGATGTCAACGAGGTGGTCACTGGCAGCATTAGAGTGCAGCAGCAGGTTTGAAAATATTTTGGACTACAAAAAGAACTTTGTTATCGATAAGAAACGCACGAGTTCCACAGCCACCCCACATACTAACTACTAACGTTAGTACTTCGTGATGTTAAGACCAACGAGGAATAATTCCATCTTACCTCCTGCCTGGGATTTTCTCTGGGTAAGGTACGTATGCGAGACATGATTTGTAAAAACGAATATTGCTGTTATCACTATTTTATTGACAAGACCAATATACTAACTCTCGGCGGAGTTGGTCCCATAGCTCCCTGTACGAAAGTTGGAGCCGTAGGTATCTATCCTTCTGCCCCCCACCATCCAACTGGCTGCATTGGCTAGGTACCTATGGAGTAGGTAGGTGAACACTGACTCCCGTCGACAATGGGGGCTGAGATCAAGAACGAGCATGTTATGAGAGTTTAATGATTGGCTCCTGTCCTATATGCCTCAGAGAGAAGAAAACTTCTGAGATCAAATCGGGGTGACAAAATAAACTGGTCTAGACGCCCACTAAGTTATACTGAACTTGACTAAATATTTTTATTATTTATTACCTAGATAATCGGCCCTCAGTGTTTCTGCTTCCCCTTAACATGATAGCCGGCTCTATACTGTAGATACTTACAAGTACTGAGGGTCTAAAAGTCGCCAAATGGTTCTGATTGAACCTTTACAGCATCTTGTTGGACTATATTGTAATAGTTGTCGAGTACACTGCTTACGGAACACAAACTACTCAAGACCTAAAGTTAGTAGGAAGTGAATAATCTCCTGTTCAAGAAATAATAAATAGGGTAAATGATGCTTTGAAAGATATCTATTCCGCTCGCTGAGATTCCCCAACCCTTATTCATATGCAGATAGAAAGGAAAGATAACACATGTCTCAGTCCAAAATGACTTGTTCGACTTAACAAAGATACTATGTTATTGGCTCGAAACCCCCACAATGCGCAGAGGAGCACAACAGGTGGGACAAAGCCCGTTAGAAACGAACATTTAAGCCGCAGGTTTCTGGTGACTTGCTAATCTATTTAACCGCACAATTGAGGCTGTTGGGGTCGCAAAGTCTCCCTATCTGATAGCTTAAATCTGACGTTTTCCGTGACGACGAGGGCTTCGACGAAATCAAAAACACTTTTACCACCTCCCAGTATGGCTGTAAGCAACGCTCAACTTACAGTCAACGCCAAAAAGAAAAAGCTCACACATCACAGTCGACAGTTCCTCAGGTCGTTCTCTTCGGAGACTCTTTGTTCCAACAATGCTCAGATATCCAGGACGGTTTCTCTTTCCAAGCTGCTCTCCAGTCTGGTGAGAATTCAACATAAGCGACCGCATAGGAAACGGCCTGACTTGCTGCAGATTTCATTCGGCGTCTGGATATCGTGAACCGGGGATACTCGGGTTTCAACACCGACATCGCTCTGAGATATCTCCCTGAAATCTTCCCAGAGCGTACAGCCTCATCACCTAAGATGGACTATCTAGTAGGACACCACCATACAAAGCGAAGAATGTGTGGCTAAAAATGAACAGGTTCTCCTGTTTGGCGCAAATGATGCTGTGCTTCCTGGTGCTATTACCAAGCAGCATGTTCCTATTGATCGGTATAAGGAAAATCTCACCAAGATCATCGACCACCCGCGCATCGCTGCCCACAAGCCCCAGATTCTGCTGGTGACGCCCCCTCCCCTGGATGAGATCAAGACGACCCCTCGATCCATTGAGAATGGCCACCAAGGAGCAGTTCGCAAGTCAGCTATTAGCGCTGCCTACTCCGAGGTGGCTCGTGAGGTCGCGCGAGAAAATCCTGGGGTTATTCTGGTGGACCTCTGGAAGGCCCAGATGGACAAGGCCATCTCCCTTATTCCTGACGACTACACCCCTGGTGGACCATGGCTAGGCGATCCCGAGAACGGTAAGCAGGGTGGCCTGGATACTCTCCTTCACGACGGGCTCCATATGAGCGGATCTGGTTATCAGGTATTCTATGAGAGCCTCAAGCCATTTATTGGAAAGGAGTGGCACGGCCTCGCGGATGATGATCGCAAGGGGTTTGTGATCCCAGATTGGCGAGAACTGCTGGAGCTCAAGCCCAATCTGAACACTGGCGATTAGATGGGATGAAGATTATAACATTCTACATTGAAGGCACTGGTTGAGTACAAAATGTCAAAATATACGTGTTGTGCAGAGTTTATTGTGTCTTTGACCCAACGTTTCAGCAATGAGGTGTGAGCATGGCTTGAGGTTAGGCTATTACGCTACTTACCTGTACCTACCTAGGTAAGGTACTTACTAACATACCTACTACTAAGGTATAGATACCTATGTAACCCCCTTAGCCCCTCTGCCCCAGGAAACGGGATGCATATATGCGTGCTATATCCCAAAGGGCACTTGCGTGAAATGTGAGATTCTTCACTCTGGTCATTCAACAAATTGGTACATGCTGTGTTACCAGTATTCGAATGGAGGCACAACCCAAGGTACCTAGGGACCGACTTCGGATGAATATGCGCAAGGAACCAAATCTAGGGGATATTAGACAACATGTGATCTTTCATCATAAATGGCAAATAATCATAGCTAGAGTATGATCTAACTAGGTCGATAGGCCTCTAGATAAGTAAGTTACTGGTGTTTTTGGCACCTTGGTTCAGGGCCAGAACTTCTCCAGCTGGTGCTCCCTGATGACTTCTCCGTAGTATTGGATCGGCGACAGTTCGAGGCACTGGAACCTTCAATCGTATTCCCTTTAGTGGCCAGCTCCCCCCACCCTGACGTTTAATGCTTACAGTGGGTTACTTCAACACGCCACAGGCGCTAAAAGAACCGCAACGTTAGCGCGCCCAGCTTTGTCTCAACTACCTAGTACCTACCTACCTACCTACCTACCTACTCAGCCTTCAAGTTGCTCCCGTCCGTTTCTTGAATTCAATCCACACCAGTGCCATCTGAACATCATTTCGGACTTCATCCTTTGATGACTCCCTGTTTCCAACTCCTGACGTACCTCTACGACCTCGAATACGCCTCCAAGATTCCCCTCAAACTTACGAACACACGATATCGACCCTTACCCCTCCACAAAAGCCATCCACGATCCCAGCTGCTTTCAACCTCTTGTCCGCTTTACACCATTCGTTTACACCTAATTCCGACCCCTATCGCTCATATCAGGTCCGGTCTCCTCGAATCTGGCCATTTTCGTTACTTTCCATCTCCCATCAACTGTGACGCCTAAATTCTTAGCCCTCTTCGAATACGATAGTTTCTTCTATCAGAAAGTTGCCTCGCAACACTCGCCAACACTTGCCAATAAACGAGCACGCCTTGCCGATCGTCACGTCTACAACTATCCCGATTTTAAGTCGCACTCTCGACCTGGACACCCTTTCAATCGATACTTGAATACCAAACATACGCCAAGCTACTTAGCAGCCGCTCTATTTGAGGCCACTACTCACAACCACCAGGCGATTCTCGAGATCGCATTCTGCTTGTCGAGGGCCCTGTGGTCTACACCAGGCGATGCGGCGGGGAGGGAGGACCTCGTGAACTAAATCTTATCTGGGGATCGAGGTCGGAAGTACCGATTGTTTTTATTGTCGAAAAAGTTGTGCTGGATCAACGCTAATGCTGTACGATTGAGGCCATTGTCTGTTCTGCCCTTCTCTACTAGCGCCTCCAAATCACCTCTGTCTTTCTATTTCCCTCTTATCCTCGTTAGTCGAGCCATCAGCCCTCGATCTGCAGTCAATCGGCGTTCTCTACACCTAGAATTGGAGCCTTGTTGTCTAATCAGACCTGACCTGGGGATGGATCCCAGATTTCCAGTCTCTCGCGAAGATCTGTACAGTCTGCAGATGGAAGTGAAGCAAGTACAATATACTCAGAGCAACCATGCTGAACGGCTTCTTCGATTGGAAAAGAAACAGGCGGATGATGCCGCATTGAAGTCTGTCTGGAACTCTCCCTTTCCAGGTGTCTTGAGTGGCACACCTCAAACAGGTGAGTTCTCAGCCTGTTGGCATTTTGATCACTCCCTCACAAATTTCAGGACCTGTTTCCATTCCACACAATGACATTTTTGATGACTTAGATGAGCAAGGTGAAGAGCTTCTAGGATCTCTTCATCTTGGACCAGCAGAGGAAGAGCCGGTTCGCCGAGGCGCTGCTTCGCGGGCTAACAGTGTTCGATTCGACGAAAGCGCCCTGCATGGATCCAGTTGGGGAGGCCCAAGTAACCGTCACTCGGGAGATTTTGGCCCTGTTCGTCCCGGAAGTGGCCTTATGATGGAACGCTCATTATCTCACAAGTCAGATGGACGACACAGTTCTGCTGGACATTCAGTTCACTCTCATCACTCCGTTGCTTCTGGTCGGGCTAGCAGCTTAGGCCTTGATAATAACTTTGCTGTTGGCGACGACGATGATGATTCGTTCGACATTCCTGGCCCTCCTGCGGCGTTTTATGTCCTCGGGACAGTCCCTTCGATCGTTCGATGTTGGCTAACCCCTAACTTTGGCCACTCCACACTCCTCTATGCCGACGTTTGCAGTGGCTCGCAAAAGTCCACGGTTGAGTATTCTCTCCTCAGAGAGTTGGATCTTTTAGATCAGATCCATCGCGAGGTTGACGGTGCATATCGCGTCAGGTTGAATGTCTACTTTGCAGAGGCTGTGGTGACACATCATGGCAGTCGCTCTAGTAGTCCTCATGGGCCTGTCCCTTCAATCACTGTCTTTTTCGAGGTCCTTGGAGTGACAGAGCAGTCTATTCAGGCCATAGACCGCAAAGCCATTCGAATCTATTTGGGCAGCGATGCTCTCAGATCCCATTCCGCAGATATTCTATTTTCCCAGAATACAATGACCCTTCGTGGCGACGAGCGAGAGCGACTTCAGGTCCCATTTGTCCGACCAGAGGATGAAAACGTGTTTCGAAATATTTGCACCACCAACATGGTCCCAGAGAAGCCCAAATTGAATGCAAATGCTGCACCTTTCGTCTCTGGGGATTTTAGCCGGGCTAGCCAGGAGAGTATCCCTGACACGGAGGCTCCTCAGCAGGGTTATGAGTCTCGAAGCGAAATGTCGCCGATGGCAACTGATGCGGTTCCCAATAAGCGACCCAGCTCCAGAGGCAGTGTGTCTGGTGCGGAGAGTGATAGAAGGTCTCGTGGACTCACCAACGGAGACCGAATAGGTCCTAAGGAGCGTGCTGCTGAGCATTCTGCCTCTGAGGGCTCCAGGCGAGAACCCCTTTCAGGGATTTGGGGATCATGGCGCCATGGATCAGGGAACGGAGTGGACGGCCTGCACAGAGATGGTTCATTGAGCGGATATCAGCCTGCCGGTCGAGGCCGTAACATGAAAGTTCTGAAGCCCCAGAAGTCGGCCTCGAGGACAGTTTCTTCTTATGATGCCTCTTCGTCCAAAGGTCCAGGAGATGGTCGACGCAAAAGTCAAGTCAGCGTTGGGGAGAACGGTGGCACTCCTGCCAATAGATGGGAGGCTAAGCGTGCGGTGAGTATGAGCAGCGAACACAAAACGCAATCACAGTCACAGTCGCTTCCACCTCCAAGTCGTGATGGTCGCAGCGCCAATGCCAATGCCAACGCCAACGCCAACGCCAACGCCAACAGCAACAATTCCCTGCCTAGGTCTGCCAACCCTGTCGGAGTTGCTTCAGCGTTCTCATGGATGACACCAACATCCAAAGCCAAAACAACCGCGGGATCGGAGTAATGTGTTCGAATGGCTTGTCAGTTGCCATTCACTTCTTTATCAGCCGTGTAGACTTTCAGGTCTCTTAAAATCCATTCTCGAGTCTATGGAGACCATAAATGGGCAGACTCGAAGAAATGAAAAACCGCAATGATCCGGTCAGGCGGGTTTCTTGAACAGGATTCATAACGACGATTGCGACTTGATGTAACAAACCGAAACAAAAAAAAAATAAAGAAAACAAATAGAGGCAAAGGTAATCTGATGCTTTGCTAGAAAGGAAAAGAAAAGAATTCGACAGCAATGTTGTTTGTACTATGCAAATGTATGTCTAATCTATCATTAAATAAGTATGTCACTACGCCTAGATCTTGGACCCAGGAGGCAAGGCTTGCCAAACCTTTCTGGTGTCTGCAATTGACTCCTTGACAACACCAATCAGTCCCTTGAAAGCAGGATGTTGCGAATCTCCCACACATTCATACATCCAGCTCTCGCTCGACGTGACCGTGATTCCGGGCTCGGCACGCAATCGATCGAGGGCAATGTCGACTTCGCGGGGATTACAGCTCGATACTCCATCAGCAATGACATACACCTTATGCCCTGCGTCGCGTAAATCGAGCGCTGTCTGGGTAATGCAGATATGAGACTCAATGCCAACAAGAGCGATTTCGGAGCCCTGAGGTAGATCGACGGTGACGGAGGGAATGGACATGGAGAAACGCGTCTTGTCGTGTGGTGACGAGGGGAGGAGCTGCGCCAGAGCCGAAACTGTGGGACCAAGCTTGGCTGAGGTTTGGGTTGTGGTGACGACGGGAACGGAGAGAGTGTTTGCGAATTTGAGGAGCTTTTGGGTGGTGAGGACACTGATGTAAATTAGCCGAGTGGCGTCACATGAACTTGGACTGCCATCCATACATGCTATCGAATTCGTGAATGACATGGCGAAACTTTTCTTGAATATCGCAAACGCTATATCACTCTTGATTAGGTGTTTCTGTCAGAACGAAAAACGAAATACGTACAAGATCCTTGGGTTCTCTGACCGCCGTAAGTCAGCATCTCTCTTCTCACTGTACGTATGCAGCCCATATCAGAGCATGGTACTAGGTAAGGTACTTACTGAACCGCAGCTCGTTTTGGGCTGGTGAAGACATGGCGCGAATCTGGTGTAACGTAGAGCCAGGAGCAGGACGAGACACGACAGTGCCTTCTAGAGATGTGCTAGCCAATCTCGATGTGGCTAAATTACTGATAGTTGATGCCGTAGCCCGCGAACCTATAGCCAACCGAGATAACCCACGTCGAGAAATGACAGTCGAGAGAACTTGCATAACGAGATGGCAAGGCCAAGATGGGGGGAGGACTTATCAAACCAAGAAAATGAATGGAAAAGAGGAACGTACAGATTAAGTCAGTTCCAGCCTATGTCGATGATCTCAATTCCAAGAAAGACAAAATAAAATCGGGATCTGAGACATTTGGAGGTGGTTGAGTTCCAAGAGGTTGACTGAGGTGAGGAACAGGAGAAGTCAGAAGTTAGCCGCAGCGCGGGGGAACGGCAGTGGAAAGTGGGGGTGATCGACGGGCTGTTATTGCATTAGGTTAATTAGCAGTTTGACCCGCTGAACCCTAATTAGTAAGTGCCTACCTCCTACTGGTATAGCCTTTGGACAGTTACCTCAGGTCCCAAATACCATGGAGTCACTGACGATGATGTCGATTGTCTCTTATCAGATCCTTTGCATTCACAATTTGGTACTGGGAAAGAAATGGCTTGTCTGAATAATCGAGCCAGGCTACTGAATATCTCTAAAGTGAAGGGATTTTGTCTACAGCCTACCTAATCTCCACAATGCTTGTCCCTGTTCTAAAGAGAATTATTCCTGCATCAGATTACGGGTATGTACTCCCCAAACGCCAGTATATGCAACCATCTATCGCCAACCAATGCCTTCCCCCATGCTATTCAGAAAACCCATCTTTCTCCTAGGCGTTGACTTCAGCAAACCATGTTCGTAAGAGACCAGCCAGGGCGCTTGGCAGCTCTTCAAGATGATGGACGATTAGGTAGTACTGGAATGGGAATGTGTCCAAATATCTTTCGATGACGACTTTGCTTTCTCCGCCGTCCCGAACAAACTTGGCCTCCTTCAGCTCAAGTACGCTGTCGCCCTTCTTTTTGCCTGTATCATCCATGATGATAAACACTATCATGATGCGCTCCTCCATCGCCTCCCGCAGCATTCGTCGGATGCCCTCGTGGGCCGATGAAGGCGTAAGGCCGTCGGAGAGAATCAGTGCCAGTTGCCAGAGATCCGAGTTGCCGCTGCCCTGTTGCCGTGCAAGTCTGAACGTTTCGATGGTCTGTTGGATGAGAAGTGCAATATCGGTACGATCTTGAGAAAAGTTGAACTTCTGCAACACCTTGGCTCCAGCATCGGCAGCAAAAGGCTCGGTTAAGCCATGGGCCGTGAAAACATCACTTCCAAAGCCCATGACGCCAACCTGGCCAGCCTCCAGCATGGTAAGAGATCGCGATACCATGACGAGAGACTCCATGGCCAGAGTACCTGATGATGTTTCACCCATACTCTTACTATCATCCACGCAAAGCAGTATCTGGTAGGTACGTTTGGTCGGGATGCTGCGTCGCATCCAGATCTTATCCCGCTTATAGCTCGATGCAATGTAAGGGATGATGCGTTTGATGTTGAGTCGTTTTCCTGTACGGAAAGCTCCCGAGAGTTTGGTCGATTGCGAGGGGGTAAGAATAAGCCGGAGTTGGGATGTCAAAGCCAGAGAGAGTGAATGTGTTTTGGTCTGGAATTCAGTCCACTGTTGCATCGACTCGCCGAAATCTCGGAGTGGCCGTTCTCCATCCGAGATGTGAGTTGAGGAGAACTGAGTCGATGTCTCCTGAATCTCGGCCTCATCTTGTTCATCCAATTGCGCCTCCTGATCTGAAGGACTAAACTCACGGTCATAATTGCCTTGGCGTGTCTTAACCCCTGAGCGCGTTTCGTCCTGGTCATTTTCTGCATCTTGCTTACTGGCATCCGGCGCCTCTCCAGAATCAGCTGTGTCCATCTTATCGGGATCCTGTTCGGTCTCTTCTTTATCATCATCCATAAGGCGGCTTGTAGGATCTTGCCTTTCCTCATCGATAGCCATAGACTCGTCGATAGGCTGTACTTGCTCATCATCCGCAGTTCCCATAGCCTGGGTGTCTGTAGCAGTCTCATCGTCCTGTAAGTGCTGGAATTCCTTACGGCCTTGATCGGCGCTCGGGTCTTGTGGTGCGTTTTGTTCATTGGTGTCTGAAGGCTCAGCGTCCTTGATGTCTTCCTGCTGTCGGTGCCAGCGTTCAAGTGCATCGCCCAGCTTTTTGAAAGGATCACTGCGTGCCGAGTCCGCCTTTTCCTGTTCCTGTTCGGCCCTATCCATAATCTCCTTTGACTGTGAAGTTGATCCCTTGTTCCCTGCGCTTGTGTCCTGATCCGCAGCTCCTTCTCCCATCTCGCCATCCTCCTGCTGGGCAGTGTTACTTTGGAACTTATCGTCAACATCCATCGAGTCAGCATTCTGGTCCTGGCCAGAACTCTTGACATCGCTTGGTGCAGCGTTGTCGGTATCAGCGGTAGCGTTATCTTGAGGCGGTTGATTTTGATCTGTAGCATCCTCCTGATCTTTGTCCTCTTCGTCTTCCTCAGGCCTGACCTCTTCGTCGACTTCATCCTTGCCACCGGCCTTTTCTTCTGGAATCTCTTCGTCTTCCTGGATTTCGGCCTCTTCTCCGGCCTCTTCTTGAAGCTGGGCTTGGGCCGCAGCATCATCTGATCCATCTTCCTCTTCGTTACTCATCTCCTGGTCCTCTCCCTCTTTATTCTCTTCTTCGATATCTGAAAGACCGTCCAAGTCATCGCTATCTGACGCCGACTCATGATCGTCATCAAGATCCAGCTCCATATCCTCAGGAAGCGCCAGTGTATCATTCTCTTGCGCGGTTTGATCTTGCCTATTCATTTCTTCCTGGGTTTTGACTTCTTCTTCTTCAGCACCAGCTTCCTCTTCCTCTGCGTCTTGCTCGCCGGAGTCGTCAACATCTGGCTGCTCCTCGCCCTCTTGTTTCTTCGCATCTTCATCTGCTGCCACTTGCTCGTCGTCCTTCTTCTGGCCCTTGGCCTTCTCACCCTGCTGGTCTTTATCAGCCTTTTCTTCGTCCTCTCCATCCCACATCTTCTCGTCAACGGCAGTGGGATCTAGGTCATCGACCTCTCCAGCTTCTTCATCCATATCGTTCTCCTCCTCCTCCTCATCTCCATTCTTCGACCGCTCATCATCATCATCAGCCCCATCGACACTGCCCATGTCTCCTTCAAGCTCTTCATCAGCCATATCCACCGCATCTTTTTCGTCTTCCATTTCGCCGTTCTCCTCCTTGTTGGCTTCTTGGGCAAGCTCTGACAAGTCCTCATCAGGCTGGATGTCCTTGCTGATGTCTTCGGCCCCTTCACCATCACCAAGACCAGTTCCAGACTCCACTTTTCCAGTTTCGCCAGAAGTTTCATCAGACTTTTCTTGTGGCGTACAGAACCCTTGAGAGGAAATTTGAGTGAACGTCTTGGTCATGTTATAGGACATATGTGCTATAGCGCTGTGGATGTCGACAACTTGCATCAAGGTCTGCTGAGCGAGATTAACATACTCATTCAGGACAGGGCATGCGATCGTCATGAGACTCATGGCGGCTTGGCTGATATTCGGTTCTTCCAGATTAATATGCTTCAACATCTTGATACAGCTGGCCACACTCCTCTCGATCTCGGCAGTACGGAGCTTTGTAAAGAGATTTACGAAGCCATCGGCGTGAACGGTGAGCCAAGCAGGTTCGTCCTCTCTATAATCAGTTCCCTTTGCGGCTTTCTTCACGCTCTCAATTGCGACCAGGATTTTGTCGCAAAGTGTCGATACAGCATTCGCAAAAGTGATGATCTCCATGCCATCAGATGTAAGGCTAGGTGCGGCTTCTTTTGTAATCTTAGTCCAGCCAGCAATTTGGAGAAGAATGAAGGAGAGTTCCGGCTGTTCCGTATTCAACTCTTCGAGGTCGGCGCGGAAACTAGCCAATTCACTCGAGAAATTTGCCTCAGCACGAGCAGCTACTTCGGAAGACACACCATCTGGAAGCTGACCGAACCCAGCATTCAGAGCATGGAGAGACTCGAATCGCCCATGCCACGACTTCAACTGTTCTATCGCCGCCGTGTGCTTCATTTCCCCCATCTTCTCATGGATTTCAATCAAACGAATGGCGTGCTGGAGAATCTGAACAAGCCAAGGGATAAGACGTTTCCAGTCAGAGACTGCTGTCTTACGAATGAGAAGTCCATGCTCGTGAGAAAGTCCAAGGCGGCTGAATTGTTTTATGGATTCTTCGAGAAGTGATAGGGAGGAGGCACCAGATGTGATCGAATATCTCTGAGTCAGCAAAAGGTTAAGCATTCCTTCAACAAATCCAGCACTTCGCGCAACCTCGGCACTGGTAAGATCCTCAGAATGGTCTCGCGAAGCAGCCCTGACCTTAGGGATTAGATCGAGAATTTTGTGCAAGTGATAGTCCATGGCTTCGGTAGAATTGTCCGAAGGAAGTTGCACAGGCTGTATTGACGAGAGCACAACTGATAGTGATGCCTGCTCCGCAAGCTTGTCCTGTCCTAGGTTGTGCTTGAAACCCATTTGCCGAAGATCGCGCAAGGTATCTGCAAACAATTTCCTCTTTCTTGTCTTCAAATGCTTGACTTGGTCCTTGTTCTCATCGGTCAAAAACGGTGGTGTCTCCTTGCGAAGTTCTGCCATCGAGTCTCTCAGGCTAGAGACATAGTCATCAACAATTTGAGGTACCTGGCTTGTCATCTCTGGATTGTCTGAGATCTTTCGCATGACAGAGACAGTTTTAGAGACGTTGGCAAGGCGCTTGTGGCCATTGGCCCACCCTGGCAGAGCGTTGTCAAGCTTAGAAAACACGTCCGCAGAAACATCCATAATAGGAGATTTATCTCCTACATAATTTGCGTGATGGACGTCTTGATCAGGTAAACCTTGTTCAATAATTTGCTTTGCTTCCTGACCAAGAACACCGCGGAACTTTCTGATGATTCGGAAAAGTTTCTGGTGAGACTTGCGAGCACTTTCCCGAAGTGCATTGATATTTGTGTCTTTCCAGCTAGCCATTAGCAGTACGTCCTTCATCTTCTTCTCAATGGGAAGGCGTCCTTTGCAGATAGTTTCATCCATAATCTTCTCGTAGCGGGAATAGTACTGGATGAAGTTGGACAACGCATGCGAAATAAGTTGAAGTACTGGGTAATCCTCAGTCAATAGCTTGAGATGGCTCTGAAGTTGACGCAGCAATGCCAACCGAGCTCCATATTGCCCAACTATTGCTGTCGAGAAGTACATCTCCAGACTTGAGATGAGAGAAGAAGCATATTCCTTCAACTCGTCGGTAACCTCGACCAAAGACAGGGGCACAGCGATAACAACTTGATAAGCAACGAACCACCAAGAGTAAGCGTCATCTTGACACTTCTTCTGTTCCATATCAAAGAGATTGGCCCAAGTTGAGAGTTCCAATCGTCGCCAGCGGATGACCATATCCGTAAGCAGGTTGTGAAGAGTAAGAACACCATATATTTTACTAGCCCAGCCGCCGAATTGCCATTCGTATACGTGGCTGTGGAGGTATTCAATTTTGGGAAGAATCTTGGCCAAAGGTTCGGTATGAACAAGTTCGAGGACCTGTTCGCAAGCATGAATGACATCAGCCAAGGGCTGCATATGTCCGATTTCGTCGACCATCTGCAGCTCCCGGAACCGAGACTTTATTTTGTGCATGAGGCCAACGAGCTGGCGGGCTTCAGGAACGTTGGCATCCGTGTAGAAGTTGTAGGATTTGTCCACGGTAGGTGATACGAGAGTATCAAGCTTGTCATTCAGGAAGAGCATGGTTCCGGCCAACATCTTGCTTGTTAGACTGCGATCAATGTTCTTGTGGTCGATGGTTTCTGAAGTAATCCTGTCTCCCACAGATTTGCAGGCATCCCTTAAAGCCGTGGTAAATTGTGGTGGGTTGAGAAAGAGACTCTTGTGAATTTCAGCCACCCGAAGCGACTGATCCCGGACTTCGTCCTTGTTGATTGCGACATTTGCGGCTTCGTCTTCGTCGAAAGTCGGGAACAGCTCATTGAATTCCTCAGCATCAACTTGCTCCTCATCTTCCAGAGAGCCTCTAAAGCGATACAGACTCCCCCTGGCGGTTTGTTCTTTGCGGTCTGCTTCGAGTCGCTTAGTCCATTCGTCAAACAAATTGTGGAAACTTCTGAACACCATCTCGCGGGCTTGTTGTTCAATATTGGCGATGCCTTCAATGCTAGCAACCACTGACATGCAATTGAGAAACTCAAATGTTCTGGACGATAATTGACCATCCAGTTGATTCCACATACCACCACCAAGGAAAGGAGTAACCTCGAGAAGCTGGTACGAAGTAGGTGCCAGGCTACGGGCTGAAGCAGCGTCACAAAGGGAGAGCCCTATCATGAGGCAACGAAGCAGGTTTGACGTAGGCCGAGTCATGTCTTGGTATGCTTCAAAACGAGAAGAAAGTCGATCCAAGAGTCTGAGAACATTTTCCTTCACAAGCTGCAACTCCTCGGTTGCTCGGGCTGGATCTTTGTCGAGGATCTGAAGTGCCGCGGACAATGTAGGACCTGTGACTGCTTTTAGAACGTTTGAGAATTCAGCTTGGATGCGGTTTAGCTCTGATGAATCTGGTCTGTAGATAGCGCGGACCTCTTCGGGAAGAGGGCCCAAGGCCGCAGACTCTGCTTCGAGCAGTCGTATGCGTTCATTCGTGTCTTGTCCAGTAAAATTTTTCTCGAATGTCCTCAGCGAGTCTGCTTGCATATTGAGGGCAGTATGCATCTCTAAAAAGAATTCGCGCTCCATCTTGGGTCGACTTTGTGGATCAAAAACGCGATCCGGAACGTACAGCTTGACGGTTCCGATGCTGAAATGAATCCATGCAAAGGCTGAGAGTTGGGCCTCTCGTTGAATATCGTATTGTAGAGTTGTGAGAGCCTTGAGAGCCGGGATGAGATGCTCGACTGCAATTTCACGGAAGTGGTCTGTCTCGATTCGGGGCGCCAGATCATCGAAAGCACGAGAGCTAGCGGCAAGGTCTTGAGAAGCCAGCTGGGCGGCCTCAATAACAGCATCCTTGAGACTCTGGTCATGAGCGCTGAATACTTCGAGGACAAGCTGAGACAGAACATTGTTGAGCCGTGTCAGGGGGTTTGCGACCACATCCGCACTCAGTTTCATGATCTGTCGCCCAGCGATTGGAAGCTCGGCTTCAAGAAGAGCCAACGAACCAAGATTGACAGATCCTAGGTTTTGCAGCTTATCCCAAAGACAAGAAACAAATTTGCCATCCCAAGAGAATTTGTTCTGGTAGACTAGGTTCTCCACCGATTGAAGAAGTGCGGCTTGGAGATTAGAGCTGGCCAACATCATCCCTGCCTGTGTAGGTACATCGGACAACACTTGAAGCTCTGTGTCACCTGAGGGCAGAGATTTGAGCATTGAAACCTGGCGGAGTGCTTCAAACTCTTCCATCATAAAAGGCTTACGTTCAACCTCGCCGACCCCGATCCGACTCTCCAGAGACTGGATTTCAGTAGCAAGGTCCTGTAGGAGACTGTCGACATTAGGAGCCTCCTCTCGGAGAATTCCAGAAGCCTTTTCCAGCGTAGCCATAGCTTTTGTGAGATCGGAAATTGATGCTCCAGCCTTCCATCGCAAGGAATCGAATCTTGAGCCTAGTTTCTCGAGTTCTATTGTGCGATCCAGAATCATCTTTGTAGGCAAAGGAGTGGGTCTGAAAATGTGCCAAAGCAATTCCATGCTTAGACCAGTTGATAATTTGAAACCAGCAGTAAAGTCTTTGTCCAGCCGCTCGATTAGCAGAGAGACGAATTCTTTTTCTTGAGACCCAATCGATGTATCCAAATGTTTGCGAAGGAAGTTTGCACCTTGAGCAAGGTGCGCTTGAAATTTTGCTTCGTCAAAGTCGGATTCGATACCAAGACGGACGGTCCTCTGGAGATAGCACACGATGCCCCTCAAAATGCAGACTCGCTCCGTCCATTTTTCGAGAGACTCAAATTTGAAGCCGAGCCATTCCTTTGCCGCATTGATCGCGGACAACAAGAAGGAAGCTAGCTTGACGGTGGCGTCCTTGGACACGGCGGCGACGCGGTCACTTATCAGGGATCTTTGGAGTCGGTTGAGAGCAGTCAGCTTGTTGACCTGAGCCTGACATCGCTGGTCCTCAATTGAATTCTGCAGACGATTGAGTTCATGGTAAAACTCCAAGCATGCACCAAGCCATCGTGCTTGGTCTGGTACAGATAAAAGCTGGGAGATAGGGAAGTTGTTAAGAGGATGCAAAGGTTGCGCAGGTTTGAGTCCTTCAGGAATGGTCAAAGAGCTATATAGGTGAGAAATCCCATTGACACCATCAGCCCCATTACTTGAGTTCAGGAAGCAGAGAAATTCGGCCACTGCAGAGCTTAATGCCCTGTTCTGCGTGTCATGGTTGGACAGAGTACCCGTAAACCGAGGCAGAACAGGCAAATCAGCAATCGAGAGTGTCTCAAGAGCCCGCTCGATGACCTCAACAGACCCCCCAGTGTGAGAAACAGTATCGGAAATCTGGTGGGAAATGTTGTATCTGTGAAGGCTACTCTCCACACTCACAACGCGGAGGTAAGATCGGTCGAGGGATGGTGGTGGTGTGTGGATGTGAATTTCAACAGCGCGGTTTCTCATCGCGCGAGAGAGTTCGCCGTAGCGTGGGTCCATGGTCAAAAAGATCCTGAAGTCTGGGTGAGGCCGTACGACTCTTGGCTCTCCACCGGGTCCGCAGTGCTCATTGATACTCAGAAATCCATTCGGTTCGAGAAGAGAATTCAATCGATCCAGTACTGAGGCATTACACATGTTCGCGTTATCGAGAACCAACCATTGACCTAACTGTAGGGCCTTGACGATAACGCCATCCAACCATTCGAAACGGGGATTCTCTAGCACTAAAGAATGCTGGAGGGGGGTAAGCGCCTTCAATAATGCAATTGCCACCTCAGAGTCGGCAGGTACACTGCCAAGTAGATGTTTTACAGAGGTGGTGATCGGGTGAAGGGAGTCAACGTCGCCAGTGAATCCATCGAGCAAATGAAGTAGATGAAGGGCTTCGATTGGAATATCATCAGGAACGGCCGACATGATAGTATTCTGAAGATCCCGCTGAAGAGCCCGGAGTGCCGCGTTGACCTCCCGCAGAGGGTCCGCCTGCTCGAAGCCACCGACAAGATCCATGGTGTCGATGTCAGCGTTCATTGGAAACACCACAAGTGACTTTCCGGCCAAAGCCGCAACATGTTCAAGAAGAACGGTTTTACCATAGCCCGATGGGCTGCTCAAGATACAGGGAACATTTTGTTTGACGCAAATCATGATTGACTCAAGCTCAGACAATCGAGGGACAATATCAATATTGGGTAGTCGTTCTGGCTGTGAATGAGGATGTCTGTCAAGTAATGCCAAACCGACTTGTCCGAACAATGGGTTAATATCATGATACAAGCTATGTCGTCTTGGCAAACACCCAGAGATGAGAGTAAAGAGGTCATTGACCTCCTGACGATCTCGCTCCGTTCTAAAACGCTGTCGCACAATAATATCGAGGAAGTCATCAGCGTGGGCGTTCTGAAGCAGTGGATCAGACGAGTCTAAAAGTTTTAACCAGCGAAGCACATCGCGTAAGTTGAATTCCCAAGGGCTCCCTTGAGTCCCGAATGACCTCTCAATTGCAACCTTGTGATCCAGCTGAGACACAAATTGGATAAGTTGGCTGATCACTGATGGAGAGATCTTGGGGTGGTTGTGTGCTGCGATCAAGTTCAGATCATCGTCCGAGAAGACATCGGCGTACACCACGATAAAACGATTAACAAAGGAGGCGGGCAATCCCTTTCGACCACCGCCTTGATGGTGAGGGTTTTGGGCTGCAAATAGGCGGAAGTCTGGATGGCGTTTGAAGACTTGATCTAGCTCGGATATGTAAACTTCGCCTCGATGATCGAGACAGGCGTTCAACCCTTCTAGGACAGACTGAGATGCAAGATTCATTTCATCCAAGAGTACCCATTCGCCCTTCTGCATGGCCTGCAGGAACGGCGCGTCTCTCCAAGCAAAATTACCAGCTTCTGCTCCTTCGACTGGGACGTCTGTACCAAACAAATCCATCAAATCGGTTTGGTCAGACAGATTGATCCTGGTCAATGGCTGCCCACATGCCTGAGAAAGTGCGGCAACCAGAGTCGTCTTTCCTACACCAGGGCTGCCTTCGAGAAGAATTGGTTTCTGCATTTGGAGTGCACGGAGGATTCGCATAGCGTTCAGACGAGTGGTGGGTGCATGGAAAGCGAAACCAGAATCAGCGACGCCTACGGAAGCACGGGGTATGCTGAAGTGCCCGATTGTCAGAGAATTACCATCCATGGAGAGCTCTGGATGGGTTTCGTAAACGCCGGACACATCCTTGCCGATGAGTTCGCTTAGCTTGTCAAGGCACTTCTGGCGCTGTTGACCCAGAGACTTGGGATCTGTGGCTAGAAGAGCAGAAGGGTTTGCACCTATACTATCAATAAAGATTGTAGAGGCACCATGAACCAATGAAACGATAGGCTCGTCGGACTGAAAAGTATTAATAAATTGTACCCAGACGAGAATTTCTCTGACAGAGAATGGTGCTGAAGCCATAGATCTGAAAGTATCGCCGAACCAAGCAGCGAATTTGACCACGATTTCAACCAGTTGCTTGGAGTCGCCATGAAGCTTTGTCTTAACAATCTCATAAATATCCTCGGTCTGAGATAAAGCTGGAACCCAGATCTCGGTGAATCGATTTCGTAGCGCGGGCGACAGTTCCTTCTTTCCGAAGTCGCCACCAGGATTCATAGTAGCGAAGAACTGGAAGCCATCTGCTCCGACAACAAAGGAGTTGTCTATGCCCTTCTCGGCCAAAAGAAGTGTCCTCGAGGGCTCGAGTACAGAGTTCAGACGCTCCAGTACTGAGTCATCGGCCAAAGAGATTTCATCCAAAAGGAAGAAATTGCCTTCTCGCATAGCCTCAACTAAGCTTCCGTCAGCCCATTCGAACAGAGCCTTGCTTCGCGTCTCATTTGCAATGATACGTTCCTTGACCTCCTGGGGAATGTCGCTGGTGGCTGAAAGATCCAGTGCTTTGTATCGATCAAGGCGATCTTCTACGGAGCCGGAGACATCCACACCGAGGCTTTGCAGAACCCACTTCAAATCCTCATCCAAAGCATCGACAATGGCTCCACGATTCCGGACAGGTCTTTGTGAACCGATCAAATCACCAGTCTCAGTATTCTGGTGAGCGTTGACGATATGAAGCTCTTTCTTCAAAGCCTCCGCAAGCAATTGAACAACTGTTGTCTTTCCACAGCCTGTCTCACCAACCAGAAGGACCGGCTCATTGTTGCGCAACGCCCGAGAGACAAGAACATAAAGTCGGCGCATTGCATGCGTCCATACCACGCCTTGACCGTTGGGTTGGCTGGTGAAGTGCTTCAGTTCAGGGGCCACTGTAGCGGAATACAGGTCTTGGGGATTGATCTTCACTTTGAAGACCTTTTCAACAACCTCCTTAACTGCGATGCGCTCCTCTTCATTACGGACTCTTTCGGCCAATAGCATAAATCCATGAGCGGCAATCTCCTCGCGGGTATCAGCCTCTCGCAATGCCCAGCGAAATAAATCACGAAGTGTCGCAAAACTGTCCTTCTGCTCAAATAATCGACTGGTTTGGCGAAGCCTGGAGAGTTCCTTATAGACATTGACGATTCTGCGGCAATCCGGAGGAGAGGTGTTGCGGCTTCGTTGCTGAAGGATAAACTCCAACTCATCTTCGGGAATATCATCAAAGTGTAATTCCAAGAATCGATTACGGAACGCTCTTGAGAGCACCTTTCTTCCGCCGTAAAGGCCAGGAGGGTTTTGAGTAGCAAACAAGATGAAGTTCTCGTGAGGTTTGACAATTTCTTGTGTTTCGGGAATGAGAAGTTCACGGTTGTCATCCAGAAGACGATTCAGAGCCTCGAGGACATCAGTCGGTGCTAAATTCAGCTCATCGAGTACAATCCAGTGACCTTGGCGCATTGCTTGAACGAGAATACCTTCTTGGAAACGGAGCTTGCCATCTGAACCCGAGATGTAGGTGCCCAGGTATTCTTGGAGATCGGTGTGCTCGTGGTTGTTGATTCGCACGAACTTGTTACCAGTGAAGTTTGCGAGGTACTCGATCATACTCGTCTTGCCGGCAGAAGTAGGGCCTTGGATCAGAATGGGGAAACGTCTTGTGGATGTGGCTCGGACAAGGTTCAAGAGGTTGCGTTCAACGTAAGGGGTAATGATGTAGTCTTCCCGCTCAATAGGGGTTTCGCTGCCCTGGAACAGCCAGTATTGTCTGTCTCTGTTCTTATTCTTGAAACGGACATATTGCTTTCCGTCATTTGGGTGTTTCGGGGCCTGGGAAAGTAAAGACTGAGGGTTTCCATGTTTCTCGAAAAGGTGGTGGGATATTAGGGGAACAAGCATCTTTTCAGACTCTCGGTCAAGGAGGGTAAGGAAGCCCATCGAGAAACCCTCATACAAAGCCCTTCTGACACCATAGTAGGGAGCGATAGTGTTCACATAGCTGAGAACTCGTGTGAGAGTTCGAAGGCTGAAATGGGGTACTTCGTTCGCGCCATCGACTAACCGTTTCTCCTCAGCCAGTCGCTTGGTATTGATATATAGACGGGCAATATCATCTGCCGCTTGATCATTCTTGCTGTTGCTACTTCCAAGGTATGTCTTGATGATTGTGAGAAGATCCTTAAGGTCTTTATCAGGACTGGAAACATAGACTTCAGTAAATCTGGAGCGAATGCCCACTGGGAGGTCGCGTTTTCCAATATCGGTCGCAGGATTCATCGCACCAAAAATGCGGAAGTTTGGATGTGCTTCAATTTTCTCAATCTCGCCAGTTTCGGAAAGTAAAATGGATGGTCTTTCATCAGGTCCGGTCAGGAGATCCGCGATACTTTCAAGCGTGTCAGGCGACGCGAGATTTATCTCATCAAGAAGAACCCAGTCACCGTTACGCACGGCCTTGACTAGATTTCCCTCCATGAAAGAGAAAGCAAAACTTCCAGAACCTCCTGAGATCTGTACATCAAACTGCTCAAGATTACGAGCAAACATATCCCATCTTGGACGTAGATCAAGCAGGGCCTGGAGCTTTGACTGCGTTTTTCGACGTTTTGTTGGTTGCTCCTCGCTATTCCTGGTCTCTGCTTGTTCACGTTGAACACTTTCGAGTTCTTTGACGATCTTGTTGAACATTTTGGGAGCTTCCTTCCACAGCTTTGACACCCTTGACCATTGCCCCTTGGCAAAACATTTGCCAACTTGTTCAAGATACTTCTGATTCTTTGACGCGGAAATACCTGTCGCCGCGAAAAGATCTTCAAACTCTTCCTTCAGGGGCATCGCCAACGTCCGAGTGTTGACTGGCTTGAAGCCACCCAGAAGATCGCCGACTTCACTCTGCTGGGACAGGTTGACAGCAATAAGCTTATGGCCCAATGATTCCGCCAATTGCTGTACAACAGTTGTTTTACCTATACCAGTTTCTCCGACAAGGAGGACAGGTTCTTCAAGCTTGACAGCTACGGCAATCTGTTCCAACAGCTTCTTGGCATGCGCTGTGCTAGCGAAGGGTCGTCTTGATTTCTGAACTCGGTTCGATTGTTTCTTCTTCCGTAACACAGCACGCCCAATGCTGAACTGGTTATCGCTCTCATTCAGACTAGGTATGTGTGTAGTGAAGTAGTGCTCTGCCAATTCCTTGGGTAATTGCATCTCCTCAGCAATCGCAACAATGAGCTGTTTGCCAATTTCAGGATCAGGGCAACTTCCAACAAAGCAATCAACAGCTTCCAAGAACATCTGATCGCTTGTTGTCTTGGTGATTGGCTCTTCCCCCGTCTTTGACCCAGCAGCGACCAAGCATTCACGTAAACGTCGGCACCATTTAAGCAGATCTCGCAATGTCAGGTCCATAGTAGTTCGGCCACGAGCCAAAGCGCCAGGCGTGGAGCCAAGACGACACAAACGAGCATACACTGCCAGGATGCTAGGAATAAACTTTTGCAAGATGGGGTACGTCTGAGACACAACATCTTCGAGTTCAGACGCTGCGAGGGCTTGTGTACTCAGAGTTTGCCAGAAACGAATGCCAACCAGACTCGGCAGATTCTCTCGGCCATTCATCCCCCTAGACGTTCGCACAGTTGCAAAAAGTCGGAAAGTGCTGGCTGCTCGTATTCTTTCGCCTCGGCTTGGGATAAGAAGTTCCTTTCTTTCGATCAGGGGTAGCAGCGTGCTCAAGACCTCAGTGGGTGCCCGGTCGAGGTCTTCCACCAATACCCATCGGCCTTCCTTCACAGCTGTTGTCAACACGCCGGGCCTCCATTGAAAGCTTCCAGGCTTCGAATCAGTCGAGTATAGTCCAATAAGCATTTTCGCATCCGTTTGTTCATTAAGGTGCAATGTGACCATGTTAGAATACATGCCGAGTTGCTTGGCGATTTCGTGAACAAGGGCCGTCTTCCCAACGCCAGGCAGACCATATAACATTATTGGGTCAGATTCACGGAGCATAATCGCCAATCGCTCCAGATTTGAGACGGTCGTGGGGGTGAGGACAAGGCTGGATGGTTCTCCGGTTGGACCTAGAGGTCTGGGCAGAATAACGTTGCCATAACACACAACGTAAGGAGTGAGGGTCTGCGTGAGCGGAGAATGATCGGTTGTGGCCTCATGGGCGGCCTGCACTTCTTCGCGCAGGGCCAGAAAAGACTTCACTCGAGACTGCTCGTACAGCGAAAGGAATCCATAATCGATCGATCGACCATCGAAGTCTGCAAGGATGGCCTCACTCTTACCAATATGTTCCTGGATAAGAGATTCAAGCTTCCAATCGGAACCATGGAGGAGTTGGATAAAAATTCGAGTAGCAAGATAACGCACAGCTCTGCTCTCATGCTTAAACAAGGTCTGCATCAACGCAGCGGATGTCAATGGGCCAAAATTGCGCGAATCGAAACTGATTAATCTCCAAACAACAAGGAGGCTCTGTAAGAGGGTCTCTCCATCCTGTTCCATGGAATTTTGGTCTAACCGCAAGGGTGGGAGTCGGAGAGAGGGTGAGTTCGTCGTTTGTTCGGGAGTGGAGGAGGCGTATTCAATAAATGTTGAAAGGTAAGGGGCAAAGGGTAGAATTCGAGCTAACGCTGAGTATATTCGTATGCGCTGTTGTCCATTTCCAGGGTTGAGAATCCATCGAGCACAAATGTCTGGGAAGAAATGCTCGAAATGCGCAAAGATACGCTCTGTAAGTGGCGGGCAAAGAGCCGCCTCTGCAACAGCATCTAGCAGTTTCGTCGAGGACTGGTCTTGGATAATGGCCAGTATTTCTGCAGGCAGATGTTCCAATGCAGTCGCATCCGCAAGGAGCGACCTCCTCTGCCGCGAGATATCAATCATTGCCATGATTGCGCTCTCTGTTGACAAAATTTCGGCTGTCGATGGTTTGTGGTGCTTCCAAGCTAAACCTGAGAACTGCTCTCTTGAACTTTTTTTCTTCGTTATCTTATCAGCCACTAACAGATCAGTACGCTAATCTGTTTTAGTTCTTAACCTGGCGTATGTGGATTGAGTTTACACTTGATTCTTAAATCAATCCGCCTAAACGTCGATTTTTCTTGTTATGTTTGCAATAAAAAGTTAGTAAAATGAGAAGATGGGCATTGAATCTTTGTTAGACTGGTCGTAATTTATCGAAATATAATTCCGTCGATCCTCTCGCCTACGCACCTATCTCGCCTATATCCTCCTTCACCGGAATGAATACTAACGTCCTTGCCTACCAGGTTGGGTAAATCAAAAACCTTTCAACAATCACATCATTTCGTTCGAACATATATACTTGCCGATTTACAGCATTTACTTCTTCCTCGACCCAATCCGTGCAAGTTTCAACAGTGGGCATAGTTAGATAGAATGCTTCAATCCAAGGATGCAATGGTTCGATGTAAGTGAAGACCCAATTATACACGTGATACAGCCGCTAGCCCGCCAAACCATCGAGACAGCTCGAAAAACTTCAAGACGCTTCGTCAGACGCCCGCCCGCGACGACTCTTCGAATTGAGCAGTTCCCAGCCAACCGCAATCACAAAAATGGTCATGTCTTGTCGGTACGCCGCTCAGAGCTGTGCTCGCCACCTCCGATCTGCCCGCGCTGCCCGGGCACCCACACATGTCGTCAGAATCTCAGCTGCCTCAAGGAGATGGAATTCAACCGATGCCGCTCCCGCCAACCCCAAGATCGAAGCCATTGTCGATCAGATCAGCCAGCTTACTCTCTTGGAGACTGCTGACCTTGTTTCAAGCCTCAAGGTTAGTGGGGATAATCATCCGGCTTCAATTGAACCTTGGAGGAGTTATCCTGTCGCCTTATAATTGCTAACTGGAACTTTTCAATAGACCAAGCTCAACATTCCTGATATGCCCATAGGCGGCTTCGCTGCTGCTGCTCCCGCTGCTGCTCCCGCCCCCGCCGAAGAAGCTGAGGAGGCTGCTCCTGCTGCCGCCGAGAAGACGCTCTTCACCCTCAAGTTGCAAGGGTTCGATGCCCCATCCAAGGCCAAGGTTATCAAGGAGATCAAGAACATGCTCGGTCTGAGCTTGGTGGATAGCAAGAAGTTCGTCGAGAGTGCGCCCAAGATGATGAAGGAGAACGTCCCGAAAGAAGATGCTGAGAAGATTATCGCCGCCATGAAGGAGTTGGGCGCCACTGTGGTTATGGAGTAAAATGGTAGGATCTCTGGGGCACAACGACTGGCGACTTAGCACGCTAGATGGCTGGATTGCATGTGTAAAAACATCTGTACTAGTATCTAACAATATGTACCCTTAGAAAGGCTCATTCAGCGATGGGTTCTTTTTAATTATGAAATCATATTGAACAAATGTATTGTTCATCTACAGGCGACCTCAAGCCTCATGGCAGGTTGATCTGAAACTTCGCTACTCTAGCCAGCCATGCCGAAAACGACGGGTATCAATACTTTTCTCTCAATCCCAACACTAGCCCAGGACCGAACGCCGACCAATACCCATAAAAATGCAAGATGATTCGGTTCCATTTAGTGACGGTTACCGTTCGCTGCTCCATGATGATGCTGGCAATTAGACTGTATCTCCATTTCTTTGTGAAAGTCATCCAGCTCTTCGGTGAGCAGACGATCGTCGTCTTCTCCAAAGTCACTCGTTTCCTCCCACAATCTGTCCATCTCAGCATTCTCGGCTTTGGGGACTGCCCAAATGCTTTCGCGCTCACGCTTGTGGCGCTCGCGGTCCTCCTCAATTCGTTGCTCAATTTGGCGTTTGTCAAGCTGGTGTGACGTGCTCCGTCGACCTGCCTTAGGTATGGTTTGTGAGGGGGGAATGTCTGTCATCTCAACATCTCCATTTGGTGAAGCTAGGCCTAGGTCTTCGACATTTGTCTCACGTTCTTTGATGACATCTTCGATCTGACTGACTGCTTGCGACTCCAGGTAACCTTTTCCTTGAAGACCTTGCAACACCTGCACCGACATGTGAGCCACAGGTTCTAGAACAAATCTGGGGTTGCGCCATGACGCGGGGGTCATCTCACCTTTCGGACCACTTTGACGTTGGCAGCACCTGATCCATCATCCGGGGCAACAGCATCGACGACACGGATAATGTCCCGTTGCATCATTCGAATGTAGTCGGGGTGTCCGTCACGCTGCGCCATATCTAGGAAGTGCTCGATAAAGTACATGATATTGGCACGTGTGTTCATATTGTTCTGCTATCTTATGTCAATACCGAGTCCACTGAGATAAAATGGTCCGACTAACCCGTTCAAGCTGTTCCAGGATGCACGAGTGCAAGTCCTCGTCCATATCTTTGAATCTAAGCGCATACTGTGCTGCTTTCTGAGCAGATGAAACTGACGCGTTGAGATGTTGGAGCTGTGAGGTGAAGCGCATTCGCACTTCAAATGGGTCGGCCATGTTGAGAACGTTGTGAGCTGGCTGTGCAAATGGAAAATCTCAAAAGGATATACTATCACAAGGCCGAAAGACTCGAGATTCAACCACGGCTTGACAGTATCACGGCCAAAGAAACGGCAGGGAGAGAGAAGAACAAAAAGCTTTGGTATAAGGTAGCTACGGCATGAATTGTTTAGTTGAATTAGGTGGTAGGTGAGAGGCTTGTCGATGAGGTTGATAGTGGGTCTGCAAGGGAAAGGAGCTGTGCCACGTTGTGGCCGTGCGAAGAAGCGAGTTCTCGATTGATATCTTGAAACCGGCGGGAATAACAAGCTCTCACCGTTCCCGCAACATTTCTTTTTCTTCTCCAACTTCATCCCTCCTCCACATGAAAGGAATCGATCCGGCCCGGACAGGCCGAAGGTGTAACGCATGACTCTAACCATAAGAGGGTTCCGGTGAAGACCTGTTGCGTGAAGGGCCTTCAGCTTCTGGTGAAGCCCTGAAGCATGCTCAGGGGCGTCAGATTCACGAATTACCTCACTTCACAGGGGTTCACTTACACGGTCCAGGCTATGTAGGCTTTGGGCTTGTCTGGAAGAAGTCGGAACCCAATAGGAGGGCACTGAACGGTTCTGATCTCCTGACATGGTGAGACTTTGCCTGTCGGCAATTTGCTTCGTCACTTTTCTCGGTGAATAGTACCCGTTTGGAGAATTTGTACATAGAAATATCAACGGCGTGAGTCTCAAAACTACCCCTTATTTTCGACGTATTCCGTTTTTGCTTCGTCTTGACTGTGTGGCCAGGATGCGCATTGGGCAGCAAAAGCACTTTACTTTACGTTACCCGGTAAAGTTCAGTCTTTTGCGCGCATTTGCTTCTCTTTATTTAAAAGTAGAATTTTCCCACATAAATATGCTCTCTTCCTCCGTTTCCCTAGTATTTTTTTAAGTTATTTTTCTCGTTTTCAAATCCGTTTTCTCCCCATTGCTTCCTCCACTAAACCACTTGAGCCCCGTCCTTGACTCAGGTAGCATCTCCCCTATATCAAAGGTTTTCCCCTCCATATAAAACTTTTGAGGAACAAGTGGTTTTTTCTTTCTTTCATTCACGGCAAAACATCATGTCTCCCAACACAATGGCTCTCACGCCTTATGGCTCAAACGGCAGTACAGACCTCACAATGGCTGTTCTTGGTTGTGGTAAGTCGAAAGAATTTCCCTTAGTACCAGATGCAGATCGTCGTTCTTTTGAGGGCGATGCTATACATTTCTGCGGATCCTTCATTACGCAGTTTTCATCCGCTAACAAATCCAAGGAACCATGGGAGTTGCTATTCTCAGTGGTATCTTAAACTCACTCGCTGAGATGCAAGGGCCTAAGCCCCTCCAGTCCATCCCCAGATCAGGAACCTCAACTCCTGGCGACGAGGTGCCTGAACGACTGCCTTCACGCTTCGTTGCCAGCGTTGCCACCGCTGCGGGCGCTAAGCGCGTCAAGGGCGCTCTCTGGGAGCATTCCTCCATTCTCAAGGTTGTCCATAACGACAACATTGGTGCCGTTCAGCAGGCTGAGGTTGTTCTGCTAACTTGCAAGCCATGGATGGTCAAAGAGATCCTTAGCGAGCCCGGGATTTCAAAAGCCCTGCACGGCAAACTTCTTATCAGCGTTTGTGCTGGTATCACAGTAGAGGACATTGAAATCGCTCTCCACGGCGCTGTCCCCTCCAAGGATCCAGAGGAGGATGGTCGATGCCGCATTGTCCGGGCCATGTGCAACACAGCTGCCGTGATCCGTGAATCGATGACTGTCATTGCTTCTCCTAGTTCTCCCCTCGACCATGCCACCGAGAGCCTCGTTACGTGGATCTTCAGGCGCATTGGTGACGTCGTCTACCTTCCTACGCGACATATGGATGCCTCGACAGCTCTGTGTGCTTCAGGCCCCGCTTTCTTCGCCCTGGTGCTGGAAGCTGCCATCGATGGCGCTGTTGCTATGGGCATTCCCCGTGCCGATGCTCAGCGCATGGCTACTCAGTCTATGAGAGGTACCGCTGGCCTTGTCCAAAGTGGCGAGCATCCTGCTCTTCTCCGGGAGAAGGTTTGCACATCCGGTGGCTGCACTATTGGTGGTGTCTTGGTTCTTGAGGAGGGCAGAGTCCGTGGCTCCGTTTCGAGAGCTGTACGCGAGGCCGCTGTTGTGGCTGGTCAGATTGGAAAGGGGGCTGACGGTGTAAATGGCACCAGATTTCCCGGTGCACGTTATGAATGAATGGATCATGATCACGGTGATCGGTCAGAACTTCCCAGAAAGTCCTGGCAACCATCATACCCTGTTCCCTGCCTTAGACTCGATAGTACTCGGCAGCTCTTGCTGCGGACCTTTGGGAGTTAATTATTCTCGCATCTTTAAATATGACCGGCTTGTTTGTTTGCATGACATGGCATAGCACAGCATAATCTGGGGTTCACTGGATATAGGTGTAATGGTTTGATTTATACACAAGATAGTACATTTTCCTTCGTACATTATTCCCAACGCCTAGCTAATCCGTTCATTTGGTTAAGCGTCAAGAAATCAAAATACATGAAACAGCTAAGAATCCTCAACGCGAGCTTTCTTGCTACCAGGATCCTGTTCGGTCTCCTCTGCACCTAGCTTTCGCTTGCCATTCGCTACTGATTGGCTTTGAGAGTGCTTCAATGAGCGTTCCAAGGCAGCGAGGATACGCGCATACTCTAGTCCAACACCCTGCAGAGTATCATCAAGCTTGTCAACGCGCTCATGAGGTTCAATTTGAGATAGGACATCTTTGTTGTGACGGTACAGTCGCTGTTTAACAATCAGGCTCCAGATCTTGCCCTGGTGCTTGTCGGCTTGTGTAGCTTCGGGCTTGTCTCCATCAATGTCCATTGTCGGTCGTACTGATTTGGGAAGTTGAGACATGAGATGCATTTCTAGGACCCGACCAAACTGGCGAGGTGCAATCTTAGCCTGAAGTCGGATAGTCTCAAGCTTGTCACTGCCAACAATCAGCTTTGGCAGAGTTCCCTTCTTAGGAAGGGTAACGTCTGTGTCAAGTCGCAGGTCATTGAAGTCGGGCATCGTGCGGAGGAATTGCAAATCGCAGATGTCTCGCAAGTCATCGAAGGCTTCGTTGGGGTCCTCCACAGTGAACTCATACACCTGTGGAATCTTGTGGTAGTGCTCGAAGATGGTCTTGTAGAGTCGTGCTCCGTTACCTTTACCCTGGAAAGGAGGTAAAATAACGAATTGAGATAGTCTTGTTCGGGAGGGTAACTCGGCGAGGTCCGCATCGCCATTTGGCAGCTCCCATTCATCGCTTCGAGGCGATGCTGGGGGCGTGGGCGGCTGGAAATAGTAAAATCGGTAGATGGTCGAGTAGCCTACAAACACATATGAGGTTTTATCCGCCACCTTTCGCTTCTGGTAAAGGGCAAAGAATGTCCATCGATCGGCATCAGAGAGATCAAGCTCTGTTGAGTCCATCTCGGGATCTTGGCCGATATAAGTGCCGCCTTCGATGAAAAAAGGAACAAATATCTGCATGCGGCTGTTGAGTTGCTGGATAGCTGGGTCGGCGAGGCTTCCACGCCAGATTTCGTACTCGCCATCAGGACTATCGAAGGTCGCATGGAGGGTCCCGGACGGTACCCAGTTATCGCCAATTAGTTTGGAGCTCTCTTCGAAATCGCTTGCTGTGACGAAGGCGACTGGGTGCTGTTAGTATTTCGTGTTACGCGTTCAAGGGGGAGTTACATACTTTTAGGCAAGTGATTGCCTTCTCTAAGAATAGCTGCCACATCTGTAGGCTCAGGTCCTCCATCAAGGTTGAATTTTCTGCTGTAGGATGTCTTCAGGTGTGGTCGCATATCGTTCGCGCGAAACCGCAGGCTGACCTTGAGATCTTTGTAGCCAAAGATCTGTTCTTCCTCGCCAAAAATCGAGTATGTGTGTCGAGGGTTAAATGTGGCCAGATGCTGCAGGCCAGATTCGGAGGGAGCCACCAGGCTGATATGAATCGCCTCGTTGGCGTTGGCAAGCCCTCAATAAATGTCAGTATTTGGGACATCAGGTTGTGACAGCCGCCAGACTTACACTCTTCGATGTTTGTCATTTTGAGTGCTTGATATTAACGAAAGTGAGAGTAAATCGCGACCTGGTGCAACGAAGTCCTGAAAAAGATGGAATCCAAGTCGCGATGCGCTCGAGTTGTGAATGGTGGTCGTTGTCTGGGTGAACGGGTCCACCGAAACGCGACTTTACGCGATTCAATTAAATCCATGCGGCTGACAGAGTCTTCGCGCCCAAATTTCCAGGCCAATCTACCCGGGAGAAATGACGTAGGGGACGGTCAGCACCTATAGCTAGGTACCTAGGTACTTACCTACGTACCCTGCCTCAGGCTAAGTCCGAACGGTCAGTGTACCCCTGGCTATCGCATGTCACTCTCCGTCAATCAAACCAAACCATCTTTAGAATTCGTACTTTCGCTTCAACCTTATCCTTACAAATTTGTGCGCCATGCGCCGCGACTCTTTGAAATGTTACACATAACAAGCAGTTCGTCGCCGGTTGGCTCTGCCATCTTCTCGTGCATCGCTTTAGTTGTCATATCCCTTGTCGTTCTCCTTATTCTACGATACTATCTCCCGCTACGAACGACACCAGCCTTTTATCTCATTCCCATCTTCTTCGCCTTATGGCTACCAACCATTGTCGTGATCCTCGTTCCAGTCGATCTTGCCTCGAGCGCAGTTACTGGTGATGAAGATTCAAGGGGTATATGGCTCCCTGAGCGAGTCATACTCGTTTCATGGCGCATTTCATATTGGTTGACATTTGCATTGACATGGTATGATGATTTGGTGTACTGCATCGTGGTAGACGCTAATCAGCATATACAGGTTTATTCTTCCAATCCTTGCCGAGTATTCCGACTCTGGATACCGAGAACCATACGACAAGTTCATGTACTCTGTTCGTAGCAATGCCCAGTTTCACGCCATCGTCTTAGGTTTTGGTTTGGTAGGGCTCATTTACTATGTCATCTCCTCCAGCTTCTCCTTCAAGGTCGACGTTATTAAAGGTACCATTATGGCTCTCGCATATTGTTGGGGATTAATTCTCGCCATCTATCTCATGGGTCACGGCTTGGTGTCGATACCTCGACGACTCATGCGCGGCGCAAGCATCAGCGGACGACTACGACGACTCCAGAGCAAGGCACCCAAGATTTACGAAGAGATGGAGGACTCGATTACCAAACTTGAGGATATTGAGGTTCAGGTTGCGGAGCTCGGCCGACGCAAGACAGGAAGCGCAAACACATACCGAGACTGGATCGAAGAACTGCAAGAAATGGCCAATCTTCCTGAGTCGCAACCCCGAGGCACCCGGTTTGTTTCCAGTTCCGATAACAATATCATTCCACATGTCATCACCGAAAAGTATCTCGCCGATCTCACTAGGAAGTATGTGCGCGCCAGGCACGCTCGATCTCGATATGTCAATGCTTGGAGTGACCTTGTTCAAGAAGCTGCTGAAACGCAAGCGATCCTGGACTCGGCAGCATCGAAAAAGCTCGACTTTGGCGAGGTGTCCCCTCATGCAACCTTTTGGGAAAAGGCCGCCATCCTGACGCCATATACTCGATACCTCTACTATTACCAAATCTTGCCTTATGCTCAAGTCCTTCTTGGTTTAAGCTTGGCAGCAGCGTCAGCTTGTATCGTCTGGTCTGAGGTCGTCAAATTTGCATTCCCCAAGCTTTCCATCATCAGATTAACTGTGGTTCATCATTGGGTTGGCGATAAGCCTGAAGTGGGCTTCGCTGGACAGGCCATCTCGTCATTCTGGATCTGCTACATGTGTGCAGCGGCACTCACTTCGATGACCGAGGTAAAAGTCTGGCGGGGTCGAGCCCTTGTTCGACGAAACACCGCTCATGAGTCCGCTTTTTGGTATGCGATGCAAGTGGCCAAACTGACTATTCCTATCTCTTACAACTTCATCACCTTCCTTTCGAGCCAGGTCTATAACAAGACTGTATTTTATCACTTTCTCGGACAGCTCATCGACTTTACACCACTGGGTCGTTATTTTGACGACCTATTCCCTGTGGTCGTACTATTCCCTGTCTTTGCTACCCTTTTTGGCATTTACGGTCGGGTCAGGCGAATCTTTGTTGGTATGGATGTAATGGACGACGAAGAGGAGAATGGGACCACTTATGGTACTGGCTCCTGGCGGGAAGGCCGAGATCTCATCTCTCGTGAACTGGGTGGAAACACTCTCTTTCATCGCAGAGAAGATGCACTTGCTAGAATAGGAGCTGCTGGAACAATTGGTGGTAGATCTGCTCCAATTTTGTCTATACCATCCGCCCATGGTGCCGCTTCGTCTCCAGCTCGGTCTCCAGCTCGAGCTCCAACTGCGAATGCCCGCCGTGGCCCGGAACATCGCTATGGTGCAAATTGGAATGACGAGCCGCCCGAAGACGATAACCTCTTTACCATCATCGGCCACCGTATGAAAAACACCATGGACGGTATCGAAACCCCTAAATGGTTTAACGGCATCAAGAAGCCAAAGTGGATGGGTGGCGACGATGATACTGCAGGTGCTGGGTCATCAAGCCCAGGTCCTGATTTCCGTAGATGGTTTGGTGGTTCTAGCGAAGGCCAAATTCGTATCTAGCAACATCATTTCTATACATGGCGGCGCAAGGTCTTTCGGGGAAAAGCAAGAACTCTTTGATTTTGTATTGTGCTTTTGTACTGTACTATCTTTCTTACTAGAGTCGGTATGGACAAACCGTCGTGGAGTTGAAGGACTAATTAGGGCTTTATTGACATGTTCATGCGTGAGTAGGTTATTATAATTTGGGCGAACTCGAGGAAATGGATTGGGTGCTACCTGTACATCATGGAGGCAGCTAATAATACCGTCATAGGACGCTCACATTTTAACGTATTGTATTTTTATACGTAAATATATATCTAATGCATCATATTCGTCAAATTTGGTTTTCTCCTTGAAGTGAAGTCGTCCATATCGTCACAAAGGGCGTCAATATATTCATGAGTCGTAAATCGCGTAGTGGCACAGAATTTCCATAACATCATCAAAATTTCGCACAATGTCTTCCCTTCTTGTTCCTCATGGCTTCGGGGGTGGGCTGACAGTATTCCAGGTATTGGCTTTACTCATTGTCCGCTTCCTCAGGGCAAACATGATCTCCTTTTCCATCTTGTCGATATTCTTCTCCAGGTCTGCGTCGTCCTTTTTGTGCTGCTCTTGGCGACGTTTGTCGATGAACGTCCAGGCCCCGACTATCAGCGCCGTTACGGGAACCGTTATGGCAAAGTATACCCAAAGCTCAACAGAAATGACGGGGTCGGCATCTATCATATTAGCAACGCCAAGAGATAATGGGGAATTATAGCAAACCTTTTCCAAAGTCGAAGAACGTCATGCTGAATACGGATGCGAGATAAGTTCCGGGTAAAAATAGGGCACCCATGAGTGATAATGTCTTCATGGCCGTACTGTCTCGCTTACTAGCATGGGCTATTCGCCTCTGCTCTCCTGCAATTTCAAGGTTCAATCTTGCTTCACGCTGTGACATGATATTATAGAGCTACTCAGAAATCAGTACCATCCCGAAATAAGTTTTGAGGGTGACTGACCGCTTCCCGCTGAACCTTGAGTCTCTCAAGAGTTGTATGAATGTAGTTCTCCAAGCCTTTGAGCTTGACTTTGTAAAAGTCCAAACGAGATGCCATACTTCGATGCAATTTTTGTATTTCCTTGCGGTGCTTTCTTTCAGCTTCAATTTGCTCCTCGGCCGCAGGAGCCAGTGTCATCCATGCAACACGAAAGGTTTCCATGGCCTTTTCCATCTCTTTGGCCAGTGCTTCATATGCTTGGGGTCGTTTCCACATGACATTGCCATGGCACTCAACCAGATCACGGCTCAGACCATCGATATCGATAAATCCGTTTTGAAAATACTGTTCCTGCTCCTCAACTTCATTGCGCAAACTCACGGCATTTTCGAGACGGCGAAGCCAGTGCCGAGCCTTTCGTTGTTTCTCGTCATTTTCGGGGGATAGGTCATAAATGAGAATGATGATGGGGAGTAACATGGGATGTCCAACTTGGTTAGCACATGCTTTGAGGTGAGTCAAGGACTTTTCAACTTCTGAGCTGGGAGTGCCTTTGATGAAGCCGGTGGTGACCCCGGTCTTGAGGGAATGTGAGAGAAGCATCTCCCAGCCTCGTGTTCTCCCTTTCTTGAGAACATCTGATTTACGGTGGACAATTTCTGGTAAGATGTCAGGTGGTGAAGTTCAGGAGCCCAAGGGGGGGGGGGCTCACGCAGATGAGGCTCGTCTTCATCGTGGTCGTGAGCAGACCAGAAAAAAGGGCCAACTACTGAAGTCGTTTCGATTCCCCGATATGGTAAATTCAAGGTGCGAACCATGGAACTGTATCTATCCGGCGGAAGTGAGATAACCTTTGGGAGAAACGTATCGGGATGCTTGGCGTTCTTTTGAACTCTTGGCAGCGGTGTTAGTGGACTATATCTCGATGTTTTGCGACTTTGGATCTCACATTATTCGTACACCACTGAGAAGCTTAGTGCCAGACCTCAGATGATCTGGCGGTGCAAAGGCACCCTATCCTTGTCAACCGAGTCCTATGATTTGGCATACGTTGCATTTTTGGACATTGACTTACCCTTTGGTGAAGAAAGTTGTCGAATTCATCATCGGGCAAGGGGTGCTCCTCGCAGACATCATAGAAAGGATCCTAGTGAGCGTATTAGCAAGCATTGTTCTTGATACAAAGTCCATTTGAGACATAACTTACTGAGTAATTGAAGACCTGGATGTAGCTGGTCTCTTCTTTGACAACGCGACACTGGTCAACGTAATGTCGAAACAAGTAGTCTTCCATTGCGACCGCGATGCAAGAACCCGAGCTCGGATGCTGCGTGTGTGACAGATGTAGAAGTATCCCTTCTGTAGGTAGGTAGGTATCCAGAAGGCGGGTGTTTTTAAGATCTCTCACATTGGATCCAATGTCCTAAAAAAAGCCACCTCCACCGGATTCGCTGCCTGTCTTGGTCCTTGCAGTTTGCTAGTCAAAGCTTGGCGGTGGGCTTTTTGGGGGACTCGATCAAGAGGTGGCTATAAGAGAGAAAAAAAGGTAGAAGCAAAAGAATCGGTGAGTTTATAAAGTGCAAGGCTAGTAGGGATTGTAACTACCCAGGGATTGGATGAGGCTGAATCAAATGTTAGACAGCGTGACATCCATTGAATGGAAAAGGCATCGAGAAATGGACGTCGTTTCTGGCCTGTCCAACACAAGATCAATGATCAGATGAATCAATTGAAAGGGAAAAGCCTTCGCTTGTCCTGCCTTGTCAAACTCAGTATTACCTTATCATTGGATCCTTACCTACCCAACCCCGTGCTTTTTTCATGTCTTGGGTGAAAAGGATAACAAAGACAAGCAAGCACCTTCTTTCGTAACGGTCCGTCCCTTCGGAAATTGATGGCGGCCGCTCCCAAAATCCCAACCCCAGCTTTAGGTACTTAGCGCCACTAAAAAGAGGAACCCGAACCCATTCTTTAGTGGCTGAGTGGAACCCTTCAATCACAGCGGTGGAAGATGCAGCAGACATGTTGAGTTGTGAAGGAAACGTCATAGCAACGTTGATAGAAATGAAATCATCCATGGAATCGCCCATATCCATCAATTGGTCACCAAGACGGAATAGGCATATTCTGAGTACCTGAGTATAAGGATGCCGTAGTACGGATATTCGTTCAAGGCTATTCTGTGGCCTGGGCTACTTGCATAGGATGCGTGTCTTCACCTGGCTTTCCAAACTGAGCTCATCAACCAACTCTCCAACCAGAGATTCCCGGGAGCCTTCTTTTTCATCACCGAATTCCTACAATTGCGTTAAACATGAACCAACGACAAATCACACAATTCCAGCATCTCATATCCAAGAGGAAAGCGCACCAGCATCAACGCCCACCCAAAGTTGCAACACTGCACCAAGAGAGGTTTGTTTCCAACCTAGTCATACAAGTGCATCCATTACTCGCTCTCAAGCACTTTCTTAAAACTCCGTAAACATGTGACCGTACCTGCAAAGGGTTAGTTTGGCCAATCGATGGGGATTGCAAATGATCACTCACTCATCTGGTGCCGTAACCACTCCGTACTTCTCGGGATCTTCAGGGTAACGATCGAATTGGCTCGCGTCTCCGGCACCCGCCTTGACTGGTGGCGTGTAAGGCGCGTCAATGTCCTTCCTGGCTAATCGATCCCAGGTGACTTCAGCGAACCAAGGATGGGTCTTCACGTCATCCGGGCCTCCGTAGAGGTTACCTAATCGCTTTGTGAGGTCGGCTGTGATCAGACGCTCAAGAAGATTTTGAGCGTCCGCGTTGACGTATGCCGGATATTTAACTTTGCCCTTGAGAATGTTTTCGTAGATCTTCATGGGAGATCCACTATCCCAGAAGGGGGTGTAACCGCAAAGCATTTCGTATATCAGGATACCCAGGGACCACCTGTTACGCCAGACATGTTAGTCCATTTCCGGTTCATCGCCAGTTGCAACAACTTACCAATCCACGGATTTGTTGTAGCCTTTGTTAGAGACCACTTCAGGAGCTAGGTAGTCCGGAGTACCACACAGAGTCCACGTCTTGTCAGGCACGCGCTTCGCGAAACCGAAATCTGTGATCTTAAGATGGCCATGTCGATCGAGTAGCAAATTTTCTGGCTTGAGATCACGGTATATAATGTTCTTTGAATGGAGGTATTCCAAAGCTAAAGTGACCTCCGCGGCGTAGAATTTGGCAACAGGGTTAGGGAAACGCTACAGTGTGTTAGTCAGGTCATTTGAGCTTATTTTTGGAGAGTACCATATAAAACTTACTCCCGACTTCCTCAGAAGTGAAAACAGCTCTCCACCTTCAACGAAATCCATCACCATGTAGAGGTTCTTCGGGTCCTGGAACGTGCCCCAGAGGGTAATAAGGAAAGGGTGTTTGACGTCAGCCAGCATGCGACGTTCGTCATTGGTATGTTCGACTTGCTTCATTTTGACCACCTGGGCCTTCTTGAGCACCTTGACCGCATAGAAACGCTGGTTGTGCTTCGATTGGACTAAATGTACTCGGCCGAAGCTACCAGTTCCAAGCGTCCTCAAAATATCGAAGTCACCCAACGAGTATTTTCCCTTTGTTACGCGCATGACTGAACCAGTGCTGGCGTTCTGTTGATGGTGCGGCTGGTGTTGGTACTGTTGTTGCTGTTGCGCTTGATTCTGACTCTGGTTCTGCTGTTGTTGGAACTGCTGAGATGGCTGCTGGTGTTGTTGCTGCGCCTGCGACTGTTGCTGTTGTGGAGGCATACTCGGCTGTGGCAGAGCTTGCTGCTGCTGCTGTTGGAGGGCTACGGGATCAGTTCCGGGACTGACGGTCTGCGGTCGATGGCTATCTATCGTGGCGGCTAGGTACTGTGGGTTGGTCTGGCCGTTGTTGTAGGAATTGCCCTGAGCATTGTGCTGCTGCTGTTGCTGGGGCGGGTTGATGAGGTTATTGATGCTGGGTAGGTTCTGATGATCGTGATTCATAGGACTGCCCGCACCGTATGAGGGTTGATGGAGGTTAATTGCACTCATATCTTCTTGTTGCTGTCCGTCCGTGGCTGCTGTCGTCTGCTCATTCGGCGCAGAGGATTGGTTCGATTGAGACACGGCGCCTTCCTGAATCTGGTCGGGCTGCTGCTGCTGTTGCTGGTTCTGGCCGTTGGTTGGTTGGGGACTTGGTGCTGAGGTGGATTGCCTGCTTGTTCGAGGCAGGTGAAAAGCTTTAGAGATGGACTTGGACCTGGAAGTGGTAGGAGTAACTGGACTAGTTGGACTTGAAGCAGAAGGGTCAGAGTTGCCCTCTCTGGTCCGCTTTTTCTTGAGAAACCCCAGTGAAGGCATAGGGTAGTAGTAGTGTGACGACAGAGAGGGGGGAGAATTGCAAGAGAAGCGGGGAGGGGATGAGATAGGTAGGTAGGTAGGTAGGTACAGTAGGTACAGTAGGTAGTTAGTGTGTAGGAGTGGTGGTTGCGGTAGAATGGACCCAGAGATGAGGAAACACTCTGTGCAGATCGATCGAACGGAACGGAACAGGTCAGTTTACCCAGCCCAGCTTCTCGGCTTGGTTTGTGGTAGGCTTGTGGTGGATGTGGATATGAATGGATCCAATTGTGGGATATCCGGTTGAATTATGCCTTACTGAGAGCTCTCCGATTGATTGACAACAGGATGACAGATACGAAGAGATAATAGAGAGGGAGGGCCAGGTGGATGAGACAGCAAAGTTGGAAGGACTTGAGCACGTTTGCTTCTCCTGGACCAGCAAGAGGTCAGTGAGCTCGCCTCGTGCAACCTACTAGCCCGAGCTAACCTTGCAATTGCAGCTCTTTCAAGTTCAGGTACAGCAACGTAATAGTGGGGAGAGGTTGGAGGCTGACGTGACGCGCTGATCTGGGTCTGGTCTGGTCTGTTCAAGATGGGCCTGTCTTTCTGTGGGGGAGCTCTCTTTCAGGTCGCTCAGATGTTAGGTTAAGTAATGAACAGCGGTATCCAGAGCGATGGGCCTCATGGATCGGACAGGGAGAATAAAGACAATGCTCGGTGGTGAGAACCTGGGCTTTGTTTTCTTCTTCTTTTCGGTTTCGTCAGTGAACAAAGGATTTGGACTCTTGGCGCATTCCACCCAAGGCCGGCAATTGGACGGCTGATACTATTCCTTGGCTCTCTCTGGTGGCTGGCAAAAGTGGAGGGATAGGATACGAATAGCCAAAGATCCCTTGTTTGAGACTTTTCGCACGTTGGACGATGCTTTTTTCTTTTCGCCGTTAAACAGCCAAGCCAAAACTGAGCCCCTCTAATCGTGAGTGATCAAAATCTTTGCCCAAGACAATGGGATATGAAAGATTGTGAAGGTAGGGCAAGCCAGAACAAGGCACCTTAGGCAAGCTAGTAACGGTACAAGGTTTAAGCAGGCTGGTGATGATGTAGTAGTTGGAGCTTCGTCCACAACGAAAGTTGCCCCTCTTTTATGATCGGATCAACGATTGCACACAAGGGGGAGCTGATACTGATACTGATACTGATAGGCACAAAATAACGCCGCGAGTTGTTGTTGCAGCGGGTTTCTTCGCTCTTGTGAGCTTGCTTGCAGTGCCTTGTGTCTGTTCGTGTCCAAAACGGGGCGCCAGCTTGTCAAGACGAGATCTCTTTAGCGGCAATTGATTGACTGATCTGCAACTCTAGCATGTAACTAGTAGCTCATGGCATCCGTGAGTATGGCAATAATGACACGGACTGGGCCAGAGCATAGAGAGCAATGCGATGATGTCGATGTTTTTAGTAGACTTGGGTGAAAGTGGAAATACCGAGGACAAAGAGCAGCGAGTACTCGGCGAGACGTATAATAGCATGCAAAAGACCAGATGGTACACGAGTGACGACAATTGAGTCAGGCAATAAGGTAGGACTGGTTGATGTTGGCGTTGACGAGGACGGTAAAGGACATGGATATGAAATATGTAGAAGATCAAATTCAAGTGAGATGAAAGGACCAAGACGGAGATTGAGTAGATCCAAACAAGATGAGCTGAGTGAGGAAAAGTCGAGACTGCTGGGAGGGCTGGCGCCCTGTATGAGGGATCTCACTAAGGTAGGTCGGATTGGAATGGGAGGGAGAGCTTCTCGATTGCTCAGCAAGACGAAAGACACAAGTAGGATCCGGTCGGTTATTGGGTGTTTCAAAAGCTGACATTAGGAGCTACAGCGAAAAGCATAACAGCCCAGCACAATGGAGCACTATAAGGCATAGAGCTGATGAAACTACTATCTTGACATTGGACGATATTCGGCGCTTGGCGTCACTACTCCGTAGTTACAGCATACCTAGAGAGAAAGTGGGCTGTCGCAAGTCAAAGGCGAAGTGGATATCCGATCCATGAGCCGACTGACGGGAGCTTCCTGCGTTGAAGTTACTAGGTCAAGTACCTTACCTGGAGCTCGAGAAGACGGGAGAGAGGGTCTTTGTATGAGTGGATGATCAACTAGACCAACACCGACTCACGAAAGCTTCCTTGTGATCAGTCATAACTCAACCAAGCTCCCGGCTCAGGTTTAGTGCGCCCACTGGAACGTGTAGTGATTAGATGAAATAAATTTCCCGTATACTTGAATGCAGTGGAATGTTGTATCTTCTGTGTGCTCAGTTTGACCACTAATAATTCGGGGTTTTGGATCGTAAGGTAAAGTAGGTTATCTGAACATTAATACATGAAGATAATCTGGTGTTGCACTGCGCCTTGCATGAAATCAAGGCCGAATTGCAGCTCTAGATATTGTCTGCGGTTTGCATTTATTCTGCTTGTAGAAAAGATGCTGTGCCTTTTCTGTCAACTCAAATGAATATCATACTTCCTTGGTATTTCATACATGCTAGCTCGACTTTCAGCATTAGGTACCTAGGTAGGTACTAGATACAATTAGTACTCATCCCGTTAGAAGTATATACTATGTTAAAGCCAACCCTTTCGTTATTAGCTGTTACTTCACCTATTCCAATGGCTCAGATATACCCAACTTTAATCAATCATCTTCGACATGGCCTAAAGATTTCACAACATAACATTAAGTTATGCCTGGGTATGATTGTTTTTGCCTGTGTGTAACCTGTCCCAGAGGAAAAATTACACTGAAGTTCGGCGTTTTCAGAAACCATCGATGATTCTATCAAACTAGTAATTTGGATATACATATTAATTGATCATAGGCTGTGGATATGGGATTTTCCCCTCTTCTTCATTTTGTATAGAAAACTGTGTACATGTAGATTGCCGGCAAAGGCTCGATCAATTGCTTACCTTGGTCTACATAGGCCATAGGTTCATCAATGGGTCATGATACCAATGGCAGTATTTCTTAATGACCCTACAAGGCTTCCGCTTCTACTAACAACTCTGCTTCAAAAAGTCAATTTTTAAGCAGGAACTTTTCAAACAGTAACCAGTAGTCATAACTCAACAAAATAGTAGATTGTTATTTTTTCTTCCGTATCAAATATATGTCACAATGCTCACCGGCTGGTGCCCTTCTTGTCACCTCTCCCTTACTCAAACACAGATACAAAAGATTCAACGAAAGCAGACGATGCTGTCTAAGCGGAGACTTTTTGTCTTACCAACTTGTTTCCATCACTTCATTTCAGGCGCTGGCCCCATTCATACTCGGCTATCCAGTCTAGAACCTGTGCGATTTGGCCTTGGCTCGGTAGGCAGTGTAGCCAACATAAGCACCGCCAGCAACAATGATGAACAGGACGATTTTGGTAAAGAACCATGTCCAGCTACCGCCCTGCTTGTTTCCGTTGGTGGTCTTGCCGGTGCCCTTGCGTCCCTTGTTCTTAGTGCCAGATGACTTGCCAGTGTTGCTGGTGCCAGGCTGAGTGTAAAGGTTCTTGGCCGCCACGGAAATGATATCGTGGTTGTCGCTGAGCTCACCAGTCTCAGCAGTGAAACCAACATAGGCAATGTTAGGAATGGCTGGGGGATCCTCGAGGTCGAAGCATGTCTGCCACTCATCCTCAACCTTGTACTGAAGCTCTAGCTTGAGTTGTTTATCCTGGAAGTAGGTGAGGCGCATCTTGGTAGGGACGCTCGCATGTCGTATGCCACGCGCAGAGCAGCCAGCGAGCTCGGTGTGCTTTCCATCGTTGGATTTGTCGTAAGAGGTCTTGCCATCGCCATACATGGCCATGACATAGGGGAAGACAACGCCGGGACGGTTGTTCTTATAAGTGTCGACGAAGACTCCGAGGCCTTCGAAGTTATCGGGTCCTCCAAAGACAGTACCCTGTTGCGCACGTTGGCGGGTAATCCACATAGCAAAACCGTCTCCATAGAGCTGATTCTTGCCCGAGATCTTGAATTCAACCTCGACCTGCCAGTTTGTCGCAGTGAGGGGGACTCGTGAGTACATCCACCCTGACTGCGATGGACGATCCGAAGTAAGTCGAATGTACCTATAACAAGTCAACCCACATCCGAAGTATACCGCTGTCAGCGAATTGAGGATGCATACGAATCGGTTCGAATAATGGTATCTCCGCCAAAGTCGTACCAGCGGCTTTGCATGTCCGAGTCCAGGTAGGGCTGTCGGGTGAAAGAGTTAATTGATCTGCCGATCCGTGAATGTCTGCTCGCGTGCGCCGCAACTAACCTGGGTCAAGGAATGTGTCCTGAGCTAGAGAGTGAAGAATATTAGCAGGGAAGCTCAAGATGATCCGCCAGAAGAAGGCAGGGGAACATACCGAAATACTCCTGATGTTATCATCAAGGTCATCAGCGCGGGCAGTCCATGCGAGCGCACCAAGGAGCGCTGCTGATAGTGAGGGCAACCGCATGATGAAGCTATATTATGATCGTGTCTCTTCCCTGTTCTCTTCTCTCTTAAGGGCCAATTAGAGCTGGCTCGATATGGGCGCAAACCGCTCTGGGATGCGACAACAAAGTCGTGAGGTCTGGTGCTAGAGCAAGAAGAAATTGACCACAGTGGTCGTTGTCAAACTCGTTGTGACGTTGCGGATAAATGTAGGGGGTTGTTAATAGGGACAAGGAGCTAGCACAAGTGTCCTCTTCCTCTAGACTTTGCCTGTGGCCGAAACGATTCTAGGTGAGTGCTCCCCACTGCAGGTACTTTCCCACTCTGGATGCTGGAACCCCTGCCAATCCTTGACGAAACTCTAAAGCCACAGTAGCCACATTGCCTTTCACATGTATTGCTTTATTTCAGACTCTCAGACTGTCCACTGTGAACCATGTATTCCATTGCTAACGACTAGGTGATACTATAGCGTCATAAGGCATTCATTAGTTATCACGAAGCAAAAGGAAATCCGAGTTCATACATAAGCTATTAAGAAAATTTGGCCTCCTTATACCTGAAACAACTGCACAACAGCGTCCAGCCCACTAGGGATAGATAACTCTTGTTCTGTTAGGCTTGATCTTGTCCTCAATCCACACAAGGAGCTAATCGTTGAATTCGGTACCAAGCTTGTGTTCGTTTTCGCTTGCCTATAATGCTGCCAGTCTCGGCCACCAGTGTAATCGATGTACTCATAGGAGAACGAGTCTTGTTGTACTGATTATCTCTGTTGAAAACGACCCTGACAAACATATGGCGGTAGTCTCACGTAGATATATTGTTTATTACTAACTTTACTTGGTGTTGGTGGTTCCATGGGATGTTCTGAATGACCCATTCTTGATAATGGTACCTCCAAAAAATGGCCTCCCTGACTATTTAACTCTTGTCTGCAGCTTTTGTACCACTCTGTTTCAAAGAAACGGAAAGGGAGGGTTACAAGCAAAGAAAAGCAAAGGAAAACACTGTTATTGTCTATTTAGGCGGGGTTCGAACAATGAAACCCCTGTACAAAAAAGGTGGTTTCTTCAAGTGTCATGCCTCTCTTGTTGTGCCACCAGCCCGAAGGTTCCTGTGATATTGTTAATTTGATATATATATCCGCAACACATGAGCCATTACGGGTACCTAGGTCAAGGCCGAAGCCAGAAAAGGCTGTGTGCCGGTCACCCACAAGGAAGGGGATACAACGGAAAGATCATCCCATTGCCTTCCAGCAATACTTAGTAGGTAGGTAGGGAGGCGGCCTTGTTACCTCGCACAATTAGAAATACCTACATCGTACTTGCCCAAGGTGAAGCTCGCCAGTACGATAGGTACCTGGGTAGGTAGCCGGCGACCAAGTGCCTTCCGATTTGATGGCGAGAGCCCGAGAACCAGCGTTGAAAGGGAAGGAACCTGTCCGCCAGCTGCCCGTAACAGATCAACAGTAGAGCGAGGGAAGGAACCTCCAGCTTCCTGCCAGACCAGTGGGAAACTGGGGCACTATAAAATCCTGGGCTTCCGTCTGTTGATGCTTTTCTTTTCTTTTCTTCTCATGCTTCTCTTGTTGAGGGTGGTTTACCCCGGGTCAAATAGGGGGGGACCCTTTCTTCAAGATATCACAATTCTTGGAACCGATGGCTGTGCTTCTCTTGCTTGGTAGTCTTGAGTAGCTTCTTCTGCCAAGGGTCTGTCTGTTGTATCCTTCGGGCTTCGGGCTATCCATGTGAACAATTTTTTGAAACCTCACGCTTGACTTTTAGTCTCGCAACATCTCTTTTTTTTTCATTGAGTTCTGCGCTTTATGCTTGGCCTTCAAGAAGAAAACCACAATCTTGTCCATATTGGGCTGGAGAGTTTACCCACTAAGGCAGGGCCCCTGAGTTGCGATTTGAATTTGAGCACTTCAAATACGATGTCCAGTAGATTTAGCTGTTAGCCAGGAAAGTACAGGCCTCAAGCTCCGTCGAAACCCCTTCATGTATGTATTTGCTGTCGGATGCGACAAAGCTAGACAAAACAGACTCATAGATGCATCGGCAATTGTACAATGGACACTCGTCCGTGCTTCTAAAACATCTGCTGTAGATATAGCAGGCCCTGCAAACTAGTAAATGCTGAGATGGAAGCCATGGGTATGAGGACCGTAGTCATGTGCGATGGTGTTGGGCAGTGAACAACAGAGAACAGAAAATTCGAGTCTTACATCGTGTCTAACTCGACGCGGACTGATGACAGAAGGTGACGACTAATGTGTAGCCTGGCTTCTTGAACGGAATCGGGAAAGCAATAGGTCCTTTCCTTATACCAATATGCAAGAAGGGCTTGACGTCGTGAATTCGATTGGCAATCCAAATATGATGGTCAGATACTTCTGCAGCGAAACTGGGTTGAAGACAGCCGTTCTTTGGAGGTTTCGGGTAGGAAAGGACCTGTCGTTCATTGGATATTTCAAGATCTTCAGCTTTGATGGACCACATAGGCATGGCCCAGGTTTATCAACATTCTTTGAACTGGAACATGAGCTGAGGCCCTCCAAATACTACTATCCGCAACTTACCTCTTCTCTGGCACTTCAATCATGTCTCCATATTCTTTATCCAACACTCTCACGTAGCCGTTTTATAACAATGGCACCGTCACCGGTTCTCCAAGAGCTGGCTCAAGTCCACTACCTACCTACTCGGGGGCAGTAACGAGCCTCGGGCATTTGAGGGTTTTGCAGGTATTCTGCATTCTGCACTGTGTTAGGGATGGCGGTTTATTCCTTCCCGAGTCACATCCATCCCTAGCAGCAGCGGTTAGGCCATAGCGAATAATGTAAACGTATATGTCGATGAGGATGGCAACAGGATCGGGTCCCGCACTGGGATAAGTGTACGGACGGTAGGAGATCGCAATGAAGCTGAGGGAGCCGGAGGGACGAGATGGGTCTATCTCTCGGAATTGATAGAAGCATATATTTTTCGGGTTCCCGTATAAGGAAGAACTCGAAAGTATCCCCGTGGCTGGAAAGATTCCGATTTGAACCTCCCCGGCTGCCATACGGAGAAAGTTGAACACTTCGGGCACTGATCAGGGGTGATAATCCCAAGACCTCCCTCAGCGTAAAGTGACGCATTTTCTGTTTACTGGAGGGCGAGGAAGAAATGAACCGATAACGGTGGGAAGCTCCACGCCACAAGTCAGCACCGGGATTAACATATCTAGATACCCTTACTACCTAGACTCATAGAGACTAGGTAGGCACGGATAGGTAGTACTGCTTCCGACGCCTCAGTTGCATGTTGGTTTCAACGCTGGAGGGAATATATATCAGCTTACATTTAGCATGCCAACATTGAGGATACCAATGCGGTGTCTCCAAAGGAGAACACAGTGTGTTTCGCAGTCCAACAAACAGGTCTCAACTACAACCAAGGCCCTTAACACATGACAAATGTTTTCTGCTTGTAATGATGGTATCGTTGTTGGTTTACCTCCAGGTTGCAAGCAAGTTATGTCTGTATGTTGATACCTGTCACTATCCGTGATCATGAGAAACACAGAGACTTAGCTAGAAGCCATAGCAATCTGGGGTTAAGTGCTTGGGTGCGAAACGACTATTGGCCTACCAAATCCAGGAGCTTTTGTAAGTCAATGAAATTGATTTTGGTTTCGCTGTGCAGGTTTGATTTCAATTCCTGCCCCGGACCGATAGTTTTTCCACCCCGCTACCTTTTTGCGATGGACAGGCGACCAAGCTTTACAGACAACGTCACGACTGTCAAACAAACATCACAACCATGGACTCCACACAAGTCAAGGCTGCTGTCATCAAGCAGGTCCAGCAGGAGGCCAACTTGGTTAACGCCCGCACTCTCATTGAGGTTCATTCATTTCGCAATTCCTTACCTTCTGCCCAAGACTAACAATAGCTTACGACAGAAACTCCAAGAGACTTGCTTTGAGAAGTGCGTTCCCAAGCCCGGAACTTCTCTATCGAGCGGCGAGACGACTTGCATGACCAGCTGCATGGAGAAGTACATGGCCGCTTGGAACATGGTCAACGCAGCATACATTGCCCGATTAAGGCAAGAGTCTGCTAGCTTGCAGAATTGAAGACGCGAAGATTCTCAAAATAAAAAACCAACATCTTGCGACAATTTTCATGAAAGCGCAAGATTGTGACATATTGTGACAACACGCGTCGGATGACGCCCACGGCGAGATATTATCATGTACCAAGAACCGTTTAAGGATAGAATAGGGCAATAGGAGATATGACTGGGATGATGTGTCAAAAGCCATGCCATGTCGTAGTATACAACCTTCTTCAATTCCCGAGTCTGGGCATCTAAGTTCCACCAGCAGCCTTCTTCGCTTCTTCGGCCGCTCGTTTTCGAGCTAGGTATCGTTCCCTCGCACTTGAGATCTCGCCCTCTGTCTTCCGGCTCTTCGATGCCCGCTCAGCTTCTTCCCTTTGTGCCGCTTCTTCATCTCGTGATCGCTTCATTGACTGCTCGAGCTGCTCCTCGATCATGCGTGACTGTCGTTCTCGTTGAGCTTGTTTTCTTCCAAACTGCTGATTTGCGACATCCTTCCGCGGCCGCTCAGCTTGTCGTTCCGCCTCGCGTTGCACTGATTCTTTCTTCTTTACGCCAACGTTTAAGCCACCCCTGAGAAGCTGGCGCTTGTCCACCACTTGACCGTCTTCGTTGATGGCAACTGTGGCGCCCTTCTCGTTAAGCTCCTTGGCGACATCGGCCTCTGTCTTCTCCTTCTCTTGCTTGCCATCATCTGCATCCCGCTCCTCGGGTGCGCCGTGCTTAACCTTTTCCTCAGCCGCCCTGACAACATCCGAATGCCTTTGCTCATCTTTATCGAGGAGTTTTCTGTAGAAGGTAGACATGCCACCACTCTCATTCTTCTTTGCCTCTTCCTCTTCCCGTCTCCTCTCTTCCTCTTCAAGCCTCTTATTCTCTTCCTGTTGCTTACGATATGCTTCTGTGACAAACTTTTCCTTGTCGGCAAATTCCTCCCCTTCGGCCTCTCGCTCCCGCGCAATTTTCTTCTCCTCTGCAATTAATGCGTCGCGCTTCCGTATATCGGCTGCCTGCAGGATATTCTTCATATATTTTGGCTGTTTTTCTTGATCCTCCTTCGTGACTTGTTTCTTTGGTTTGAGGGAATCGTAGACAGAATCGTACTCGTAGACGCTAGCATCGATTTCCGCGGCAGCCTCAGCGTTTCTTCGTGAGGCAAGAGAACTAGAAAGATCACCAAGCATTATGTTTGGCTGACCCTTGGATTTGAGCTTCGGCGGTTGAGTCGGAGGACCACTCTTTGGTTTACCCAATTTGGTGATGTTGGCTCTTGCGGTTTGAGCGCGACCAAGGCCATCGAACTCTCCAATCTCTTCAGTTTTGCCCTCACCAGCTGTGCTTTCGTTCTCGGAATCATCTTCGTCACCAAACATCGGCCTTCGTTTTGGTGGAGGGAGCTTTGACGCGCCTGGCTTCTTGCTAAGGTTGAGGCCGAAGGCCAATGGTTTGCTCATGTTGGGTGCTCTTATGTATCGCTGTAATATGAGTTGGGTTAAGTGTAGGTTGAACACGTACAGACGAAACGCGATGTTGGAAATGGTGGACCTGGTAAGTTGAAAAGATTAAGGCTAAAGAGTCTCGGCTGAGGATTGCGACAAAGGTGAAAGGCCCAGGAGAGACGGCTGAGGTTCAAGGTCACATTTGATTGGGACAATGTGGAAAATTAGAAATTTATGTAGAGCTGATAGTAAGAGAAAACTTTCAGGTAGGGCAGTCAAATAATAGTTCATTGTTTTCTTTCTTTCTATGCATTTCTGCTTATGACAACGTCTTTTTGAGTCGCGTGAATATGATGGATTAGTGCTGTATGCGACCCCCGTTTTACTGTTGGGTGGCGTCTATACAGACCACTAGCGTCCCCATGACGTGATTGGACAACCACGACCTTCGTGGAAAGACGGATACCTAGGTGTGCAACCTTCAAACGTACTGTAGTAGAATCCTTAGGTAGATACGGATCTATTTTCTTAAACCTTGACTTAACAAACTGATCTTCAAATATTCGCGATATCATGGAGTCTTGCTCGACGTGTGCAACCATCCTCTCCTCAACGCCAGCGTACACGAAAGAGAAACTATTTCTTCCTCAAGATCGTCGAGTCGCATGCTGTGCGAGAATCATCTGTGGCAAATGTATTCATGTTCGTCATCTATCTAAGCAATCGTTTTTTTTTTTTTTTTTTTTTTTTTTTTTTTTTTTTTTTTTTGAACCCCAGCCTGAAGCTGATACTCTTGCTCGGTAGAAGAACGAACGATTTGCCGACTATTGTCCATACTGTCAGGTTTCGACAGGGCCGACGTCTCTACCGCAGGGCTTGAGGGAACCGCCGGCTTATACATCGCTGCCATCGTCCAGTTCAAGGACTGCACACATGTCCGGCGCGCCGCCACCATACTCCGCAGCCTCCCCTACGCCGAATGCCGACAATGAGAAGGCAGCATTGGCACAGGATGCTGTCAAAGGAGATGCTCCGGATATCCTGCATTTCCTTGACCATCGCCACGACAGCGTCAGCTCCCTATCTCTTAGATACGGCGTGCCCGCTCATGCTCTGCGACGAAGTAATAACATCACAAGCGACCACTTGCTTCTCGCAAGACGAACAGTGTTGATTCCTGGCGAGTATTACAGGGGCGGAGTTAGCCTCTCACCACGGCCCATCGAAGGCGAAGATGAGGAGCTGAGGAAGGGCAAGATTCGCCGCTTCATGACATCCTGCAAAGTCTCCGACTATGACGTTGCTGTGCTGTACTTGGAACAATCTAGCTATGATCTTGAGAACGCTGTTACAGCATATTTGGAAGATGAAAAATGGGAGCAGGAAAATCCAGCCTCTGGCAAGGGCAAGAAAGCCGACAGATATAAGAACCGTGGCCCGTTTTGGAGATGACTCTGATTGAGCTTCGGGTTGAATATTAGATTCATGATTCGCACCGCGTTGTGGTTCTCAAAACACGGTTCGGTTCGTTGATTACCTATTTTCTTCCAAGACAGGGACTTTTAGCCCTGTACGTTAACGCCGCCAACAACCCAAACACTTCAAGTTTTGTACAATGGCTTCATAAGATATACTAAAGATACCACTTTTCCTTCATCAGAATGCAGAGCGTGTACGAATATCCTGAAGTTTGGTCAGCACACTGCGAGGATCCAAATGTCGAGCCAAGGAGAACTTACAGAAATTTTGCGCTCGATCTCTCGGACCGATCGGTCCAATTCGCCGGCAATCATAAGCTTCTTGTCGTTGGGCAAGAGATTGTACCGCTCGCATAGATCACCATCAATGACCCCCTTGACAGGAGCATAATAGCCGCGATACATAAGATGATCTCGTCCGGCGAGCGGGGGATCCTCGGTCCTTAGGTGTTGTTCGAGATTCTGGAAGAAGTCTGCATCCTCACGGCTGACAAATGGTATGAAAACTCCGATAGTGCCCATGATACCGCTCCATAGTAAAATCTCCTGCCCACCAACTACCAGACTCGTTTTGATTATACTGGTCGGTATGTCCTGTGTATAGAAATGGCACATCAGACTCACTCTGTGGGGTGTACCGTGAAGATATTCTCGGGCGTTAATAAGATGCAAGCCCGTTTGCTCCTCGTCAGCCTCTTCACTGGCCTTCTCAGGGCAGCGGACAATGAACATATTTCCAAACTTGTCACCACCTGCCACCGACTCGTAATCTACCATAGTAGTGCATGTGGTCCACCTTGCGATGGTATCATCAACAAAGGGAATGAGCTTGTTCGACGCAGGCTTATATACCACGTAGGTCACGCCCTGTTGAACATCACCAACAATAATTCGACTGCCCTGAGTGTTCAACGATACGATCTGCTGCGCTGCTACTTCAGCCTGAGATTTGCGGAGCATCTGTCTCATGCCGAGATCGTATATACGCAACTGTGTTCCAACAGCAACAGCCACTCTTCCTTGAAAAGCCAAAAGAGCTAGAGGTGGCTCTTCAATCTTGGTTTTGTGAATGAATTCAAGTCCTCGCCCCCCATCTTGAAATCGGTAAATGTGTAGATACCCTTCGCTGTAACTGCGCGGATTGACCACCATGTCTTTGCCGGTACCAACTACCAAAAAGCTCTCGTTGTCTTGGCTTGAAAAAGACACGATTGCTGCACTGACTGCTGCTTCATTGTTGTCCAGATCAATCGTTTGAACAACCTGTCCTTCCTCGGAAAGCGGATCTATCACATTAATGCAAGATGCCCATCGACGTGTACCTTTAGGATAGCCAAAATCTTCAGGTGGAAGCACTCTAGAATCGCCGTTGACGATTTTAGGGTCTGCCAAAAGTTGTGCACGTAACTCGGGTGGCAAAGTGTTGTTGTCTGCCTCGATAGTGTAGAAAAGAGGCTGGTCAGGGTGTTTTACAAGTTTCTTCGGGGTATAAGTCAAAGGGATTGATTTCTGGATGAGTGTATCGCCAAGCCGATCGATATTAAAAATTCTGTCATCGTTAGCGCATGCCTCGCTTTACGATGCCACAAGAACATTGGAGGAATGTGTTGCTTCAGTAGGAACAATTGGAAAAAATGCGTAATAGGCCTCATTGCGTAAAGCATAGGATCCCGTTTTCTCATCATATGCAACTGGATATCAGGAATAACATAAAGGAATAGCAACGTACCGTAATGATTGACCTTGGATACCGACAATGCCTTCTTCACACTGCTCACTACTGAAGTTCCAACCCCACTCAAGGTCGACGTAGTTTAAGGGCGTCACTACAAACCCCTTTGTGATCGGGTCTGCGTACCCAAGCCAAGGCCTGGAGCTTAGACCAAGCACGCATGTCTTGCCCTGAACTGTGACCTGAAAAAGTCGGACTTCTTTGGGACCGAGGAACTTTTGGCGCGTATCTGTCAACTCACCAGTGACTTCGTCAAGAACTGTCCTGAGATAGACACCGGAGTGTAGACCGATATGGAGATAGAGGGTAGAACCGCCTGATGAGGAGTCATCCATTGCGATGATTGCCAGCGATGTTGGCGCAGCTGTAAGAGCCTGAACTGACTTGTTTTCCAAAGTCGAGTCTGGATCCAGGCTGAGTATGCGAACAGTGCAATCGTCACAACCGACGGCTAAGAATGAACTTCTTAATCGTCCCTCGGGGACGTCACCCAGACTTAGGCAAGTAACGGTACCGAACATCTCCTTCTTTTCATCATACTCAGCCAGTGAGCCATCTGCATCCATTTCGAAGTAGACGATCTCACCAGAGCTGAGAGCTACAGCGACCTGGTGAGCATTGGCTGTAGCAGCAACAATGGAGCGATGTTGCGGGGCGGCCCACTCATTAACGTGACCATTACGCACATGTCGAATGCCCTTGGGATGAACCTGGATCAGTCCATCGTCACCAAGGAGCTGGGCCGCCAGCGTTGGGACACTTGTGAGAAAACCGGAGTCACTGACTTCCTCGACAGTCTCACCAATACTGAGGACTAGCGTACCGTTGGTAAATGATAGCACGATGTAAGCATCGTACTGTTCTGAGCGATTCAGCTTCAGGGTCCAAACAGCAGAAGGAATTCCAGGCAGTTCAGAGGCAACAATCTCGTTGACTTCCAGGCCATGCTTGAGCATCCTGAAGCTACTTCGGGGGCCATTACCACAGATGGTATAGATTTGAGGTGCGTCTTCTCCAGTGAGATTTGCGACCTTGCAATCTAGGAGGGGGTTCATGGCAGGAATGCTCTCGACTAGGGCCAAGTTTTCAGTTGGCCGAGGGTGGAAGTAAACTGGTTCGTAAGAAGCCCTGGGATCCGCTGGGAAGTCATCACTGTAGAACTCTAGTTCCTCATCGTCATCACCGAGCTTTTCAAATTGGTAGAATGAGTTGTTACCAAACTGAGAAGCAACGTAGAGGAAACCGCTCTTCAAGATGCAGAGACTTGAGGCGACTGGAACGGTATCAAAATACTTAATCTTGAGTCTTTTGACTTCTCCAGTTGGGTTGCCTTCCTCATCCTCAATCATATCGATCGAGAGTTTGAAGAGATCGCCGTCATCAGTCTGAAGGAGGAAGAAAAACGCGCCTGCACTACCTTTCAGTTTGTGCATGATACCAGACACGATCGTGCGCTTGCGGTTTGGATCCTCAGTGGCGCCGCGTCGACGAGGGATGGCAACACGAAATGCTTCCTGATTTGAATGTCGGTATGTGATATTTTCTTCACCGCACACGAGCACACCACTAGGCCCATCATTCCCACCGGGGACCTGGAACAGAATTGAGGCTGTTGGATCAACAGGATCTGACCACTTGCGCACAACGTGATTGAGTCCCAGATCAAGTTCGTAATAGACCAGCTGAGTGTCCAACTCTTCCATTGCTTGGCCGGTCGAGTCTTGATCAATCTCGGAGTAGTCGATCTCGAGCGCGGCAAACACCGGGTTCGAGTAACCAACATCAAGAGCAACCATGGAGATGACCAGGACGCCAGGTTTGTGGGCCTCAAGCGGTGAGGAGATTGTGAGCTCGGCTTGTGAGTTACGGTTGAGAACATAGACAAGTTTGTTCTTCTCAGTTGAGGCAATCAAGCATGCTCTACCCTTTGGGTCGCAGGCTAGATACTCGCCGGGGATGACTCTCCGTACACCGGATTTGCCAAAGGTTTCGAGATGTAAACGGTGAAAGCGGTTCTGTGCAGGGAGGTACTCAATGATTGTGATGCGACCAGAATCGGACGCAATGATCAAATAGTCTGGATGAATCGTTAGCTTTGGGATTCTTGCAACAGGACATCAAGAACTCGGTATCGCTGTGGTCGACGCGTCTGTGGCATCGCTTTCGAACATCACTAAGTGATTTTCCTGAGAAGGGTATTGGATTGACTTACCCTTGTTGCTACCAGCTAACCGAAAAGCGGCGAGGGAACGGATGATGCCAAAGACATCATGTGATAGAAGGGTAACTACCTTTCCCTGGGATGGATCGGGTCGTAGTAGGGAGAGCTGCGAGCCAGCAGCCGTGATGATAAGCTGTTCTCTAGTGCCTGCGAACTGGCCCAGGACCGCTTGCGTGACGTTTGTCGGCGGCTGAACCGTCAGCGAGTACAAGAACATATTCGATGTGGTCGCCATATTTGCGGCTAGGCGCAGATGAGCCTGCGCGGCTTCAAAGACAAAGGCAGGTCTGATTGTGTCGCGTCGAAGCTGTTGGTTGGAGCTTTTGAAACTCGAGCGAGCTTTGATGTCAAAAGTTTCGCGCCTCGGAGGAATTATTTTGCGGCGCAGATAATTGTGGTCCGAGCTCTTTGAGTTATCCCACTTCAGCGATATCAGGCCTTCCGAAGAAATCTGGGTATTAAACTGTGACCGGGATCTGGTTGATTTTGTCCAGAAGATGGAGCCTACTCTGAGGAAAGCAGCCTCAAGCATCTGCGGGCAATGTTCTGCAACTGTTCGGAGGCAATTGGCCTCTGGAGCGGCAGCTAGGTCACGGATGAGGATATCAGCCCATCATATCCGCAGACACTCAACTACCAAGGACCAAAGAAGAGCGACGCCCACGCCCAAGAACCGAGACTTTTCCACTTCCTCAGTGAAAAAGTCCGAGGCCACCGCACCTATGACGAATAAGTCTTCTCCGTCACCATTACGCCTGAGTCAAGACAACCTCTTTCACCCGTTCTCAAAGTCGCCAGTACCAGAGTTCCGGCAACGAGCTGCTTTTATGCGACAGCATGCCTACTGCCCTCACCCCGACCACCAGCAAACGAAGCTTCCTACCATTGCCCCGAAACCTGAGGACCCCGAGGCTGCGAAAGGAACCCAGCCGCCCCAGCACGTCAACTTTGAATGCCCAGACTGTGGCTTACCAGTCTATTGCTGCGAGGAACATTGGATGGATGACTACGAAAAGCACCTGGAAGTTTGCGACACTCTTAGACAAATTAACGAAGACGACCACGATTTGCGCTCAGGCCGAGTATTCGAAGAAGGCAACCTCCCAGATCTTCAGATGGAACATGCGGCGATTAACATGACAAATTGGGATACTTTCATGTATACAAGAGAGTTTGATGCTGTCAACTCTGATCGTCAGATGAGACAGATTACCCGGCTCTTGACTTATCCCGTAACCATTGGCAGTATTCTTCATGAACTTAGCCCTTACAGCATCAAGGCTGGAGAGCGAATGACTACAGAGGGATTGAAGAGTTTCAGCGGTTAGTGCAACGACTGGCCAGAGGGTAGCCATGAACTGATTGATGATACCAGCATTGAGATACAACTTGCACCCCCCAAAGTCAGGTCGAGGAACAGGCGTTGGTGAGCTCAAGCCCGAGGCACCAGCTGTCAGAATTTTCATTCTGGGAGCTCGTGCTGAATCTTCTCTCCCTCGACCTGCTTGGGTTCAGCTGGCACATATGTTCCCCGAAGCCAGACTACACCTCATCTTTGTTGGGCCTGAAAGCATGGCCAACCGTGACGACGAGTTCCCGTTGCCAGAACGTACCCCTTCAAACCCCTTTGGAGCCGTGATAGAGGACCGCGTCTGGTACAAGATGAAGATAAGTACAATCGTGGATTACTACCACACAGTCCACCAGACGCAACACTTTGCGCCATATGATCCTTACTTCGACTGCTTTGTGCTATTTCACCCTGGTCTGGGTCATCCTGCAAGCAGTCACGAGTGGGAAGAAACCCTACCTCTTCTCCTTGAGACTAAGATCCCTATCATTAGCACAGGCTATACCCAGTTTGACATGGAACGCGACGTCGAGTGGGTGAATAAGAAGTCGAAGGGCGAATTCGATATTCTTCTGCAGCCTGGAGAGAATGTTTTCAGGAGTCTTCGATGGGATCTGAACGACATGGACCCCCAGGATGTCAGCTGTGGCAACTGGGGGGTGTGGGCATTCCGTGGTAAGAGGTATGCTGTTGTCAATCCATTGTTGAAAACGAGCTGAGCTGACCGTACAATTGCAGATATGAGACGGCCACAAGGGACGCTTGAATATAGTCTTTAGTAGATAAAAACGAGGACGAGGCAGTTGTACCAATAATGTACAGAACCTGTAGTATAACTAGGTGCCGGCTGGCAGATTTCATAGGGCCGGAAGCATTTCTCATTCTTCTGAGTTATACATCTCGGAGGATGAGCGAGCGGTAGCAGAAAAAGAACATCTCCTGAAACAGAAATTCTGCGTTTCCGTCACTGAAAATTACCCCAGCTCAGGGCTAGTAGCTACCTAGGTACTGACTACTAGGGTATTATATGGCTTGAGATGTATTCAGCCAATTTATACCACTTTAATATGTTTGGAATGCTCATTGCTGCTACCCGGGAAGTTACAGCATGGGTATGATGGTATCTCATGCATGCGGCCTCCCCCACGCATGCAGCGCACGGTTCACCCGTGCCGTGAGCGGACAGGAGCCAGGAGCCAGGAGCCAGGAGCTTAACACGGAATGGATGTATGCGGCCTGCCCTGCGACCCGATGTTAACTTGACTTCAACCCCAAACCTCGAGATCGAACAGCCCTCAAACTCGCCATCGTCATCGCCATCTTCCTCCTGCTTACTGACCAGGTCATGACACTGGAGACTCGCTGATCACTTCGGTCATGACCGCTACTCCCTCTATGGCTCCGGCTGTGCCTCCTGCCCGTCCGCCAGCCCCACGCCCCAAATCGGTTGCCTTTGATACCGAGTCGCCGACCTCTGCCGATATGGCCTCTCCTACTCGCCGTCCTTTGCGCTCTAATGCTACCGATCCCTTATCCGACCGAGCGACTTCGCTTCTGATACGTCGTACCCTCTGCTCCCCCCAGCTGGGAGAGAAGAGCCGCGATTCGCAAGTGTCTATAGACAAGCTGCTTCCACCATTGACTAGTCGTAACGATGTTGACCTTCAGTTGTACGCTCTGCTCGCTATTGTCATGAGAGAGTTCGTGCAGAGCTGGTATGGCAAAATCACTACGGATGAACACTTTGTATCAGAGATATTGCACATTATCGCCCACTGTTCCCGGGCCTTGGAACAGCGGTTTCGCAAGGTTGATCTAGAGGGCCTGGTGTTGGATGAGATACCTGACTTGCTGGACAAGCACATAACATGTGAGGACTTGGGCTCTACCATGACGTTCCTATCTAACGGTGACCAGCGTACCGCATCTCTCATAGCCCTATCGCCAGACAGCCTGTTGAGGTCGACCCTCGAGAGGCCTACCACGCCATGTGCCCTCTGCCACACCTCGCACCAGTCCCCCACCCAGATTGCCCAGACACGATATCCGACCAGAAAGAGAATGAAGCGTTGTATCGCCAATTGCTGGTTCAGGGCGTCCTCGCGATCCTATTGCCCACAGAAGACCTCGAGAACCCTTGTCTCACGTCTCTCGTTGAGCAGATCTTTTCGGAGCTTATCATTGGTAACGTCATAGCCAATAAGGCCTCTCAGCCATGGATGCTGTATGAGGGCATCTGCATCACCGCCAGGGTTTTGCGACAGAGGAAAGACCAAGGGGTGGTGGTTGCAGAGACCCAAAACGATGCTGGTGGACCCAAGGTTGACGTAAAAGGCCGCCGCAGCTGGTCTGTAAGGTCTATGTTCCTTGCCATCATTCAGCTCGGGATGCTTGTAGTTGCCTCGCTCCGGTTTATCACGACTGCTCTGGTGATGGCATCGTCCCTGCCCGCTAGAGCCACGCCCTTGGATGAGAAGGAGGCTTTGCTGGATCACGACAAGTCTCCGTCGAGGCCGTTCGACCCCGTCAAGGCGCCGATCCTATCGTGTCGGGTATGGACATGTCTTGGAAATCTGTTTGAGCTCAGCTTGCGCATGCCTTGGCTGGATGGATTTCTATCACTTTTACAATACGGCGCGGTCAACGGACCTGGACGAATCGCTGGCCACGACGGCCCTATTGACAGGTAAGATATGAGCGTCTCTATCCCACTTCCTCACACCTACACCGTCACCAGACAGTACTCACCTCGCATGAGTCTGAAGTCACTGGACCTCCTGAAGCTCCAGTGAGCTTTCAGTACAATAATTTCTTCAGCGGCACAGGCATGGTCAAACGGCCCGCCTCGTCTTGGGAGCGGCCCATGCCGTTCATGACCTCTTCCAAACCGTCATCTTTGCACGCCCACGCAACCCACAGCCCACAATTTCACCACGAGGATCATCAAACCACGACGAGACCTTTTTTCTCGTCATGTTCCTCGAGGTCGCCATCATGATTGATATGGGTCTCGGGATCTGGGCTTTCAACCAATCGAAAGGCATAGCGCTGTCTTTGACACCTGATTGCTTGACAAGGTGCACGAAGCTAGGCCTTTTCATCCAGCGAAATGTCAAGATTACGCGCCCTGCCCATGTCAGTTTCTCTAAGGGGACCACCCGCTCTTCGACGATGCAGCAGTGAGCTTGAATTGACTCTCGCTCCGTGCCGCGCCACCCGTTGTATGACTACTTTTATCATTTCCGGCGAGGTTATGCTATACTGGTCTGTGGAAACCATACACAAGATTTTCACCGCAGTCTTGGCCACAACACTCGCGAACCTTCCAGGAGCGGTCTGGCTTGAGCGGGCTGGTCTGACCGGTCGGTCTCAACTCTTTGAGCCCGAGACATGTCGGACCCATCAGAGTCTTCTGCACCCTCTACGCGGAGCTGTTTACACGATCCTTGACGACGAAGGAGTGGTTCGAGAACAGGGCTGACTGGTCATATGCTACCCACACTCAACCGCGGCATGGTTGTAAACCTGTTGTGTAATCTCACATCTCTATTTGCCTGAGAGACCTGTACCAACATGGACGACGAGTGCGCCTCCTCATCCATTTCCCCGCACCTTGCAAGCCTCATCTTGTAGAGCTTTCCCTGGTCCCGATTAGGTCCATATCCATCTAACGTGGGACGGATCAACATGGAGACACCACTTTAAGCACCAGCCCAGAGAGTGAAAGCCAATAGGCTAATAACTGCCTCGTCTCGCCTTGAACTTTGTTGCTCGCCCTCACACTGCATTGCAGCGCATCTGATCACATCGGCTAACCCGACATACATTCGACGTGCCCCTTATTGTATATAACGTTTCTGATCATTGAACCCCCCACGTTGTACTACCTCAAATACAAAGTTAGGCCAATACGTGCTAACCTATCTCTCTCACAGACTCCTCTCGCATCACATTAATTCCCTCTTCTCTCCCTCGAATCTGCCCCCTCTTCTGCGTACCCTTCGCGGTGTCCTCTTTCCCAATAACGCCCCTGGTAAGACGACCTTGTTCCCACCATCGTCCGAGGCCGAGCTGCAAGCCCTGCGTCGTAGAGCCGCTAAGTCTCTTTGGGGGTTGCTACCGAAGGGTGTGGGAAGGCTTTATTTTGGCGGTCGCTTATGGCGGCGAAGTGCGGAGTGCGAGGGTGATTTATCAGATGACGAGGATCTGGTAGATGAAATGGAGAGGCTGCTTCTTGTGCTCGACGATGAGTACTGCAACAAGCATCTGATGTACAGCATTCTTGAGCTGCTACTTGCTCGCCTGATGCCCGAACTGACGGAGAAAAGCGTGACGGAGCTTTGGGAAGAAAGACTTGGCTGAATAGATCTGTGGACACTCTTTTAGACTGATGATACCCCTTTGTTGACAAGTTAGTAATGCTTAATCAGAGTTTAGAGAAATCACGGTAATATGGAACGATAAGAGTCAAGAGCAAGGACATTCCTAAATGCACAAATGCCGCCCATTCAACTAAAGAAGGGATGCCCTCGACTGCCAGACATTTGACCACCTCCAGTACACTCTCGGGCTGCTCGTGGGCTACACTCAACTACCATTTGCACTCATTCCCTCAACCAAAGAGCCCCTTAGGCTTCGTTTCCGTTGCCGTCCTGAAAACCATAGCGACCTCAATGAGGCGCTTTGTAAACCATGTGCCACCTCGTTCCCTGTAACATGTCATGCCATACCATGCCGTGCCGTGCCTCGCAGCAGATACCTTCGCGTCTTTGAACAGAATATAAACAAGAAATGATGATGATATAAAGAAACGAGTGTATACGCAGACAATTAATCCCTCCACGTCAATGCCGTAAAATGCACCCAGGAAAAAAGAAAAGACATGCATGGGAATTGAAGAACATTCAGAAAAGGAAACAAACATTGGCAACGCACCATGTTGCGTTGCCCCTTAAACTGTTGTTGCCGAGATCGTCGCCCTGATGTGTACCACTGCCCTGCTACCATGTTGTCCTTGGCCCCATCATTTCCACCTATTTCTGATCATTTGCCTCTTCCTTCGCACCTCGTTTCTGAAACGAGCAGTTTTCAATTGTAACTTCGTGTGGACGACTGTTTGTATATGGTTCTTCGGGCTCGCGCGAGCGGCAGAATGAACTTTCCAAGGGTGGTATCGAGTATAAGAAAGAGTTCGCACCCGTTAACCTGAGTTTTTTGCTATTTTGATTTAGGGGGGGTTTTTTTTTTTTAAAAAAAAAAAAAGAATAGTCGGCCAAAGTGCGGTTGGAAATGCAAAACGGACTCAACAAACACCTTAAATCATGGTCAGTGCCACCAGATTTTTAATGCTCTTATAGTCCGTTACCCGCGTGAGCAGGGCGCTGACCCAAAATGGCCCCAACCACGATATTCTAAGCACCCTTATGTCCTCAGGGAAATCCCATTTGGAAAGAGACTTGATTGATAAGACATAGGTACGAAAAAGAAACACACAGTCAATGCTATGAGCACGGCCCGACTTCAAGCCGATTCCATCTTTGTTGACAGGAGGACAGGGGCTTCAACATCGCCTTCTGGGATCCGAGACAGTCCTCCTATCGATGGTCTGCCTTGGTGGATCTTGAGCTTTTTGGTCAGCTGAACGATTGACATATAATCGTTGGAATCAAAAGTGCCAGCAGTCTGGATGTAATTCAGGAGTGTCTGTGCGGCCCGGCGGGCATCCTCCTGAGAGGGCGAGACTGGAGATGAATCGACAGGTGTGGATGAAGTAGCACTTGTCGCTGCTGTGGATCGATTTATACTTGAGTTGCTGCTACTGCGCCGTAGCATTGGAGGGGGTGAGTTGACGTTGGTATCGATACTAAACGGCGCCTGAAGTTCATGTTGCGGCGATTCTAAAGCCGAAGACGGTGCAGTCGAAGATGGAGGGTGACGAGGGGTTATTGGTTCCGTTGACGATGAGACTTGATTGACATAGTCAATGTTGAGTGACGGGAATGTGTTGCTTCTTTTCTCTCTATGCTGGTAATCCGTACCTCGAAGTTGATCCATAGGGAATCCTCCCACGTTGGGGTCGGGGGAGAAAGTAAAGGTTCCAGTCGGGCTCATGGTGCCAGCTGAAAATGAAGAGGCCGTGTTATCTCGAAAGTCGCTCGAAAGTGATGTTGTTGACTGGGACTCGGGATGCTTATACCCGAAGTCAAAGTCTATTCCATCAGCGTGTGCCTCCTCATCGCTCCGACTTCCTGAAAGTGGTGAAAGCTGGCCGGTTGGCGAAGGGGATAGATCGCTGGACTTTGAGGCAAGTGTCGAGAGTCTTGCACTATCCGGAATGTTTGCCTCTGAGGCCCGCCGCATCAACTTGCCTGGCCCAATTCCATGCTTTTGTTTAAACTTTTGCAGCCAGCTGCTATTCAAATTATTCAAGACACTCTCCTGATTTCCACTCGCATGAGCAAAAAGCCTCGCCTGTTCCATAATCTCCTCGTCGCTGACTTGGAATCCTCGCTGTTGCTGTCTCCTGACGTAGTTGCTGAGTGTCCGGTCGAAATCTGGATGCTTGCCCTTGCCACGCTTGACAGCGGCATTTTCTGGCTCTTGGTCTCGCTTTAAATACTGATCTTTATGCCTCAAAACCTTTGAAACCGTGCTGTTGTCAAGTTTGTCAGATTCTCGATGGCGAATTGTAACTTTGAATCCAAAAATGCCTACCTTCTTTCAACGCCGAATCGGGCTCCAATATCGGCTTGTCGGGTGCCAGGGTTATCTTCATGGAATTGGCACATGGCTCGTTTCTGTTCCGTGGTAAGAGTCTTCCTCGATTTCTCGTGCTGTATCGGTAGCCTAGGGGGCTCTACGGGCGGTGCGCTGGTAGCAGGTGTCATTGATAAGGGTGGTGCCGAGTAACTCTGTGGCGGAGCCGGGTTTGTCAGTTGGCTCGGCCAAGTTGTATTCAGAAGGGGCAGTTGATGATGAGCCATAGGAGTTGGGGACGGCTGTAACATCTGATGTGTTTGCGGTGGTGGAGGAGGCATTCGATTTATTGATTCCGAGGGCAGTCCATGACTGACAAAGGTGCCAAAGGAAGGATATTCAGTCAAGGGACTTGCGCTATATGGGCTTTGGCTGTAAGGGCTCATGCTTGTCCAGGCATCGCTCCCATACCCATTACTCTGGGCCATGGTGCTATCATGTCCCATTGCAGTTGTCCCATTGGGGTTATTCATTGTTGTATGTGCTGCCTAGCTGGCACCGGATAAGGGAAAGGAGGCTTTGAAGCCGTTAAATATACTGATAGGTCCAACAGTCTCGTCTGCAAGAATTCTCGGGGAACAAGAGGCGAAACGATTGGTGCCGAGTTCCTGAAGCTGGAAGCAGTGTTGGAGGGAACGAAAGGACTCGGTGTGATGTTGGTCACATTTGACACCAGTCGATGAAGAGATGCATCGTCTTGCCCAAATTGGTTCCTAAAAGTGCAGAAGTGAATTGAATCCACGTTTACCGTCGACCCCTCCAGTTCCAGCTCAGGGCAATTTGTTCCGTGTTAGACAAGGGTTGATTATATTGCATCAAACCTTTTGCAAAGCCCAACGCAAGCACTCAAACCCGCAGCAGATTCAGCCTTAACCACAGTGTAGTGGAGTTTAGAACTCGTCAGGTCGCAGAAAGTTGACCTCAACTTCTGGACTTCGAGCCGGTTGTTTGTTTGTGAGCCTTCTTTTTCTCCGACAGCGAACGGCTTGTCTTTCAGCACGCAGGCACACCAAAGTGAGACACGGCGGATAGTTTGTTCTACTTGCTTTTTCCTCGTTGAGCTCGTGGAGATTGCGGAGACAGCAAAACCGACTCGGGATAAACGCGTCAGGGCAATGTACAAAGGCAAGACAAGAACGGATTGAGTCGGTGGAGGGTGGGCCGGCGGATGAGGAAGCCACAGGGCAGCGAGCCGTAACGATGCCTAGAAAGGACCGCCAGTAGCTCGATCCGGACGGCAATCTAAAGACAGAGTTTTGATGGTGGACCGCAAAACTTGAGGCGGACGTTCCAACACGAGGCCAGGCCGTTAGGAGTATATCGTTTTCCAAGATGTGTAGTGCAAACAAGCGAGACCTAAAGCCATTCGCATCGCTACATATGTAAAGATGAGACCCCAGAGGTCGACCTTCTCCATATACATATGCAGAACGCACGAGGAATACCGACGAGGGTGTGGGGGGTTTTCCTCACAAGGGGGGAGGGGTGTCTCCTGTAACTGCGAGCGATCAAGGAGTGGTGTGTGTGGGAGGGTAGTGGGTAAAAGCCAGAAAGCTGTATGTATGTACAGAGTAGACAACTGATGAAATATGAAGACGCCGTTTAAGTGTGGGTATAGTGCATGTGCATTTAGGTGTGGATGAAGCTGATAAAGATGGAGAGAGGCTCAAACCGTGTATGACAGGACGTTGAACTCTCAGCGGGAGACTTCACGCGTGTAGGCAAGACAGAGGCTCACACAGACATATACTCACCCACCAACAAGCGCAGCAGATTATTCAAAATCTGAAAGGGCAGACAACAGGCTATCGAGGTAATGGGATGGACGCTTTCGGATTCGGGGATAGACCGGTGAGCTAGGGTATAGGACTATGGAGCTCTCAGCCGACTCTTCTTCTTTGTCGTTGATCCTGGCCAGGTCATCGCCATGTCGGGAAAAGCAAGAGAATCGTCAGCCGTTGAAAGAAGACGTGGGTAGGCACAAAAGCCCTGGCCCGCAGCCATCTGATAGGTGCAGATTGTCTCAGGAAAGGTTTTTCAATCAAACCAATTCCCGTACATAGACACAAGCTTCTGATCAACGGAACGGGAAGCGGAAGAAGCAACGAGTAAAGCATAATTGGCCGTGGGATAAGACCAGGGAAGTGCTGTCTGGTCATGCCGTTCCTCTACAGAGTAAAGGTAATAGGGTTTCCTCGTATCCCCCTCCCTTTACTGTTGATTTTACCTTTCCGGAAGGGTTGGTTTTGTTTCCAGACCTGTCAGCCCATTTCACCCTCTTATCCCGCTCCTCTATGTTGCGTAGTAGAGATTGGCCATGCCCTCATGAACGTTGAGCAATGGGAGGGCTCAGAGCTTGTGAGGATGAGGTCAGAAGATGGGGCGTCAGGTATCAGTGTCCACTGCCGGGTGCTGTAAAGAGGAGAAGGAAGAAAATGTCGCGCCCGAGCTAGAGAGATAGTCCATCTGAAGACCATCGATTTGCAGCTTTCATAGGGCATCTCTGTCTAATCTAGAAAGCACGGCGCGCCAAAATCCATGCACTTTGATGGGAAGTGGCTAACTAGGCTCGGTTTAAACTGGAGAAGGTTAAGAGAGAGCTGTAATAGGTCAGTCCTTTCTCCCGAAAGGAGTCCACTTCGACAGTTGGTCACCTGTTAGAACAGATCCCCCCCCCCAGACGAAACCTGGTCAGGCCAGGCTTGGGAGTCCAAGCTCTGAATCGTAATATTAACATGCTGGTTCTAGTATATTAATATTCAGTCCCGGACGGGACAGTGGTAACAACGAATCGAAATGGCACAAAGATCGACTGACGGGACACGGATTAGATACAGAGCATGCAGCAGAGTGCAATTGCAGCGGCATTCCCGGCCACTCGAGAGCAGGGGTCTATGATGACCCTTGTGCTTGATGTAAAGGAAATTCCAATGGCCAAGGATGATTATCGCCGACCATGAGCGGGTTGACATTAACTTTGGTGTCTGCTCCATCGATGAAAAGTGAAAATGGCACCGAGGCATGGGTGGCAGCGAGGATACCAATTCAGCTTATTAGCCCGAAACACAACAATCGTTCAGCTTCAGCCTCGAGCGGATCAGCCCGCGGCCTCATCTCTTTCTCTCTGATAGACTGATGCCCGCCCTTCTTGCCTTCCCGAGCATGGAGCTCTGATACACGGAGCACTTCAAGGTCAAAGCCCGACCGGAAAGCGAGATCCGGGAGCTCAGACTGTCTCGAAGGGAAGACGGGCGGAGATGGGTGTGAGTGAGAAGGGAGGGGACTGATGAACAAGGCTTTGGTTGTTTGATTCGCTCAGCCTTGTTCTTCATCTCATGCCCTAGCCCATGGCTTTCTCCCTTGCCTCTCGCGTCTCCTCGCCTCGCCTTGCTTGCTTGCCTCGTGGTCCCAGGATGGCACAGCCATAACTTGTGTAATAAAGCCAGTGCCTCAGGATGTTAAGGGTCCTCATCGCTAACGACGAGAGACATGGGCCCGAAGCTTCATCCAAGCACCCTTGTCTTTTGCATCCGCTTGCTCCTCCAAGCCCTTAGGCCGAAGCCATTGGGCGGCATGGCTTATGGGTAAAGGTCTAGTGCAGACAAATGTCGTGGCCGTGGAGATACGGCACAATGTAAACTTACAAGCCCAGTCCAAACCAGGAGGAAGAAGCGAGAATTCGTACTGGCTATCTCGCTGTAACAAACCGGCGCACGTGGTCCACCTGATATTGATTTTTTCCCGACTTTCTTTCTTCCTCATCTTGACGTATCAGGTGTGTGTGATGGAGCCGATAAAAAGATATCAAATGCATGTTGATTTCATCCTGACCAGTTGCAATGTTGATTGTGAATTCAGTTCACAACGCTCCTTTCTGTTTGGTCTTATCGATTGTAGTTTAGTTCATATAGCTGATAGTTTCGTGTGTCTTGTTCGCTTTATGCGGATGGGCAACCATGTCAAATGAAGACTACCTCTACCACCAATATCAAACCCCCTTCCTCTCTCACACCTTACTCGGCACCATGATGACATTGTGCTCGGGATGCCGCAACTGGAATGTCGGTGGGTCAAAAATTTCCAGCCATGCCATCCTATCCTGTATCTTGAAGGACATACATAGATGGATTGAAGGTGCCATGGTACCTCGCCCAGTAGCATTTTGATGCGTCGCGTTGCTTTGCCATGGCTTCACTGTGGATGGAAGACGAAGATCGACCGCTACTCTGAGCAAGGTCGAATTGGGGCTTACCAGGCACTAGGCATGGACAGGACAGGTCAAGGACAGAGGCAGGCTAGTGGGACGGCCCTTTCTGGAGCCAGTTTGACAGCCGCCGCCTGCCGCCCATGGCATGGCCAGTTACCATTCCGCCCCTAGTCCATCCCATCAGCATCCATGTCTGGCATCCATGGCACTGGAGTACGTTCCCTTGTCCACGTTGCGGTCTTTTGTCGCGGTCCTGCTTTTCTGAGCGACTGATGGTAAGTTGTGAGAGGGATGGTGGCTGCTCGAGTAGCATTCTCATTTCTTCAACTTTCGTATCCAAGCAACAGAGTCGGGATGAAGGATCAACATCTTGGCTGGATCCTGATGGGGACGGTTAGCGCAATCTCCGGAGTGTTCAATCAATGGACATGCAGATACGGCCACCATTATTATAAGCTTGCCCCAGATATTTTGTCATTGGGCAGCAAAGGTGTCCATACCTATTCTACTGCATTATTGTTTGTTGGTCCCTGGTTATTGATCCTGATCAGAACTGCGCTCCAATGCGACAGATGAATGCATGGATGACGAGCGGGCAGAGGAAGATGCAGAGGTACAGTACAGTACGGTAAGGTAGGTCAGGTAGGTAGTCAAGGAGGGGGGAGAAAAGCTGTGGCGCGCCATAGACGACGGTTTAAACCGTCTTCCGGGTGTTGTTCCAGTTGGCCAGTTTGATCAGGATCCCTGGCGCCGGGCTTTAGTACATAAGGTAGGTAATTTGATGGTGTCTAGCATATGTTTGCTTTGAGGTTGACTTTGACAGAGTTGATGGAAGACAACAGTGAGTCGATGATGCAGCTAGACAGAAAAGATGATGCATCTGATGTCCTAGCCCAGCTAAATATGTAGCTAACGTAACGTAACGCAACGCAAGGTATCTTATCTTGTCTTGAGATATCGGGTTTGAAGTCTGATGAGCAATTGAAGTAAGGTACCTGAGTAGGTACTTAGCTTGCAACAACGGCACTTGCAAAGGTACCTGATTGAATAATCAAGGCAGGTACGGAGTACGACCTGCCTAGGTACCTACCTACCTCATATGCCCACATGGACCTGGACTCACCAGGGAAATCTGAGCTCCGGGTGCCCCTGTATGGAGCGAGCAGCCAAGCTTGACCATAAGCAGACAAAACACACACAGAGAAAAAACGAGGCCTTCCAAGTGGGAAGATGATGACGAGAAAGGATCGCGGCCGCTCGGGAGAGATCTACTAGGCTAGGTACGATGGATACCTCCTCACGCAGTCTCATCTCATGACAGAAGTATCATGCCGGTGCACTAACTGAGGCATCCACTGTCATCTATGGCCATGTACACACTGAACGCCCAGTGTAGATACTGGCGTATAAGTGGCCGAAACCAACCAATCGCTCTGCAATTCTCTGCTTTGATACGGCGTACATATCGATATTAATTGTGTGCCTCGCATAGTGCTTGGTCAAATGTTTGCTAGTCAGGCGCTGTCAGGGGTCTCGTTCATTCAGTCAGTCAATCAATTGATTGATGCTCTCCCAGGGGTGTCCCTTGTTGATGTTGTAGGTTGAGGATGAATGGACTCTTCCTAGGCGCCATCTACCCCTTGTTGTGCTTCGATTGAGATCTCATCGACACTGCACATGACGATGCTTGTAATCCTTTCACATATAGCGATGCCGCAAGTAACTATGAGACTTAATGTTGTGCTTTTATAGCGGGCTCAACCTTATCTGGGATTTGTTGAGTTTGCTACCGCAAACGACTACCTGACTGTTCCTTATATATCCGCAGTAGGCTGTATTCAGCATACCTTAGTACCTGCCTACCTACCTAGTTCCTACGTATCTATCCGTAGATACTTCTACTAGGTAGAGAGGCCACACTATTTCATTGAATGAACGAACATTGACTGGCACAAACACTTGCGGGGTAGGTAAACCTTGGGTTTCATCTTTTTTATTAAAGGAAAATAAAAGAACAGGTTTAATGATGACTTCCCCTGTTCTGCAGCCACTCTACCTGCTGGTACTGCTGATGATGTTATTATGGATGTGACTTTCTGGTGCACCACCTTAGGTACCTCATCACCAACCTTAAGAACCTAAGTTACCTTACCTTAGTTTATTGTGGAGATGAGTGACTGTTGACTGTTGGTTTACTGCTCAACTCCCCCTGGCCCTTTGCTCCCCGCTAACCTTGTTTAAGCCTGGTGTGGGCTTCGGGACGTTTTTCTCGCCAAAGAGGCTTGAGCTCTCCGCCTTTCACGAATCGTCTCTTGCCGCCGCCATCAAGAAAGGCTAAGGGTCGGGTGCAGTACTAAGTTCCCTTAATCAGTAGGAAGTAAGCTAGCTAGGGTGTGGACGGAACGGAGCGCATGTTTGATGCTCTACTGTAGGCACTACAGGTAGGTAGGTGTAAGGTACCTAGGTGTACGGAGTACAGTGTATGAATTACCTTAGTACGGATACCTATCCCTCCGATACTACTCCATACCTCCTCTCTCTCTCTCTCTCTCTCTCTCTCCAGTCAACATTATTCTGCAAGCACCTTTAGTAGATACTAGGTACCTTACCTTGGCTGGTCCAGGTACAGCTAATCTTCTTGGCAACTGATGGTCTGTTTCACTTGTCTCAATAAAGACGGACAATCTCGTAGAAATGCCCGAAGAGTCAACCGCTTTTTTACTCTTTTTCTCTCTGTCTCGTCTCCCGTCTCGACTTAAGCGCCGTGAAAGAATCTATGCATAACCTGATTCGTAGGCCTCAAACCCCTGCGTCTGCGTCTGCGTCTGCGTCTGCATCTACATCTGTAGCTACAGCTGCATACATATCCCACGCTTCTGCTGGGCAATCCGGCCGCAGATCAAGAGGCCCTCGGCTATGCAGGTCGAACCACTCCCAACTGCATCCCATTCCCGCTCTGTTTCTGCTCGTTGACATCAGATGGTGGCGTTTTGTCCATTTGGATGTCACCATTACCGCAATTATACCCGTCAATTGACCTGTTGCTGCTGTAACAATAGCTTTCAATTCGGCTGAGTCTCGCCCCCAGGAGTAGTGCTGATTTATTATCTGTCAGCTCTCTCATGTTACGACAATCGGTATCATAAACCTTGCTCGGGTTTGTTCTTGGAAATATCTCCGCTCGGTCAAGCCCTCGTGCATTTCAGCCGCCTGGATGAATGGCAACGCGCCAAGATGTTGTAACCATCCATCAATTGATGATGACTGACAGTACTTTTATCATCGAGAATCTTTCATCTTGTTTTATCTTTCGATCAACCCGATTGTAACTCCTTACATATGTACTGAAAAGCCAACAATGGCAACTGCCGGGCTTACTTCTGCTTGCGCGATACCCAACGTTGCTTTTTCTTTCATCCTGGAAAACTAACCCGGACATAGGCTTTCGTATAAAATCCACGTCCGTAGTTACTCCGTTCCGTGTTGCTCTCCAACTTCATCTTAAATCTCGCCCTTCCTTGTTCATCGTCGTCTGCCGTTGACCCAAAATTTTCTCTCCCCTGCTCTAGACCCATCAGCCTACCCTGTAAGTGTGCACGCCACTTCTGACTTCCCCCGGAAACTATTGTGCCGATCATTATCGTGCCTGGTCGAGCCAAGTCGATACTTTGTGTTAACCAGACGTGCTCGTAGCCGTGCATCCATTGTCAGCCCTGTTCTTTTTGAACATTTCTGCTGCTGCTATTATTGTTGTCGCAGTAGTAATCAGCATCCCATCCATACCACTCAGAGCTCCCCTAGTCTGTGAAGTTTCCTCCTCTCTCCGTCAGCCACTCGGAGCTAAATCAGAGTCGCAAACTGGCGGCTGGCTGGTATGGCTGTAGCAACAACAATCTGATGCGAAGCGGCGGTCCAAGCTATCTGGCAACGTCGCGCTCGCCCACCAAGCCTCTGGCGTTGCCGCGGGATCATCCCCTTCAATCTCTCCAAGATTTCTCTTCATCGTTTGACAATGGTTACTGTTACAATGGTTAGCGTTGCTATGAGCTTGGTACAGTGCAACCCTAGCCGTCTTGGTACAACGGATCAGACTGAGACTGGGATCATGGGCGCCCTGGCTCATCAATGAAGCAAGATCCCGACTGCATCGGGTAGATCAAGCTCGCTGCGGCCTAACTAAGTACTTGTCTCCCCCACTCTCAATCTGTCTCTAGGCCGCTGCTGGGGCCGAGGGTCATTGTCGGAGACTCCGGGGTTAACCTACCAACATCCTCATCGCACAGTTCGTGAGCCAGGCCAACGCGTTGAGGCTGATGCTTGACTGACTTGCCATAAACGATGGCCGTCTTGAACACTTCCGTAATGCTTCGGTGAATGGCGTTACACTATTTGGCAGCTCGATTAGCAATTCAGAATTCCTAATTTGAATTTTGGACATGAGGCTCCGCAGGGGACGGCCAAAAGGGCGCCCGCCACATGAAACTGATCTGACTTACAAAATCTTCAACAGTGCAGCGCGTAGATCGAAGCACGACAGGCTGAGAGTAATCAGGCTGCTTGCCCTTGGGCTTTGTGTACACGCGGACAAGGTTTAGCTTGTCCCACATGGCCTCCATCAGCTCATCAATGTTCCATCCGTGCTCGGAACTGATGGGGACAGCATTGGGAATTCGATAGAGAAGGTCAAGCTCCTCAATGCTGATAGAATCAATCTTGTTCAGACAGTAGACAACTGGAATATAACTGACAAGTTGGATCGTTAGCAAACTAAACATATCTCTACTTTGAAAGCAGCTGTGTTTGCTACACTTCTACAATTCACCTTACCTTCTGCTCTTTGCCTCAAGAACGTCGATCAGGTCATCAACGGTAGCGTCACATCGGATTGTAATGTCCGCAGAATTGATGCGATATTCGCTCATGACAGCCTTAATCTCGCCGTGGTCGATATGTGTCAGGGGTACGGTGCTGGTGATATTGAGGCCACCCTTGTCCTTCTTCCTGAAGGTGATGTTGGGGGGTTCCTTATTGATGCGGATTCCGAAACCCTCGAGTTCCGCCTCAATCACCCGCTTATCCGTCAGAGGCTTATTGACATCCAACACAATGAAGATCAGATGACATGTCTTAGCGACGGCGATAACTTGTCGACCTCGACCTCGACCATCCTTGGCACCCTCAATGATACCGGGAAGGTCAATAATCTGCAAGGGGGCACCTGGAGAAATCCATGTCAGCCACAATGTTTGACGCACAGAGGAGCCGCCTTCTGATGATGATGGTGGTGGTGGTGGTGGTGGTGGTTGTGGAATTGGAGATTGGGCATCAAGCCGAGAACAAGAAAATAACCGCGCCGCACCGCATCCGTTGATCGAAGTGAAGGTGGAGATGGAGAAGGCGAGGGGGGAGGGACATCACAGACGACTAACCGTTATAGACAACTTGACCAGGCACAGAAGTCAAGGTGGTGAATTCGTAGGCGGCAGCCTCCGAGTGTTGGCCTGTGAGTCTGCTCATCAGCGTACTCTTGCCCACCGAAGGGAAGCCAATGAAGCCAATACTGGCTACGCCTGTTCTGGCCACATCGAAACCAGCACCTCCGCCACCACCTCCACCGCTGGGAGTCAACAGTTCGCGTTTGAGCTTGGCCAGCTTGGCCTTAAGCTGGCCCAAATGGTACGAAGTCGCCTTGTTCTTCTGAGTTTTGGCCATCTGGTCACACATGTCAGAGCTGATCCCGGCTATCTATACGATAAAGAGCCCCCGTCGTAGGTTTGACAATCATCTTCTCCGATAGCATCGTTTAGGGAAGGGTTCGATTAAAATATCACGTACTTCGGCCTCAATATCTTTGATCTGGTAGGGGAACCGGGGTTAGCCAAATCGTGGCAGACATAGTCTTCTTGATGGTAAATCTACCTTGTCCACTGTAGTCGCCATGATTACGTTTGCGCTGGCAGAAGCTGTCTCGAGTCGATGTTCGGTTGTTGTCTGGCCTCAGATCTTGAAGCACTTTTGGTGATAAATTGCAAAGAAAGTTGAAAATGGCGGGGCACGACAGAAAAACTTGCTCCACACCTACGTCAGCCAGTTTGGCTCTCTTACAGCCAATCAGATAATTGTTTTAGTAGGTACCTAGTTTGCCTCCACCATTTATTTACGTTGAAAGCCCAGATCGGTATCAACAACCCAGGTTTCGAGGAAATGGAATTAATTTAGTAGTCAAATGGTGTTCTTCTCACAAAAAGATGGTTTTTGGCGTTTTTGAGAAGAAAAAAACTTTCGTCAATTGTTGCGTACAGCCTGTCAGTTGCAGTGACCAGAGTTTGCCTACCAACAGGACAAGACAAGACTTTACCCCAAGTATCCTCCCCTTGCTTCTCTATAAAGATATCAGTCATGCTTCATTCATAACAGCAACAACGTAATACACCTTGCACACCTGCCAACGTCATTTGCTAATCTTTCAAAGACAATCATCCAACCGACCGCTGGCCAACTCTTCGTGCAATAGGCCTGTATAGTATTCCGATCCAATGCTCATGAGGAAAACTTTACCATCTAGCAACCATCCCCAGTTGTTGAGAAAAGTGACAATCCGTGCCATAGCCCTACACTGTATCTGCGCCACCCATGATCATTATGCTAACAAAGAAAACTCGGCGCAATAATGTAACAAAGTATGTTCAGCTGCTCGTTGGAGACATTAACTGTCAGTGGGCTGGGTTTCCGTTTGTGTTCCCGTTGATGCCGTTTACAAGAGTCTCGTGCCCAGCATTCGATATCGTCAAGGTTTCTGAGGTCGAACCAGGCGTCAAAGATTTGATCATCCCATTCATAGGGGGCCCTCCCAATGTCATTGATTTCTGGCTCATTGGTGATGAATGAATGCCATTGACAAGAGGCGGGCTGAGATGGCCGTTAATGAGATGCTCTAGACCTTGTTCTAGGCATATTCTAGTATAATCTGGGTCGTCTGGTAACACTTGCACCAGTCCGCGTCGAGGAACTTTCTTGTCGGGGAAAGGTGTACTGCTTGTTTGTGCGAGTTGAGGTTTATCCTCACCAACGAGAGCACCATTGTGATAGTACTTGCATCGTGGAGCAAGTCTGTTGTACCGAGCAGAATCCGGATCCTGCTTCCACTTCTGACATATTCCCCATCCCCTGCTTTGGGCTTCTGTCTCCAGAAGTTCCCGGTATTCAACTTCGAGACGAAGATGACGAAGATGTGGGATGTTGGGGACAGTATACATAAGATCCGACACCTGTATCATGTTAGCTTTTCGCGTTTTTGTATATTTGAGTGGCTGATAGTCACCTTTACAAAGAACATGTCCAAATTGAGGAATTTCTCCCAAGCCTCTGCTTTCAGTCGTTGCTTTGTCCCATACCCTAATTCGGAGGGATCCTCGTCACCGTAATATTCGGGGAGTTGTCGACCGAGATCCCACAGCTTATCATCGAGAAGAGAGTAAAGACGCCATTCTACGCGCCACAAAGACACCTTTGCTAGTTCAGTTACAGGGGCCCGTTCCCATGCAGTATCTATAAAAATCATCAGTAGCTACCTCCACAAGTTTAACCAACGGACTTACACCGAGAGAGGTCAAGATCCTTCTCGCCAAGAAGGAGAGCTGCATGTGTGTTGAGTACCCACTGCTCACGACCCTCGGCTGTGCCGTTAGCTCCGTGTCGAATTGTGTCGTATCGGCAGCCTTGGATCCGCTTGAATTTCTCGGCGAGGACTGGAAGTTTCGGGTTTGTACATGTGTCGAGCCATCTTAGGAGGGGAGGCAGTTTATCGAGGCGGATGCGTTCCTGCTCCTCACGGAATCGTCGCTGTTCAGCTTCGCGTGCCGCTCGTTTGCGTTCCATATCCTCACGATGCGCACGTTCTCGTCGCTCACGTTCTTTGCGCTCTTCTTCCTCGCGTTGACGGCGAGCTTCCTCAGCCGCTTCCCGCTCGAGTTGCTCGCGGTGCAGCCTCTCCTCTTCCTCTCGCTGTTTCTGCTCCTCCTCCTCCTTCTTCTTTCGCTCTTCTTCGATACGTTGCTTTTCTGCCTCTTCCCGACGCGCCTTCTCCTCGGCTACACGCCGTTGCTCCTTCTCCTCCTCCTCTCGTCGCAGGCGTTCTTCTTCTTCCTTGCGTTTGCGCTCGGCTTCACGCTCCTCCAATTCCTTTTGCAGTCTCTCCTCTTCGGCAGCCTCCTCCTTTCGCTTATTTTCCTCTTCCTCTTCACGCTTCCTCACGGCTTCAGCCTCAGCTCGCTTACGCTCTTCTTCTTTCTTCCGTGCTTCATGCTTTTTCCGAAGCTCGTCCTTCTTCTTGGCTTCCTCATCGGCTCGCTTTTGCTTCACTTGTTCGGCCTCCTTAGCTCGAGCCGCTTGCAGTTCCGACTCGGACACGGCCTTGATGGAATCGGCGTCTTTCATCTCCACGTCAGTCTCTTCTGACTTAACATGAATCTGTTTTTCGACACTACTGGCCCGGTCGGTGTCTGCACGGTGGGAATCGGCACGCCTATCGCGTTTCTCCTCGTCGTGCTTTTTGTGATTGGGTTTTGAGGATGATTTGGAAGAGTCTTGAAGATTGCTGGGTTTTCGAGGTCTCTCATCAGACGATAAAGCTTGTTTAGGCCGTTTTTCCTTTGTCTCGCTATCAAGTCGTCGTCGCTTGGGTGGAACCTCGCTATCATCCTTGTCGCCATTGCTGGGTCGGTCAGGTGTGATGCTGGCACGATGTCTCTTAGTCGACCCATCGCCAGACACCGACAAGCGATCCCGGGAGTCGTCTCTTTTGAGAGCCTTGGTACGATCATGGTACTTTTCGGACAGTTTCTCGACTCTGTTCTTTTCGTGTTTGTCACCCGACTCCTCGTGCCTCGACTCATGGGGGCTGCTTGGGTGATCTTTGAAAGATGAAGCGTTCGAAGCCATACTGGCGCGTCGTTGCCGCTCTCGTTCCCCTCGAAGCTCTCCCTTGGACACAAGCTTCCTCCTCGGTTTATGTGTTTCCCCCTCCGACGATACGCCGGCAGCGTCTGAATCGGCATGTTTAGCTTTAAGCTGTTTCTGAGAGACAGTTGGGGATTGTTCGCGGTCCGAGGTACTAATGGACGGGACTGGATCATCTTTACGGGGTCGTCCTGGGCCACGCTTTGAACCCTCGTCTCCCTGATTTGTGATCGAGTTGGATCTTCGTTTCTCTTTGGGGCTAGTAAGCTTGGAGGTGGTTGACTTCTTCTTTGGTTCGGGACTAGAGAGGCTCCTTTTATGTTGTCGGGCCTCCTCCTTTGCTCGTCGGGCACGCAAAGCTTCATCTTGTTGTTCCTGGCGAGAGTTTGTCTTCTTTCCGCTCCTCTTAAACTCGTCGTAGGCGTTCTTCAGCATATGCTCTTCGTCCTTCCAATTTGGACCTGCTCGGTGTCGGGCAATCTCGTAGTATGTTTCTCCTCTGTACCTTCGTGTGGGATCGAAGCCAGCTTGGTCCAAAAGTAACTCTATGACTTTGATATTCTCTTGCCCGATTGCTGCTAGTATTGGCGTCGCGAATTCGGGCTGAGCGTTGAAAACAGGTCGGGGATCAGGGTTCGCGCCTCCAAGGCCCAGGAGCAGCTGAATTACCAAGTCATGGCCACCCCGAGCCGCGGCAACCATGGCGGCGGGGTCATTATATCCTTCCTTTACCTGCAAGATGCGTGCGACAGTTTCCTCATCCCCTCGCCCCGCAGCCTGTCGAAGTGTCTTCTCATCGAGGGGCATATACAATAGATCGTTTCTTGTCTTTGTTGCACGTACAGTTACTGGTCTTCGACTTGTTCCGGAATTTGTAGCGGGCGAATGGCGGGGGCTATCTGGCGCATGCGAGTCCCTCGTATCTTGATCTTGGTGGGAGTGATGTTCTTCTGAGGTGCGCCTACGGTCTCCTGCTCGCTTCCTTGCAGCCATGAGTGCGGCTCGAATCTCCTCGGCGTTATCTGTTTCGTCGCTCACCCGGTCGATTGGCTCTTCCCCGTTTACATTGGCCTTTCTAGGATTGACACCTGCGTCTAGTAATAATTTGACAACGCCCAGATGGCCGTTGTCGACCGCATCGAGGAGTGGTGTGTCCTTGTCGTAGTTGACACAATCCAAATTGCATCCAGCGTCGATCAGAAGTTTGACGATGTCTTCGCATCCATTAATTGCTGCAATCTGAAGAGGTGTGTTTCCCGCGTAGTCGGCTACGTTCAGATCCTCAGGTCTTTCAGTAAGACGTGTCTTGGCCCCTTCGTACTCTCCTCGAGCACAAGCACGAGCGAGTAATGTCTGGCCGTGGGCATCGAGATGCTTCTTATGAGGAGCCATCCTTGCAGGGGAGGCATTTGTGTCGGCGGCAGGCGTTGTCAGGTTACGTAGTTTAGAATTGCGAGGATGAGGACTGCCACTTGCTGATGAGTCGTCGGAGTGATAGTCAGTGGCGTGCAGCGGAGGAGGCAGCCGCCTCTTCTTGTGGCCGAGGCCGTTGGAGGAGTAGGCAGGTAACTGGGAGGATGCGCTCCTTCGGTGAGATCGAGCCTGTGGAGAGATGGATCCGTTCTGTGAATCATGGTGTGACTTTGCTGAGAGAGGCTTGTGCTCCTTCTGCGGACGACCTGAATCGATGCTAGCGCTGGTCGTTCGTTGCCGCCTGACTTTGCGGCTCTCGCCTTCGTCGTCGGACTCGACTTTGAGACTCTTGCGCTTGTATGATGCCGTGTGTTCACCGGATTTTAATTTCTCGCGAATGGACTTGGCGGGTCGGGGATGAGAATGTTCAGAGTCGGAAGATGAATGCGTGTCATCCGCAAATCGGCGACGCTGCTGTTGCCGGTGATGAGGTGGAGACGCTGGTGCAGAGCTCAAGCCACTGGAGGCAGCCGTATCTTTGCCCCGTGACAGCTTCTCGCGTTCGATGTGGGCCGACGAAATGCGCTTCTTCTTGACAGGGTCACCGCGAGCGTGGATTGACGATGAACTCTTTTCAAGTTCTGGACGATAACCAGCAGCTTTGATTGAGGATTTGGGTGCGTCGCCATCGTTATCACCATCGGCATCACCGTCGCTTCTGTCCTCCTGTCTTACCTTCCTGGCCTTTGAAGGGGAATGACCATCCTTGCCAGGCAATACGATGGTTTCAGCGTCTGAATCGCGGTCTTCCAACGCATCTTTGTCGACAGCGGATGAAGAATTCGCATTCCGTCGTGTGTCTTTATCCTTGTCCTTTTCCTTTTCCTTCTCCTTGTCAACGGGCTCAGAAAGCTTGGGGCTTACTGGCGGCGGAGTCGACTTTGAAGTGTCGGGTTTCGAGTCAGGCCGCTGAGGTGTGTCGCCAGCAGGCCTCGTCTGGTCGGACTGGGCAGCATTCTGCGCATCCATGACATTTACCTGCGAGGACGACTAGCGACTACCACCATTCTGGTGATGATGGTATAGGCAGAAGTTGACGGGGCGATGAACTCGCGCTGGCGTTGATGCCTATGAACTTAGCCAAGAGGAAAAGCAACGGTCGGGTGCGAGAAAGACAAGAACCAAAGAGGCGAATAAGAGCGCAGTGAATCAGCACAGGCGATATAGGGGCAAAAAAGAAGAAGAAAACAAGGCTGCGCGAAAAGGCGAGGTATTGATTCGTGAGGAGCGATTTGGAGTATCTAGCAATCGGGCTGTCGAAGGCGTTTAGCAATAGAATATGGGAGGTGTGTAAAGGTGAAGAAGAGAGAGCGAGAGAGCGAGTGGAGTGTGAGTGGTTGGTTTCGGATTGGAGATAGAATTGGGATTGGGAGTGGAGGCTCAGCTCAGGCTGGTTAGATTAAGCCCGGTTGAGTTTAAGTCCAATAGAAATTGAGTTAGGTATCCGTTGATTCAGAAGGGGATATCGATAGTGAATAGTACTGTAGGGACCTGGCCTGGCCTGGGTCTGGCCAGAAAAGCGATGATGGACCACGACGTCTTTGGGCGGGCCTTTTACCCAGATTGAGATTGAAACGTGACGGGAGGATGAGTGCGAAGTGGAAGTGGAAGAGAAGAGTGGAAGAATTGGATTTAGAAACTCCAAAGCAAATGCCCGAGCAAGGCTCCCTGTCTCAAACATGAAACTTGATTGGCTGGTTCTCATCTCGTACTGTCTTTTAGTCTTGTCCGGTCAGACATAAAGACCCAGGCCGCAACCTGAACTAACACAGCCAAAAAGAAACGACTGGCTTTATTTAATTTGAACAGCAGCAAACAGATGCCCATCGCTTTCCTTTTGGACCTTGTGGCATGTATATTGAGTCTGTGCGTAGTGCAATAAGAAGTCACTCTCTTCTCTTAAGACCTACGGATAACTGCGTTACTGATGTATAACAGTATCCGTACTTCATGCAATTAACCATCCGTAAAGGCAACCCAAGGTGGACACCTATTGTAGTTTAGCTTGTTCCCCCCTGCGGCAAGGAACCCCAAGATGACACCTTGATGCGATTGACTTATACATATGGATACCAGTAAAGACTTATAACGCTCAATCCCTCTTCATTATCTTACTCGCTCGGAATGGACTGCTTGGGGTATAGACACCTGTGTCTTGTTTATGCTACCTAAAGCAAGGTACCTTGTTACTACTAATACATCTACAATTCGTAAATATTTCAGGTTCCATGTATGGAGACTTTACTAGGCTTGCCTCAGGGAGCAAGAAAACTCAAGACTTGGATACAGAATGCCAAAATAAACTTAGCAAAGAGCCCCCTAAGCTTAGGCTAGATTTACCTAACCATTTTTATCGCTTAGGTTCAAGGTCCTGAGTTTTCTTTCCTCCTCTAGGCTTGGTTTCATCAGTCCCTGTGCCCCATATTTAACTGTGTCGGGATCCCCACTGTCTCTGTCTGGATACGCGCTCCAAACAACAACTTGAACCACTAACAATTCCCTCCCTCGCTGATCTTGGCCCTAGCACAACATCAAACTCTCGACGTGTGGAATCACAGCTCATCAAAGTCAAAGAATCGCGCCTGACCTTTCATGTGCTGTAATGACAAGAATACTGTGATGGATTCATCCAACTCTGCCTTACCAAGCACGGATAAACACGATGTCTCACTGCCTCCTTCGCTCCAACATGCAAGGGTCAACACTCTACCTCAGACGGCGTACTATATTCCTAACTTCATAACCGAGCAAGAAGAACAGAACATTCTGGACAAGGTTTGCATTCAGAAATACAGATGACAGCCAATCACGACTCAACCATCTCTAGATATCAAGCGCTCCTAAACCAAGGTGGAAACAGCTTACAAAACGGCGTCTTCAAACCTGGCCCTCAGATCTCGTCAACAACAAACTCCTGGAAGCTCCCCTCCCTCTCTGGCTTCAAGACCCAGTCATATCACGTCTGCTCTCGATGCCATCCCAGGACTCCTCATCAGCAAACATATTCGAGAGAAGTCCTCACAAGAAGCCGAATCATGTCCTCATCAATGAGTATCCTCCTGGTATTGGTATCATGCCACATAAGTTAAGTATTCACCAAGTGACACACCCTCTTTTCTCTTTCGTACTTATATTATACAGGATGGTGCGGCTTACTGGCCAGTTGTAGCCACCGTCAGCCTTGGAGCTAGCTTATGCCTGAACCTACATCGCAGCAAGGAGGACGGTGCTCTTGATCCCGAACCTGCTTGGAGAATCCTCCAAGAACCCCGTAGCTTACTCATTACAACTGGCGAGCTGTATACCGACTATCTCCATGGCATTGCTGATATCGAAGAGGATGTCAACTTGAGTGCCAAAACTGTTGCCAATTGGGATCTTCTCGGTTCTTCCGGTGTATACGCCACTGGCCGGAATATTCGTCAAACTCGCACAAGCCTGACTTACCGAGATGTTCTTCAGGTATCAAAAGTCGCGAACAAGCTCGGTATTTTCCTCAGACGATAAAAGATTTAGCTGTGACTAGAAAGCTAGTAGACAGGCGGGATCATGATCCATCGGTCGGCTACCTTGTCTGAGCCGAACTTGTTCTCATACCATGCTTTTGTGCCCTTTGCCGTAGTGCCCAGGTTCACGGCCACAAACATCACAGCAGTCAGGATACTCTTGTTGAATAGCTCGCCTGGAGGCGCAGCGATCCAGGCAATTGCAAGATACAGAATGCACTCGGCAGTATAGTGGGGGCAAACGAGGTATTTGAACCACCCTTCTGTTGGAAGTGTGTACTTCTTGAGGCTGGCCAGATGTCTGTGGCATTGATTTTGCTTGAAGTATGCAACGGAATAGAATAGGACAGCCGATAGCAACCTCCGTGGGATATTGAGGGACTGGTTAGGATAATCCCAACGTGACAAAATTGCACCTATGACTTGTCAGTGTCTCTGGTGACCAATTGTGGCAGGTTTGTAGCATACTGGAACCTTCGATCCAGACAGCAAGGCTTGTAACGGCATAGAATGCCACACCGAGTGCCCAATGAATGAACCACATGGGTGTTGAGCCTGGCTTGAATACAAAGAAACTCTCATACAACCGCCGCGAACCCTGCAACGCCATGAGCAGCCATGCGATATATATTTGCTCTAGGCTCATCGATGATCTGCCAGCCCTGTCCTGCCAAGTAGCAACACTCCTCAGCACAGATCCCCTCGTAAAATATTGCCAAGCCCAGAAGCCTGACAGAGATACTGAGGCGATGTAGAAGTGCATAAACCACGAGTGAGGCACTTGTCCATATTCTGTTAGGTTTTTCAATAATGATCTCAATCCTGCGAAGCTCTGCTTCTCATCGTCTTCTTTCTTGCTCTTAGGCTTTCCGTCTTTTGGTCTTCGAGGACCATAGTCCATCATAGCACTACGGACATCTTGGGGAAGAATCTGTAGAGCTAGAACGAGAGTGGCAGAGAGTATGAAGAAACTCTGGCACCATTGAGCTGGAGATAAAGTTGACAACAAATCTGCCACTCTATTCAGAGCCTCCTCCATTACATTTGGTGGTATTTTCAGGTCGCTGATGTTTTTGAGCTGCAATGACAATGTGAGGTTCTTAAAAACACGTTTGCTGGGTCTTGGCTTAAGTTGGTACCTTTACCTGACGCGTGTTGTGTACAGTATTAAATTCTCTTTTGTATGCATTTTACACTGTGCATACTCTCTTGGATACCTATACCTCGGATACTTACCTTAATTAAGGTATGTAAGTAGTTCTCGTTGTTGCTACGTGGCATATTGCTGTATATCATAAACTGTGTGCTGAAGTCATACTATGAAGTAATATGTCAACAGGTGATTTGTTCCCTGTTCTGATGTTCTCTGGTCTTTGACTTCTTGGTTCACATTCAAGTTGAATGTTACACAGTTTTCGGAACACCTGTGTCGACGTAGGATTAAAACATTGTCCAACCAAGAGGGTCTTCTTGTCTCTGAGGCTATAGAACAACCTATTTCTTTTCGATGGTGTAGTTTTTGTCAAGTCAATATAATAACAAAGATGAACGGCCCTCAGAAATTGTCACAGTCTACCCTAGAGACGAAGTTTGGATTTCACAGGCTTGGGTGGCTATCTCTACCGTAACTAATGGTAAAGACGTTATATCGGATAGCATTTCATACATTAAACGACGCCATGAATCGAGGAAGAGAGAGCTACAATTTACTCCTGAAATGCTATCCTGTACCCAGAGGAAACTTATCCACTCCAGCACGTTATTGCAAAGGTACTCTCTTGATTCAAACATATAGCCTCTCAAAGCCTGTGACAATAGGGATGTGGAACACGGACAAAGCATTTTGCTGAGAGTTATGATCAAGTTCACGAAGTGAGGAGAAGGCAAGGGGTTGACATATCAAACAAAGCAGCTTCTGTTTAGCGAACGATAGTCTAATCAATGAAACGACAACCAAGCGAGTGTATGTGGAAACAGTATAAACACAAGACCGAAAAGTACGATCCAGATCTCCCATCCCATGCTCGAACCCAAACACCGCCACCGCTTTTGACCGCCAATCTCCGAAACTCCAGATCACTGAGCGGACACCCCTTACAGACCAGTGCCGAAGTTCTGGCAGCGGCTGCTGAAATTGACGTTGGAGTTCTCCCAGAGACAGTCAGCGTACTGGATGGAGCACTTATTCTGAGCGCTCTGCCACTGGTCGTTACCGAACAGGTTGAAGAAACGAGGCTCAATACCAGACTTCTCAAGGGCGCGCTTGTGAAAGTGGGAGTGAGATCTCTTGTCGAAGTAGTTGCTGCTATCACTGCGAGTGTTAAGTTTCTTGCAGCTCTGGACATATGTACCGACACAAGCGTTGTACTGAGCCTTGCAGGCGTCGGCACAAGCGCTGGACTGCTGGTTGCGGCGATAAGAAGAGCAAGAATTGGAGTTGGTATTGGTGTAAAGCTTAAAGGGGTTCTGAGAAAAGTCGCTCTTCAAGTCGTTACAGGCAACAAGAGGCAGTTCAATACCACCGACAGGATTGCCGGGTCCGTAGCCCCAGATGTTGGAACTGGGCTGCTGGCAAATGTTGGTGGGTTGAGGAGCACAAGAGGTGGCAGCAGCCGAAGAAGTGGTGGAAGCGCTGGTGACGGCGCAGGGATAGACGCTGGTGGTAGTCGAGGCACTGTTTCCGCCAGTGGGAGCATTGTTCTTGATGCACCCAAGCTTATTGCAGCTACGACCACGTGAGCAAGAAGAAGCACAGTAGCCCTGGACACCATCACACCACTTGGAGAAGTCGAAGCAGTTCAGAGCGCCGGGCCAGCCGGCGTTCTGGAAGCAAGCAGCAATGTTCTTGGCGCAGTTGTTGTAGGCGGTCTGGCAACTGTTTTGATCCTGGAAGTCAGGGACAGACGGCGCACACCAGTTACCACACTTGTACTCGCAGGTATTGGGCACGACGACGGTGGAAGTACACATAGCAGGACCAGTAGTGGTGCTGCAGGAAGTAGTGGTTGTAGTGGAAGGCTTGTTGGTGGTAGACTGGCCATTACCGTTGGTAGAAGAAGGGTTGGAGGGACCCGGAGGTTTGTTGGTGGTAGAAGAAGGACCAGAAGGACCAGAAGGCTGACCCGTGGTAGAAGACTGTCCATTTCCAGTAGTGCTGGTCAAAGTGCTCAAGGTTGTGGAAGAGCTGGTGACGATCGATCCGGAGCTAACAACAGGGATGGTGGTTGAAGAGCTGGAAGTAGCAACACTCGACGTAGTAGCGGAAGTGGTAGAGGTAGATGACCAGAGAGAAACGGAAGCCGAGGCAGAGGCAGAGTTGCTGGGCTTCCAGCCACATGGCTGAAGAGAAAGCAGATCCTCAGCAACGTAGACACTCAAACGACTAGGTCCGCCGCAGAGCAGGGTATTGTCACCGTTGCAAGGAACGTTGCAGTCACCAACATCTGCCTTGACTGTATCGTTAGCCAGGACGTTGCCGCAGTAGCATTCACCACCATATTCAAGACCAGCAAAAGGGAAGCCCTGGTCAGCGCAGGCAGTCAAGCAACTAGTGGGGGTCATCTGAGAACCATCAATATCCATGGGCCAGGTCAGAGCGCGGCCCTTGGAGGAGTTGTCAGTGTAGCAACCGTTGGGCTTATAACCGGCGATAGACTGGACATTTCCTTGGACTTGAGTAACAACCCCTCCAAGGTTGGTGAGTTTGAAAGTGGGATCCTGCCAGATGGAGAAGGCATTGTCACTACCGCAAGTTTCGGTTTTATCACCGGTACAGGGATAGTTGCACTGGCTATCAGGAAGCTGAATGCCACCAACGGTGGAACCACAGTAACAGACACCATAGTACTTGAGACCAGCATACCGGAAGCCGTTACCTTTGCACTCGGCAACACACTTCTCGACAGTCATGTTGTACTGGTTCTGACCGGACCGGTAGATGAGTGCACCACCCATATGGCCCTCAACACCATCCATGTAACATCCAGATGAAACATAGGGCTGAAAAGGGTCAAGGCAAGGTGGGTAGTCAATGTGGGTGGCCTGGGCTATGCCAGCCAAGGTGATAGTCGCACCAGCGACAATGGTTCTAAGAGAGAACATGGTTTTGTTGTTATTATCAAATGAGAGGATAGAAAGTTGCAAATGGCTGTCGAGGTTGTTGTAAGTGAGATCGGGTATCCGCCTCAGTGACGTTACAAGCAGCCTTGATGTTTAAAGAGAGTGGTGCCCCAGGGCAAATAAAAGAAAGAATGTGATTTGAAGAAGAGAGCGTGAGAGTAAGCTGATTGCCTGAGAAGCTGCTGTTGGATGATGAGAAAAGCCTGGTTACAGAACGGGGTTCTCGAGGATATTTATCCTTTGCGATTGTTCCATGACTACCAAGGCAAATCTCCTCGCCTCTCGATCAAAACTTAACGAACTCAGCCATGTTAGCCATAGACTCAGGAACCGGAAGCCCCGTGCCCATCCACAATGCCACAAATCTACTGAATAACATCAGGATGCAAAAGACGCCAGTGGACACCGATGAGCTCGTGGCACAACAAGAACAATGCTTCCCAAAGCAGGAGTCGTAGACAGACGCCACTAAGCGTCTAATACACGCCAAACTCGAAGGTAGTATCAATCAGCCAGTTCTGCTAAGGATGAGACTATCCAACACAGCTCAACTGGGTAAGCTCGTCTTTGCTAATTCGGGCATAGATCGAGAAGTGGACGAGTTGAGTCCCTTATAGTTGATTAAACTTTTAAGTATAGGGCAGAGTGAGAGATGAAGACGCGCGGGAGGCTGAATTTACGACAATCACTGGAGCGTAACAGACTTCCAGGAGGTGAATCTTGGTACACGTGGGGACGCCAAGGGTCCAGACGTGACCGACGATGGTCGGTTCTCGGAATCGGTTTGGAGGCGTTTAGGGGCCTGTAGCTCTCCCGCATGTTCCTGCAGCTTCTGATGCAGGTACAAGAGGTCCTAGTTCCTCGTTAAAGAGCTAATAACGAGGCGAGGCCGAAGAATGATGATCCACTCATATGACCTGTGGCCATGATGATGTTGATACAGATCCCAAGTTGTCCTACCTTCGTGACATGTCTGTCAATCTTGAGTGATAGAACATGTATAGTCTAACCCGGATAAAGCAGGAGTGAAAGCGACTTGCCAGAGTCTCCAAGTGAATGTATCTTGAGGAAATTCCAGTGGTCCCTGTAAGAGATCTCCATCCTCCAGACCAGATAAGACTGGATCGACAACAAGGTCGTATTCCAAATCCCCCAACAAAGCTTTGCTTTTCGATCGGATCCACGATGGAGTACAAACACAACAATAGTGGTATTGTGGCTCTGGCTAAGCATACCTGTGGCTAGCTGGCTCTTCAAGTGGATTCAGCACTTGCTGGTCTTGTGTTGGTCGATCAAATTCGCACAATAGGCCTCTTCAACGCTCTTAGCCTTTGCTATACAAAGCCACAATTGGATTCTAATCCATTTTTCATTGTCAAAAGATCCATGCCTTCAGAGTCTAGATGGCTGAGGTCCGGGTTCGCCGTTCTCTCTGATCGCCGGATTTGGCCAAGATTGAAGGATATCGAACAACTCTAGTTTGGCAGCTTCATGGAACGATCTTGTTTAGTCGTTCAGTCATGAGAGGGCTGAACTTACCATCACTTTTCCATTTACAGGAAAGCAGAACGAAAAATGATTGGCGTCTGGTATTGTAACGGAAAAACTTGTCGTGAATGGTGAAGTTGAAGTTGGTTGCTCCAGATATTAGTTCGTTTGCACGTGATCGTCAGTGAATGATAGGACCTTTAGCTACGGGTATCATCAACCAACAACCTGGGTAACAAACGCAGAACCCAGAGCATTAAGAACTGCAAATTAGAGTGTTTAAAGAGATTGGATAATAAGTTAGGGTCAACATTAGCATCCAGCGTTGTCGGAGTTCTTGAGTCTATTCGATCATACCCACCACTCATGATGATCATTCGACTTTCTTCCATTGGCAAAGAGTCTGACGCCTCATGAGAGCACCACTACCGTCTGGAACTCGTATAAACTTCGTTGACCAGGTTTAAAACAAGTCTCCATCAGTGAAGCTTCTGACCTGTTAGAGTAGACTGGTCTCGAATCTGGCATTGCAGTTTCGAAGCCAACCGTTGGGATTCACTAAACGATCCCGACGATCCAGGAACCAAACTCAGTTCGAGGCTCAGTCATTCGTTCGGATAGAGCGGATTATTCAATCTCACCGATCGATGACATCTCATGACCTTAAAAGCATACTCATACCATGTTTCTGTTGCAAGCAAGTCCTTCTAGTCCTAATCATCTAATCTGATCCTGCCATCTCAGGTAACAGATACCGTTCCTCAACTGACTCGTAAATAATGCATATATATTACGTAGCGGACTTTGCAAGCCTATAAATGCCGGCATCAAGTGACAGAATACCATATGACGAAACAGTGACTCGCCGGACAAAACAGAAGGTTGTCTGCCACACTAGTTAGGTTTTCAAACTTGATAGCCACCCTGACCATCGATAAAACTTGTCCAGGTACGAGGAATGCAGACTAATAAACAACAGGTCTAGAAAGGCTGTGGCACCTGATTGCTTGTCAAAGCTGTAAGAAGTCATCATTCGTCTACCTCATGATCTATCCTGTCCCTTAGATAACCAATGAGCTAGACTGTTGAAAAAACGGTTGTAACATGGTGCTCGTATGCGCTTAGTCTTGAATTGATTCATACTACTACTACTTTTCCTTCCATGCTACGGAGAACAAGAAACCAAATCCTGAACGCCTGAATCGCAAACTATGCATGTCCGACTGCGATCTCTCCCCACTGTCTGCATCTCTTATTTGTTCCTCAAGTGAGGAGGAACCCACTTGCCGGCTGTTCGTGAAGCAGACAGGGATTCCGCAGGAGGAGCAGGAGACTGCTTTCGATCCTCCTCAGCACGGCCAGAGCCGCTTCGGTCCATAGGTGGCGCACCACCCCGAGGCGCGAAGCGAGGGGGAGGGGCGGAAGATCCAGCATCAGCTCCGCCACTGGCGGCTTGCTTCGCAGCCTCACGCTCTCGCCAACTGGGCTTGCCACCAGTAAGATTGAGCTTGGGAGGACCACCAGCAGAAGGTCGATCGTTGGAATCAGACCTCTCGGCAGGAGGTGCTCGAGAAGGAGGAGCATCGCCAGCGTCACGATTGGCCGCCTCACGTTCTCGCCATTTGCCGGCACCAAAGACAGCTGGTCTTCGGCCCTCGGACGAATCTGTGCGCTCTGGTCCACGAGAGAAGCCACCAGCCCCTTGAGCCTTCTCTGCTTTGCGACGAGCCAGTGCTTCTTCTTCGCGTCGCTGTTGAAGGGCAGCCTTCTCCAGCATCTCTTGACGTTCCTTCTCCCGCTGCTCTTTGAGCTTGGCAAGCTCTTCCTTACGAGCTTCATCCCGAATGCGCTGCTCTTCCTTCTCGCGAGCAGCACGCTCTTCAGCCTCACGTAGCTCACGCTCTTTCTCCTCGCGCTCACGCTTCTCACGAAGACGTCGGTCTCGGACCTCCTTCTTGCGCTGCGCGATCTGCTTCTCAAGCTCACGCTCAGCGTCGCGGCGACGCTTCTCGAACTCATCACGACGGCGTTCATGCAGGGAGTCACGGAACTCCTCGTACTGAGGCACCAGTCGACTAAGTCGGTGTTTGAGTTCAACACTCTCCTTGTGTTTCTGCTCAGCATCCTTGAGTGTTTGGGCCTTGACAGTCTCATAGATCTTACGGTCCTGCTCAATTTGCTTGGCATAGTCCTCATGCAGTTTCTTGGCTTCCTCCTTACGGAAAGCACGTTCAAGATGATCGAGACGCTTACCAGTGATGCGGAGACGCTCGTTGACATCATTCTTTTCACGCTCGAGCTGGGCCAGCTTCATTGCGCGTAGGCGGTTGCTGTCAAGGTTGTCAAGGTCCTCCAGGTCGATATCAATAGCCTTGTCGCCAATTTTGAGATCGGCGATCTGCTTCTTGAGTTCCTCCTTGCGAACTCGGTCGCGCTCAGCCTTGAGACGCTTGGCCTCGCGCTCCTTTTGCTCATTGGCGAGGCGAAGATCCTCGGCTTCTTGAAGGGCTTGTTCACGAAGTCTCTTCTGGCGGGCATTCTCCTTCTCCTTCTTGGCTTGGATCTCAGAAGCAACCTCCTTGCGCTTCTGGATGAGGTCCTTTCGTGAAAGAATAGCCAGATGCTCCTCCTCAGCGCCAGCTTTGGCACGAGCAAGAGCAGCTTCACGAGCCTCGAGGCGCCCCTTGTTGAAGCCAGGGTCAACGTAATGGCAAGTGGTGAAGAGAGACTTGGCGAGGCGGGTAAGCTGAGAGCGGACAATCTCAGAGGGAGTGCTCTGAAGACGCTGAACGGTACCGGTCTCAGACTCTGCAGAACCAGCAGAGGACCCGCCGTGGCTAGCCTTGGAGGATGAGAAGACATCGTTATCGAAGCTCAGAACACCTGTGGCATGGGCCATGCGAACAGAAAGATCACCCTTCTTGTTACCATTCATGATGAATTTCTCAATAGTTCCACGAGTGACCTGGTAGGGCTCAGGGAATTGAGCCAGGCTCTCGACGAAAGACAGGTCGACGGTTTCGTAGACCTGGGAAAGCTGCTGGAACAGACGGGTAAGGATGACCTGCTGCAGGGGCAGAATGTATTTTTCCATCTCAGAATCGGCGCCAATCTTGGTCAGGATAGGAGAGATCTTTTGGCAAATGGACAGAGGATGGAAGTCGACCTCAAGGATCTCGTAAAGCTCCCGAATCTCAGGGCGAGCGCGCTGAAGAAGGGACTTTGAGAGAGCATCCCGGAACAGTCTGGCACGAGTAGGGGCTTGAGACATTCCAAGAAGGTGAGTCAAGCGAGAGTTCTTGTTCTTTCTGGCCTCGTCGAAGTCAACCATGGCACCTCGGGATCGGGATGTGCTAATGACAGGGATGGCAAGGGCGGAGAGTACAACGAAAGAGGCGGCCTTCTGAAGCTCAGCATCGGAGGCCGGGGGGTTGTCAGCCTTCTTGCCCTGGCCGGTGGCAACCAGGACAGAGGACTGGCGAAGAAGAGTGTAGTATCGCGACCAAGCAGCAGCGTGGAAGAGATAGTTCTCACCGACAAGGAAGATTCGGGTAAGTTTCTCGTAGTAGTTAGCCATCATGACATTCTTGGGAGGTCGCTTGCTAAGGCTAAGAAGAGTGTGAACATCCTCGACACTTCGGAAAGCCTCTTGCCAGAGTTCGAGCTCTACAGCCACATTGAGCTGTTGGAAACGTGTCTCAAGGTGTCGCTGGAGAGTGTCTGGGTCGCTCAGATTGATGGCGTGCATCTGAGAGGAGTACTTGGCAGCGGTCTGCACATGGTTTCGGAGGAGCTCACAGAGGCGACGGAACTCGGTCTTGCGAGTGTACTTGAGACAAAAGTCAAATGCCTGGGTGGCGGTGCTCTGGTAGAGGATCTCGAGGCGAGCATTGTTTCGGAGAATGTCGAGGACAGTTCGGTAGGCCTCCCAGAGGAACTTGAGCCAAGGAGTGACGATAGCCCGGTCGGTACGGTCTCGGGACTGCTCACCGGAGACGGTAGCGAGGAGGATGGACTCCGGGGTCTCGGTGGCCTCGAGATCGTCAATGTTGGAGGTGCCGGCAGTAGCGTCAATGCTCTCCTGAACTTCGTCGGCCTTTTGCTGGGCGGCAGTAACCTTCTCAACTGCGAGCTCAATGAACTTCTTAAGGACCAGCTGCGATGTATATATTAATATCGGAAATCCCAACCGGATGGACTTATGATGTACGCACCTCGATGGTAGCAATATTTGTGTTCTGGGAAATATTCTTATATTGGTAAAGGGCGTCCTTGGCAAGCTTGCCCTTCTTCTGTTCGACGGAAAGCTCGACGAGGAGGAGCATCACAGGCTCCAGCGACATAATTGGGACATTTCGGGAGCGCTTGTTGGTAATGTGCTCATGGAGTAGAGTCAAGGCGGCGGGAGCCTGGCCTACTCCGATGAGTTCGTGAGCCCTCTTGAGAACATTCTCGGGCTTTTGGTGCGGCGGAGGAGGCTATTAAAAGACTTCAAGTCAACATCAAAGACGGATTTAGTGTGGAGGAGGGGTAAAGCTCGAATAGAGATAGGGCTCGAGTTCACGACAACCGGGACAAAGAAAGGCAAGTATTCCACGTACCATGCTGGGCAACCTCCTCTGTATATGACTTGACTGAGAGAGGAGATTTATTTATGATGATCCGAGATCGATCAGCTGGTGGGGAGGTGCGCTGAGGTATTCGACCGGCACTCGTGATGGTGTTGCGACGACGTAGGTTGAATTTTTCGATTTTCGTGTGTGGCCGCTACGGTTAGGAGGGGCTATCACTGCTTACATCAGCTGTTATGATTGTGGTGTGGCGGCACCTAGGTTCGGTGGCCGTGCACGATGTCAGCCACATACTTTCTTTCGTTGATTCCATTGAGTCAAGTTAGAAATTGAACTGATCGATGTAAGTTACTAAGGAGTCGAACAACAGTGTGTGATGCTGTTTCTGTTTGCCCTGTTTAAACAAGCCATTTAAGACATCACTTCTTAGAGATCTGTTCGACTCTGAGGACAAGTAGTTGGAAGGTTGATACAGTTAGCACACTCGACTCGATGAAAGGTTTATTCCAACGATGAGAGATCGGTGTGCTAGTTGACAGTCTGCCTGTTAGGACTTTTCAAGTTTAAGAAGACCATACCCTCAAAGCGAAAGCATGATAGGAATACATGTGTAGATATCTTTCGAGACCCATGTTGCTGTCCAATTTGATGGATAGCAGCAGTCAGACGGCCAATTATTCAGAGGATAAGGAGAAGTTACATGTCTTGTGTCCTTTGCAAACTGGGGATCCCATTGGGACTCGAATGCATTTGACACCGGATATTCACACATCTAACCATGGTAGTTAAAGTGATAAGTTGTGCTCTAGCTTCTTCTTGATAAGAAGATTCGGCTCGTTCGTGGTTTCATTTCACGAGCAAATCAAAAGCGAACAGTTACTCCGATTGAGACTATGTGCAAAAGAGCAAAATATGCTCAGCCGTCTTCCAACAGCTTGCAGGGCCGGTATATATGAACATTGGTCCTACACAGAGCTAAGATTCTAGTTTTTCGGTCACAGATTACGGAGTATAATACCCCGATCCGTGAATATCCTTGCGAATGGCGTCAACTGTTCCCAGCTGGAAGGCGTTCATCGTTCGTTTCGCGAGTTCTGACATCTCGGAAGTCATCAAACAGTACGGATGCACATAACAACAGATGGGATGGCAATCTGGTTAGGGGTAAACTAAAAGCAGGTACCTGAGCCGGGGATCGTGTGGGAAAAATTGCCGACGCACCAGGCTCGAACCATGTCAATAGGAGAGCTGCAAAACTTGCAAGTATCAGACCACGAGCTGAACTTGGTCGTTACTGGACATGAGGAATAGAGAGCTAGAGGGGATTGGATGAGAACTCGTCAATGCAATTACTCTCTATGGAATTGTAGAGGCTAGAAGGCGAAGCATACTCTTCATGCAGAGTTATTTCACCGTCTGGTGAGCATTCGAGGCAATTGTAAGCCCCGGCTTCAATGTAACAATTCACAACAATTCGAAACAGAAAACAACATTGTACAGGGGCTACACAAACCTTTCTGAGACTGCAACCCAGAGAGAAAGCAAGGTACCTACCTATCCGTGACTGCTGCGCCGTTACCCAAACCATTTGCAGAGTCTGTGTCGCCAAGACGGGTCTCATCTTAATGACTAGCAGCATTAGTGGACCTCGTTGGTTTCTCTTAGTAGATCCCTGGCTTCATTCATTGCTCCGTAGTCTACCAAGAGTATAACAGAAGAGATCACAATTTAATAAACCGCAGAAATTATGAATAAACAATCCAACGTGTACCACTGTTGTTTGTTTCTGAAGGCACTGTCATTTCTGTTTGATGCCCTTGCTCTTGTTCTCCACATCTTGAATGGCCATCCATAACTCGTAAAGGACTCGAGAATCAAACCTTTCTCTCAGTCCAGGAAAAGGAGCCCCTTTATGTATGCAGGCGGCTACTGCAGCGTTCCGAGGACGGGAAGCGACAGAAGCAGAAACAGAGACTGATCTTCTCGAACTCATCGGAAACTTGACAGCGATGCTGTAGAGACGCGTCGAGTAAGGAAGGAGCTTACAAAATCTGTGAACGTTAACTATGTGGTGTCGCAAGCTTTTGTAGTGGTATTCGGTTCTACAAGCTTGCAAACAGCCGAGACGAGACGAGCTTTTGGGGGACTTGATCAACATGGCTTCCTCTCTGTCCCATTGTTGAGATGAATGGCGTGTTGCTTTCAACTCCGTGTTCTGGTGGCAGATCTTCCCGCTTTTACCGATTGACCAAAGTTTGACAAAATCTGTGTTTGGTGGCTTTGGGTGATCTCATGGAAGACCTGGTAGATAAGCCCAGTAGTACCCAAGGTTAGTAGATAGGTGGCCAAGGTAAGTGATCATGGCCTACTGTGTATAGTACCTAGTATTGACGCAAGAGGTTGGAAGTCAATGTCATTCAGCCTCCCCTATCAAGAGATTGACGAGGATTCTCACTCGCTCTGGCTTCTTGGCTTCGAGGGTTGCTGATTCAGGTTCCTCCCCTCCCAATTTTGAAAGGCAATATCAAGTACCTGTAGCTTTGCAGCTAAAAGATGGCTTCGGAGCCAAATACGGTTCCGCAGGCTCCACCAAGGCCAACCACAAGCGTTCTACGGCTCAATTGAAAGTCCTTTTTGCCATAGATGCTTGTCTGCCGCAATAATAAGAGGAGCATAATTAACTCGTTAGCTGTTATGAGCATAATAACACATCAGGCAGACCAAGGCCTGGGCCGGGCCAGGTTGAGCTCGCTGTTTTCAACGGGTTGTTGGGAAGGTTGGAACTTAAAAGCTGTCAACCTGAAATTTCGATGCTGTAGAAATCAGCTGTTGGCGTGTTTCTTTCTGAATCAATTGGCTCCATCCAACGTCCTGAAGATAGGTAGGTAATGTCTCGTCTCCTTATCCCGTTGATCATCACATCAGCCAGCCCCTAAGGTCTAAAGGTCTCTCCTCAACGGGGGCCCCCCCAGCAGCTCCCCCCTACCCCCCAATTTCAATGCCAGGGCTCCCGCAGCACAGGAACAGAAGGAAGAGCCACAGCTTTAAGTGCACGAGCCACCAAGCAAATGCGCCTCAGGATGTCCCCAGACGCGCAAAGAGTTATCGATCACTCAGTGGTTCATTTTCGCGGAAAAAGTGGACCCACTCTGTGATCTAAACCCAGCTTGTCCTAATGCTGGTGCTGGTGCTTCCCGCAACTTGGACCTGCTGCTGGCTTTGGGTTAGGTAGGCCGTACGGTGGTACCTACCTAGCTCGAAGGTTTCCACTGCAGTGCAGTTTCCCCCCCTACCATGCCCCCAGGTCCTTGCCATCACATTCTCGCTCCTGTTCTGCTCTCTGCCACCAACTTCACCAAACCTTACCTTCCTTTCCACTTTCCCTGGCCTCTCCCGTCACGACGGAACCCTTTTTTCTTTCTCCTTCACAGCACCCGTTCCAAGCATCACCACCATCCGAATACCCTCCCGACCGTCGATTCTCTCATTCTTGTCTGCGTACCGAACCGCTTCGCAAGCTCCGACTGTGATTTATTGACTTGAGTACGACGTTCCGTAAGTCATATCTTATTAGTTATTAAATCCTCGTTGCCATCAACCAGGGGCAAGCGACAATTGCATACAGGCGCTACAGCAAGGAAATGGGCATCGACAGAATCAACCAAGTGATGCACGATGCTCCCTTGGACTCATTTATTCCGATTGCGATGACATTTGCCTGAGACAAGATCGATTGACGCGATTCGCCGACATTCCCTGATCCGTCTTTTGCCCATCTCGCGATACCTCAATTACACTTCGAACTCAACGATGTCACTCCAGCACCGCGCTAATATTGAAGATTAACAGTTCTCAACCTATTCGCGTGCCCCATCACCGTAACTCTCTCCTAAACCGCTCTTACTCGCCCACCTCGGCACCCCGTTCCAAGATGCCTCAGTACACTTCTCGTGATGTTGGCGACCCTTCGCAAATCAAGAAGAACAAGCAGTCGATGGCCGATCTCAAGCTTCGGCGGCTAACCGAGCTCAACAATCGTTTGCGCGAGGATCTTGAGCGAGAGCGTATTCCCGTCAGCACAGCATCAAAGAGGTGAGTTGATTGTGCTGATTTCACCTCGACGCGTCAGCAACTAATATCGTAATAGCATCATTGCCTACTGCAATGGCACTCGGGATTACATGGTCCCCTCCGTCTGGGGTGCTGTTCCCAAGGGCGAGGACCCTTATGCGCCGCAACAATCGGGCGGCTGCTGTGTTGTCATGTAATGCCGCCCCTGATAATAATTTTTCCTTATTACTGGTTATCAAAATCAACAATTACGCAATGTCGGCAATGATTCAGCGATTAGGGGGTGGGCCGCAGTCGGTTTTGATATGTTTGTGACGCATTTAAGGGGAGTAAACCAAGGAGAACTGAGTATAGGATACTCGGATGATGGAGGCGAATTAGGCCCTGGATGCCGAAGCGCTTGCTAGCACTACCACGACGGCTACTTGGGAAGCTACCAGGAACGACTTGCCCTATTGACGAAGCGATGCGAAGCGCGAGAAAGAGGGAGAAAGCCCATACACAAGATCCAGCTGTACCAGATGGACCCAGATCAAGATACCCAAGATACCATACTATTTGAGCGGGTCATAAAAGCAAACAGCGAGAGCAATGGAGCCATAGTTGATGAGGAGGCTGGACTGGACTACAGCGATTTAATATTTCTGTCTCCGCACGTTTGTCTTTCTTCCTGCTGGAAGAGACATGGATGTTGCTATGAGGCCAACGATAAGGGGAGAGTTTGAAGCAACACTACGACGAGTCCGGGTCTGAGTCTGGGTCTTAGGAAACGGTTTATGGATCGGGCTCTTGCGCGAATGTAATAATTCCCCTTTTTATTATCATTTTTCTGTTATCATCTTGGTGTCATTTCCATGCAATGTCGTGTACGTTCCCCAAGCAAATATACTTTTTTATCTATGATTTGACGACTTAAATCCTTGCAACTATTGATCTGGAGGCTTTAAGAAATGAGTCTTAATGGTGCTTATACTCGGTTTTACAACTAATGACTTTCACTTAATCATCTCTGTGCCGACGATAAATCACAATTTCACATAGTGCAGACTCTGACGTTTTAAGAACTCAACCTTACGCCCATCTGACCCGTCCCGTGTAATTCTTCCTTGTAACCTTTTGCTAGTAGAAGTACTTGGGATTTTGCAACAAGTATTCATAACGGACCGACCTGGAGCAGATCTTGAATATTATTATATATTTGGTTTGGGTACGCCATAACGAGTACTCACACTTCTTGTCCTAGCTTGTCGCAGCCATCTAGCACCTCTTACATCAAGGTCTTCAAGCAGAATCAACTCTCTTCCTCAGTATGTCTCGCTTTACGTACTACACAGTACGTTATTTGGGAGTACCTAATGTACCTAATGTGACTAATGTACCTAAGCAGAAATCACTTGTGGATCACCTGGGTCAAATCAAGGCGTTCTCGACCGCGGGGCTTGTATACAGATATGACTGGGCGAAGGGGCAAAGAATATCCCTCCCCCCATACAGTAGAGTAGTCTATTCTACCAATTGTCAAACGATCTTAGGCATCTCAAGCCATCAGGACAAGATCCACGTACTTTCACTGTCTCAATTGTTTCCTTCAAACCTCAATTACAAGGTCACCGTAGTGGAAAGATTTAGTTGCCGAACTCAAGCTCTGAACCCTCAACGCCCCAGAGTTTGAAAACTCAAAAGTCCAGCCCAGCCAAGCCAAGAATATACCACGACGTTCCCGGAAACGACTGCATAACATAGCATAGCAAAACCAGCAACTGAGAGACGGCGGGGGGGGGAAATCATGACAAGCCAGGCGTCGACGCAAACGCCTCTTCCCCGCGTTTCTATCCAGTTTTGCACGCAGTGTAAATGGATGTTACGAGCTGCCTATGTAAGTCGACCGAATTCACAGCCTGCTAGCTGCTAGATGTTAGCATGTGACGAGAAGCTCACGCCCCTCAGTATGCTCAAGAACTCCTCTCCACATTCTCAACAGGCCTTGGGGAGGTCGCTCTTCAGCCTTCTACTGGCGGGACTTTCATCGTGACCATCACACACCAAGCTCCCGGTGCGGACATTGCTTTTACAAAGACCCTCTGGGATCGACGGGAAGACGGGGGCTTTCCTGAGACGAAGGAGCTCAAGAGGAGGGTGAGAGACGTCATTGAACCGGGAAGAGATCTAGGCCATGTTGATAGGGATCATGGGAAGAAGAAGGAGGAGGCAGCGAAAGACAAGCCAGTTGAGACGGAGAAATGCGAGGATTGTCAGTAGCGTTTCTTAAGCATCAGCGGTCATGACCTGGCTGGCCTATGGCAGGTTTAATAAACACCTTTACGTGCGGCATTCACATTAATAGTGCCGCTTGCTGTCCCAGTAGAATCTTCCCTCATGTACATGTAAATAGATATAGTTACACTTATACCTCTAAGTGGTCGTCGTCTGGGGAGATGAGTATTCTTGTAATCTCATCACAGCCACTCCGTAACTCATCCTCACCTTTGACGTATGTCGAATTACGAGTACTATAAACCTTATTCATTACTCACGTGAAAATACTACGACACGATCTTTGTCACAATTCGTACAGCAATTACTGTTCGCTCTAACAACTTATGCCTCTCCTCATACACCACCTTCACTATCCCTTACCAAAATCAAGCAACGCTTTACCCTCCTGCCCACTCTCCCTAAGCCCATCTAAAAGCACAAAACGTATACAGAGGTCGCTCTTGAGCAATGAATAAGACCACACTGAGCTCGTCCATCAAATGCAATATGACCGCAAAATAAAACGCTCCCAGCCAGACAGATTAACAGTGGATGAAGTATCTTATCCTTGTCATCACAAGAAATCAAGTGAGAATACCAGCCTCTCGAACTGCGTATGTCCACGGGCCAGCCTACGCGGGGCAGACATAGAGCAAGATCGTCTGTCCCGTGGATCATGTTCGCATGGAATCCGAGAATTGTATGTGCGCGTGTGCAACTCAAAAAAACAGTTTTGTCAATGTTTTATCTGTGTGGAGCTAAGAAACAGCCGTTTGTCGTTATCAAGTTCGCATATAGGCATTAGAGACGATTCGGATTTCGCAAAAGTCAGCGTCGCGTCAGGCGCCTCTTAAGTTCCGTCACCCTCCCAGTGGACCAACATTCGCTGCCACCAACGGTGGCAAGGCTAGCTGCGAGACGGCGGAGATTGGTGGTGCACTTCGATCGAGACAAGTCCCGAGTCGAGTCGTTTGTTCGTCGCGGTTGTCTTTCACCTTAGTCGAGGAGGTGGAATGATCGTTTAACGTCGGCCGAACCTGTTGAAAACACATTGTTGGTATAAATTCCTCAAATCTTGCAGGGGGAGTTGATTGGCGTGCTAGTGCTGCCAAGAGTGGTTGGAACATACTTTTGCTTCTTTTCAGCGGGTTTCAAGATCTAGAAAGGAAAATTCATAATCAGCATGTCTGTTCATAGCAAGCATTGTCAAGTCTCACCTGGAAAGAACACAGCAAGCTCTCATCGACACTCATCATCGCACCGGCATTGTCAAATTCACCACAGTAGTTGGGCGCACTGAATAGCGTGACCAGCTGGCGCTTGGAGAAGAATTCATAGCCGTCCTCAACAACCTGATGAGCTCGACAGATTAGGTCCATATCATGTTTCTGCAGGAAGCGCGAGACAACATCGGGACCGAACGTAAATGAGACACCACGGTCGTTTTCGCTCCAGCCAGTAATATCCTTATCTGGATCAGACCACAGGAGATCGCAAAGAAGACCGCAGTCAGGGATCTAGAGATCTGTCAGTATCTCTCACTTGGAACAATCTGCGCCCCCCTCTCGCGGAGTCCAGGCAACTCACATCAGTAGGTCGCATGACACGGCGAATTTGCTCCATAGAGTTGAGGTCTGGGCTGAGGCCACCGTGCATGGTGAAAATCTTCTCGTCGATGATAGCGGCGATAGGAAGGCAGTTGAAGCAATCGGTGAAGGTCTTCCAGAGCTTGATGTTGTAGCGACGCTTGCACTCGTCGTAGAAGCCATAGATTCGGTTAATAGAGGCGCACTCGTGGTTACCTCGGAGGATGAAGAAGTTTTCGGGGTACTTGATCTTGTAGGCAAGGAGCAAGCAAATGGTCTCAAGCGACTGTTTACCTCGGTCGACGTAGTCACCGAGGAAGAGGTAGTTGGCCTCGGGAGGGAAGCCACCGTACTCGAATAGTCGGAGGAGATCGTAGTACTGTCCGTGGATATCACCGCAGATCTATCAGGGCACGAGCAAGTCAGTACAGGGGTTTTCTTGACTACCCAAGAACCAGAGCAGAAGCGCCCATATCAAGCACCAATTCTCAGACCGAAGCAGCACGAACGATGGCCAAAAGCATACCTTAATTGGAGCCTCCAGTTCGAGGAGGATGGGCTGAGAGATGAAGATCTCACGAGCCTTGGTACAGAGATAACGGATCTCGGCCTCAAGTAGCTGAACTTGCTTGCCAGGTCGGCTGCCTCGTACCTCGAGTAGCCTGTCGATTATAGAGTCGAGATCGACCTCGTGTTGGTCTGCCATTTTTGAGAGAATTTGCTGGCGAGGGTGCCCGCAGTAGAGTTAAGGGAGGGTCGTGTGGGGGAGGAGGAACGCGGCAAACAAGATCGCTAATCAGAACAACTGCGGGGGTAACTTTGTCGACCGAAATATGATAACAGATGGATACACTTCACAAAACCTGGCCGAGTCAGCCGGTGAAACCGGGAAGCAAGAAGATACAACACAATAAAACGAGAGAGACGTGGAAAAAGAGACAAGTCGAAGAGAAATGTGTCCAAACTCGCAAACGCCGCGACCGACAAGAGGGTGAAAATTTGACGATGAATGGATGGATAAATATGAGGCAAAAGACAAGTTTGGGTTAGGTTGCGTTGCTTTGTTTTGCGGGTGAGTTGCGTTGCGTTGCGATGGTGGAACAACGAAACGAGAGGAGCCTAGAAAAATTGGAGGGGAAGCTGCCGAACAAGCATGAAGAGAGGGCTGTGAGCGCGAAATGGGTACGGGAGGGGAACAAGAGGGGGACGAGACGGCGCGGTGCGGGCGAGCGAGCGAGCAATGAATTGAATGGGGCGCACACCAGTACCAACGCCAAATGGTAACTTACCCGTGAAGGGATCACGTCTCTAATGGAGCGAGCGATTGGAGGATTTTGCGTTTCGACGGATCGAAAGCGCAGAAGAGCAAGTTGATCAGTAATAGCAAACTGTGTCGTCGTTCGATATTGAATTGCAAAAAAGAAGCAATCAGATCACGTTGGATAAGAGGAGAAAATAGTCGTCGTCGTGGTTGCCGCAGTGGGCCACCGACTTTGGTTGTTGATAGCTGTACCAGAAAGAGACAGGTAGGTACAGGGCGTCAGAAAATGAGGGGCGAGCAAGATGCTAGAAGCCAGAAGGGGGAAGATAAAACACCGTCAGCGCGAGCGAGTTTTTGCTATCCTCGTCTTCTGGTCAAGCAAAGAGTAAATATTGCGTCGACAAATACGTGACGCTTCGTCGCCTTTGTAGGATATACAAGCAGAGTGCAGCAAAGGACCTCTGTATCGTCGAGTTTGATGATTTCTTTGAGATATGAGAAACGATGTTCTCTTCGCCTTTTTTTTTAAAGAAAAAAAAAAATATGTTATCGTCGTCTGGTCTGTTGGGGCAGCCAAAGCGGGCGCGATCAGGGAATTTGGAGTTGAGGGACGGAACACGGTGGTTCGTCAGTCGTCGTCTGGGGCCAAAAGGAAATGGCGGATCAAGTAACAAGCAAAGCAGCTCCTCACAGAGACGAGCAGTTTTAATATGTTCGCAGAGCGTGTTAGCGATGTGGCTAACACGTGGATTGAGTCTTCGTCTCGGTCGTCGTCGGGATTGAGTTGAAGGGTTGAAGTTTATCCTCTGACCTGAGGGATCGGAAGGGGGAGTTTTCCAATTTTTCCTGGGCTTTCACGCTCGCTCTCTCACTGAGAAGGTGGACTCGTCACAACCACCAAACAGAGCTGACCTGACCGGGGCGCTTGGGCTTTGGGCTGCCTACACTAAACGGTACCTGCCCTGGTCTGGGAAAACGCTAGTACGGGCAGGGCCCGGATGTGAACCTGGAATGGATGGTGTACGAGACTCGGGGAGCTGGCCCTCAGTAGCACTCCGGGGATGGGGCTGCTGTGGGTAGCTATATTTTTAGTGGGGAGCCGCTATAATGAAGAGCATTGGGTCTCTCAACTGCCCATGCCTCAGTGTGACCTGACGGGATGTATCCGACAAGACAGAATCTTGGCTTTTCTCATTGATCCAGTGTCTAGACACCGTACATAGCATCTGCATACTGACACATACAACAATAGAGACTGGAACGTAACCTATCTTGACATTTCGGAGCCCCTCTTCAGTTATTTCTCGTCGTCCTAGGTTACTTTGTTTCTTGTTTCGCTTGCTTGGCTCAAATCACCGTCTCATTTCCTTCTTGGTGCCCGTTGGGTGCCCAGGTATGGATACCCTCACCTAATACTCCGTATCGCGTCTTAAGAGGCTCTAACTACAGTACCTACTAAACAAAAACCTTGATTTTTTCTGACAAGCCATCTTCGCCAGGAGAAAATTGCTCCTTTTTTCCTATCACTAGCAATTAAAAGGAGGGGGGTATCGACTCTAGAGGCTCCTGCATAGCTTTAGCGACCGGATTCGTCGGCGCTTAAGACTAGAGCACCAAGTAATAGAGCCTAACTTAAGGTAAGCAAACATCAGTTTCATCTGGCTCAGCCTCTCTCGGCTCCCTTTGCATCGGTCCCCATATCCCAGAGAAGAGAGTCTCTTTCCTTATGTTCATCACCCTGAAGTCCGAATCAGGAAGACGTTGTCGCGTGTGTAGGTTGCGGATGTGGGAAGCTGATTCACTCGACATGAAGCACATCAATAACAGGGGACAGGCCCGCAAATTCGTATTGCGATCGAGTACTCCATTTCATTCCAGTTGACAACGGCTTCCAAAAAAAAAAAAAAAAAAAAAGAAGAAGAAAAAGTAGCCTCATCCACTCTTCAACAACTCCTCCATAAACCCCATGGGATTTCTCAGTTGCGCATGCAAGAAACTTGCCACTCATGTCCAAGACAACACACAACGGCACATGTCCTTCATCTGCTGCATGATGCTGATCCCTTTCGAGGTCTCTGTATGGAGGATCGAAAAACGCCAATTAAAAATCAAGAACCTCGTGCATATGGAGAACTAGCTCTGCAGAGCTAAGCTCAGCTCCATCTAGAGGCATTGGATGCTCTGATTTAACCATTTCATCCCACGTAAGCTCGATGAGCATGTCGGTTAACAATGCGTGTATCACAGCTTTTTTATTTACTGATCAGACGAGCCAGATATCAGAAAGACAGCGAGAGACCTATCTTTGTGCTACCCACGCCCCTTCTTATGAAGAAAATGACCTCAAATTACTCACCGACCATTCATTTCTCTCTCGTCTATTGCGTCAGTACTCGTGCCCCGCTGGGACGCGCAGGAGCCGGTGTACAAATACAGACGGTGATGCAAGCAAACGAATGGACGAGTGTGGCTATATCATCATACATCCAGGCCGTGATTCACGTGACATCACAGACTACCTCCATCGCCGCCACTAAAGAGAGTTATAAGATAATGCTTTCCGACATCATGACAGATATTCTCCATCATATCGTAATCGAATTATGTCACCGATTTCCACATATTTGCTCCAGGTTTCACTTGATCGTAAGGGGTTCCATAGGGAGCATCATGGGACGGTTGAAGCATGGTCGAGATATTATTGGACTCGGTGATCGATGGAAACTGTGCCCCAAGAGTCATACCATTCGGTTCAGATTCCACGATCATTAATTTTATACGTTTGTATCGTATCCCACTAACCGTACACATTCTCAAGCCGCAATCCATCGCTGAGCTAAGTCTGTCCATTCCCATAATCCATCTGGGAATCATTCGTCAACGCCTTTTCCATCCCATAAATTCCTTCTCAAAGGTATTGACCTTATAATACTTGTTTCCCATCCGTCCCTAGAACGCCAAGCTCATTAGTGCATCTGTATGGCCCTTTATACTCTCTGAAATGAACCCGCATGACAAAAATGGCAAGCAATCAAAATGCGCCGATTTGTGCTGAGCGTTTGCTTGGTATATGCCTATACGTTGAGGATCATCTTCTCCTTGTTGATGTCCTCCTCTTCTTTGCCTTACTCGCTCGGGTCTTACCACCCGCGGGTTCTGTCTCCTCCTTCACATCTGCCTCAACTGTGGCAGATGCTGCAGCATGGTCAACATCCATAACCAAGCCTTTGAACTCTTCGTCGTCTAAATCTGTAAGGTCCTCGCTGAGCATGCGGATGGCATCTCTCCCAGCCCAGCGCTGCTCGAGAACAGATGTTCCCTTGGGATCATGACCCTTGAGGTACCAAAGTATCCCTCCATCTGTGAGAGGATCCGCGGGCTCCAATCCAAGACTACCGTTAGATTGTGGCGGTGTGGGAGGCCCTGATTGTGCCGGCTGAGGCCTCGACATATAACCATCTGTATCGGGGGGTGTATTGGATGAGTTGACAGTGTTGGGGAGAGACTCGTGTTTTCCGACAACACCTGCCTCTGCTAGATCAGATGTATCAACATCAATATTGGTGCTGACCTCAATATTGCCATTATCTGAAGTAGTGTCCATCGCATCCCCACCCTCAGTGGAACTGGCCTTAACAGTGATTTGAAGCTCGGCATCAACCATAATAGTGTCATTGGCTTCATCACTGAGGTCAGTTGGTTTGTCTTGGCTCGTCGCAGTCAATGGTCGGGCGTCTACGCTTCTGTCAATCATGTTCTCCAGCTCCTTCTTCAAGCCCTCGAAAGGCTTTTGGGAGATCTCCGACTCGATTCGCAAGGCTGTCTCAAGGTGTGGCTGAATAGCCTTCAATATGCGTTTTCCCAATTTTCGGCGCTCTCGTATATCCGAGAAAGTGGTTTTAGCAAGCGGTGCGTCGGCAGCTTCAGTTTGAGTTGCAAGCGTAGATGACTCAGGCGGTGCTGTAGAAATGCCTGTGCTGATTACATCGCAAAGATCTAAAGCAAAGGACATTACTGTCACATAAAAGCGGGCATTAACGCGGCTTTGAAGCTTGTCAAGACCGTCCTTGAAGAGATCTTTATCAAGTCTGAAAGAATTAGTCCAAGTCAAGGTCAGCGAAGCAATACATGCACTTACGATATTGCCCTGTCAACAGCAGGGTTGAGAAGTTTCGCGACAGGGAAGTAACACTCATCCACAAATTCTTGTTCAAGTTCACCAGCGGCAACCTTGATCTGCTCCCGTTCCACAAGCTCGGCTGCAAGATCTTTGAGCTGCTCAAGCTCAATAATCAGATTCTCAGCAAATTCAATGCGCCTAGCAAGCCTGATCTTTCCGCTCGGTCCCATGGCTGCGAAGTCACGTCGCGTAAGCTCCATTGAGGAAAAGGACTCCATCTGAAGCTGCAGACGCTTTAGAAGTGCTGCTCCTCGACGGTTCTCACGCTTCAGGGTCCAGTAGCGGCATGCCTGGCTCAGGAACTCCTTGCGTTTAGGAAATGCGAATCTTTGGATCGAAGCGTCTACAGCTTCAAACACGGCCTGCGGTATAATAGGTGCACCTGCAGGAGTTTTCCAGACGTTCTTCGGATTCTGGCCTCTCCTTTTGTCGCCAGCGGCTGCAGACTTCGTCCCAGTAAGCTGCGTTTCATCCGACGGCTGTTCTGAAAAAGCGTTGCGCTGCTGCTCTGCAATAGCATTCGCAACAGCGGTGTTATCAGCCCAGATACGATTCCTCATGGTTCTCTTATAGAATTTCTTGGCTGCCTTTGTGGCCTGTTGAACACCATGCTCTTGCACATAGTCAGGCGGGCAATGCTTATCACAAAAGGCCTTGAGCACCATGCCGCCATCCAACACAGCGAGAGCACCCTGGCTAGTCTTCATCTTAAGAAACAGCCGGGATCTACGCGCACAGGTGACATGAAATGCTTGATAGCAGTTCTTGTTTCCGCACTGTATGCATGCGCCCATTCGCTGTCGACAAATGTAACACGTCAATTTCCAACGGGTTTTCGGCACCTTTTCCACGTCCATGACTGGTTCCATGAACGTGTGGTTACCCAAGGAAACCTCAGGAATCCACATAGCGCAAAGCAGATGTGCCCACTTCGAGGAATTTGTTTGCTTGAATGCACCGTCGGTGTTGGGGCAGAAGATACAAGTCTGCTTCGAGTCAGTACGGTAACTCGAGAAGGTGTTCTGGGTTAGACTTACAGGAACCGAAGGCCCGCAGAGCTGACATTTGCGGCAAAGCCACTGACCTTCTGGGATAAATGGGACACCATAACATTCTTGATGAACTGCGAGGTTGCAGCCATCACAGAATACAATAGCGTTAGTGTTTTCGCAGTCGCCGTCGTCGCAAATGGCGCATTTTGAGTCAGGCTCTTCACCCCCTTGCGGCTCACCATTTACAGCGGCGGCAGAGCTTGATCGTGGACGATGTGTTTGTGGAGGCTTCGGATTCGGTTTTGGAATTCTCTTCTCAAGCACGTGCCACTCCTTTTCGATCTTTGTCATGGTGATTTCAAAAATTTCTCGGGTTATAGCTGGAATGTCGTTTTGCTTGCGGTGGGTATTGTATCGCCCAAGCCAAATATCGTCTTGCTCATCCATGTCATATTCGACACGGCCGATTCGGGTTCGGTGGACCGGCCCGTCAGACGCTACCATAGCAGCATCGGTCAATTCCGCGTCATCTTCCATGGTAAGATCAGAAGATTTGATTAAAGCTTGCTCCGGGCGCAGGTAGTGATCACTCTCCTGATAGCCGACATTACTCATCGACTTGTCGACAAAGCGAGCCTGACCAAAAGTTTTGCTCTCATATAATTCGATACTGTTGGTTTTACGGTATGACGGTAGTTTAAGATCCAGTTTCTCTTTCGGTGTCTGGTTCTGAATGGGTAGAATTTTAGGTGTTTTCGGTGTTGTGAGAAAGTCCAGAGGCTTGCTGCTGTAAAAGCTGACCACATCTCGGGTCGGTCGACGAGGGCGCCGTAAAGGTGTTTCACTAAGAACATCGGCGGCATTCGAGTCTGGGCGACCTTGAGGATTTGGTGTGTTTCCAGTTGATGCGGGGTTTGGTTGTCTCGATGGGGTTCGGGTTTCGTCCAAAGGTGTTCCAAATGCCTGAACCACTGATGAATCAGGGTATTCTTGGGGTATGCCATCGACCTGTTCAGATCGCAGGATCATGAATGTAGCATCAATATCTAGGTTAGGGTGGAAGTCCTCCCAGCTGCGCTCCTCGCGGGGCTTATAGTCTTCAGCCTGCTTCACAGCAGTCGCCATAGCTGCAGCTGAACCCCATTGCATTTCCTCCAAGCCATCATTGCCAGCAGCTCGCGTGCGAGCGCCCCTTTCTCGTCGAGGCATTATGGATGGAGAAGGGCCATTGATAGCCTCGCGCGCAGCTGCTCTTGACCTCGACACTGTTGAAGGCCCAGTGGTATTTGGCGTAGCCAGCAAGTCAGCATCAGCGAAGCGACCACCACCACCGGCTCCTCCGGGAATATATCGACGTCGTTTCGGTGGTGGTTCAGTTGCGGAGGCTGCCGCGAGGGCTGCCCTTGCAGCACGAGCAGCATTGGTCGAACCCGGAGGACGACCTCGACGTCTTCCGGTAACGGGTCGCCTGGGAGTCGGAGATGCCGGAGCCATCTTGAGCGAAACTAACGGCGATGTAAACTTGAAGATCAGAGCGTCGCTGGCGCAAGCTTGAGATGGATAATCGCGTCAAGGGGGAGGTGGCGCGCAGGCTCGGTCCAAAGCTTGGCGAATTCACCAATCATCTGAAAGGCGCCATACACACCAGGAGAGCTTTCTTTACTATTCCCGTGGGATTGATGACCAAAGGAAGACTTGTTCGGTGAACAAGATGATGGAATTCGCGACTGCAGAGGAGGTGATGTTCTGCCTCGGCCAAGGAACGCGTGAAGTTGGCGTGCACGGTCCCCGTTTAGTCAGCGGTATCAAGGGTGAAAGCTGACATAAAAAGGCCACCAGACTCTAAGATATTCTTCAGGCAATACAAGCGGCGAGTTGCTCAGATTAAACTTTCAGTGTTTCAACAGTGTTACTTGTTTATGCAGCTCATCTGCCAGTTTGTCTCTTTCTGGCTTAAGCTCATGGGCCGCATCTGCAACGTGGGGAAGCAGATCTTGGGATTGCTTCCATTGATCAGATCTGACACGACTTATTGTACCTGGCATTGCCGTCCTCCAATGACGTAGGATCTCCCAAGGAAAAAGCCCTTGTTTTTTTACTACAAGTAATGCCAAGTTTTGTTTCCCCAGTTCGCAGATCACCGTTCCTTGCTGGCGCTTGAAGCCTATTCAGCCAGGCCATCCGAAATCTCCTGACCTTGTGATGAGCATATGTTATCTGATCCTAAGCTTGTCTATACATGCAACTATTTACTTAAGAACTTTTCAAAAGGATCAATTATCAATTGGCAGTACTTCCTCTCTCTCTCTTGCGCCCACCCGACCGGGGACTTGTTAGCGGCTTCAATGGCAATTAACGACTGTTTGAACAAGACTTCTTGGCTCCGCAAATCATGGAAGCAAATGCCGAAGCAAGATCTAGAGATCTGCCCAGGGTCTAATTTGAGATCCTATCATAGGCTCCCCTTATGCCCACTCTTGTTGACACTTTGACACCTGTGTAAGCGAACTGGGTCGACAGTGCAACCGCTCATCACCGCCTTTCCCTTGACATGCAATCCAACGACAGTATTTATCATCATGATCTGCTGTCAAAGAACTGCAAGATGCCTAATTGTTAAGAACAATATTCATCGTCTGGCGATATCCATGTCACCAAATACATATCGCCGATAGCAATGCAAGAGGCCGATTTGAGCTCCCACAGAACTACTCCGACGCTTGAGGTGCATGAGAGCTTATCCATATCCACGATGGCCTCAGATCTAACGACCCTAGTACCTGTCCCTGGCCGCGGGGCCATCCGCTACGATCCACTCCATTGCCTCGGCGGCCCCAGAACGGGCACGACCTCCGGGCGGATCCAGATGCTGGCGATTCTTATGTGAGCGGTCAATGATTATCGATACATCGTCAGTTGCGGTGTCGTTTTATGGCTCTCAGTGACTCTGAACTTAAGGATTTACATGATATAACGATGACAGTATTGTAAAATGTCGTCAAGGAAGTACGCCATTTCTTTGCTAGGTAATTCAAGTGGCCGTACGGAGTAGATAAATTAGTAGGTAGATACCCAACTTTGATAGACCATCCACATCAAAACCTGACATGACAGGCTAAGATATCTCCAGACATTAAGGTATGGTTGATATTGGTGACCTGGCCTACGGCCCGAGTTATGCATACCTAGTAGCTTTTGGCTCTCGCTTTGAAGTTTCATTTGGTCTCACTTGTTGAGGCCTCTTTGACCGCACCGGAACAATATCACTTAGGTATGTACATCGTCTTATGTGCCATTTCATTGTATGCTTTCGTTCCTCATGGGTGGTGGGAAGCATGAAGCGACAAGCGAAAAGGATATCACATGTCCTACCAGCGTCAACGACCTGAGAGAAACACTGTCAATAGAAATCCAGGACTTGTCTATTAAACTATTAGCCCCAGCCCGAAAATCTCCAATTCGAACGCTATCATGCCACCGTGATACTGACATGGCAACTACGAATGCGAATGACCTCGAATCTGGGGTATTGACTCAGCCATCCAACACTAGCTTTTCCTGCCATCTTCACCAAAAATTCGATGTCGCACCTCGCCTAGGAATGCTGACGCCCCCTCTTGGCTTAGATATTGACCAAGCCTAAGACTTACCCCCCGACCCTTCAATTGTCCACTCGGCCTCTCCCTCCATCAACACCAACTGGAGTTCTTATGTACCTTATACCAGCGGCTTAGCCAGCCCACCATCTCAATGCTCTAGCTGTGCCAGGAACAAATCGTCCATAACCATCTGGTCATGTCTCTTTCAACCCTCCTAACCCCAAGCCTCTTTGATCCTTCTGTGGCTTGAGCATCAGGCTAAAGCCGGCTGACCTGGTCACGTCAACCAATAGTCTGGCTCGTCCCTAGGCTTCTTCCCCGACGCCATCATCGGAGCACAGACGGATCATTTCTCTCCATGGGTCCATAAGCCACGACTAGTGACCTCTGAAGCGTTGCTTGTTGGCGTTCCAATCTGCGCACGTTCACAATAAGTATTCCATGCTCTGGGGCCGTAGCAATCCAAGATTATTAGGATACCACAGTAGCATTACAAGAGGGCAACTAGAAGCAACAAGGGTGTGAACAGATAAGGGATAGCATGTATTACAACAATCTCCAACTCTTCAGCATAGTTGCCTCAGATCACATAGTGTTCAAGGCAAGTCAAGTCTTTTTTTCTTCCAACCATACCGTAAAATCAAAAATGCATATGGGCAAATGCCCTTGACCTTCCAACACCATGTCCAGACTCCTACGTGCAAGCAAAAAACAGTACATGTTCAGTCTCATTTCGAATGAGAATAACAGGCATCCTTTAAATGAAACCCTTTCCCTCTATCAGAGGCCGCTGAAAGATGTGATATCTCTAGAATAAGGGCGAGAGAAACATGCAGGCTCCAGGAAGGAGAAACAGCGATGAAAAGTAAAGATGAGTCCCTATACTCAATCAAATGCAGATGCGTCATCTGCCCAAAACGCCGCTTCGCTATGCTCCATGATATCGTTGCAAATGCCAATAAAAAGTAAAATACTAAGTGGTCGAGCTTGAATCTTCAGACTCAGCTCAACAGAAGAATTGAATCATACCGAGGAGTCCAGCATGCTCCCACAGTAGAGAGGGTATACGGGTATCATATGGATGTCGTCTTCCAAGTCCAACTCTGCTGGTGTCGCATCTCCGATGTCAGCCCAAGGTCCGACCACTATGTATGGCTTGAGCCTGAGGGGCGTGGATAGGAGTGTGTGCTGTGCGCATGGCTGTACTGGATGGGACATTAGGTGTGGAAAAATCTGTCGGGCGACTGGTAGTCCAAGTCTCTTCGCTTAAGACAGAAAGGTAGCTATTGCCGACAGTATTTCGCAAGGCCTCAATCTTCTGACGGTATATTTCACCACCGGCATCCCAGTCCTGGGGTTCTTTCCATGTGGTAGTATCATCGTTAGATGAGTAAGCAACTGGGATGTCGGTGAAGATGTTGGTGTCAACTCGTGGTACTTCAGGTGAGCTAACAACTTGCGAGTCGGTCGATAATGTGGGCGGCGACAAAACCTGGCCTTCAGGTTGCTGTGATATCCGATAATTTCCATCGTTAGTGAGCGGAGACTTGAGCTGCTTGCCAGCCGGCTTCGCTACTTGAACCTCGACTGGGATTGGGAAGGATGGGGTATCAGAAGTGGCTAAATCCACGATTCGCCTCTTTGGAGTCTTTCGCCGACGTGTCGAGCTGGTGTTAATTTCACTCATGACAGCCTTAGGCGTAGGCCGTTCCTTTCGGAGGACAGCTGGCTCTTTGGGAGAATTGAAAATAATGGCAGGCTTGCTGACATCGACAGTAGGCACCTCAGGGAGCTGTGGCTTGACGACAGGGATGGAGTCGGGGATAGGGGGGCGGTCAACCAGTGATCGTCTTTCAACGTAGCTTGGACCACTGCCATCAATAATCACGTCGTCAGTATAGCCTGGAGCCTTGCGGAAGAGATTAAAAATGGTGATGCGATAATCCTTGTGGGTACGAGTGAAGGGATTGCCCTCTACCCAAATCTCGTGAATGTCCGGGATACCTGTCAATCTCGCCAGTTCCATTGGGTCGACTAGACGGTTATCTCTCAAATCCAGTCTCTCAAGAGGAACCAACTTCTCAACACCAGCAAGGCTCTGCAGCCTGTTTGCTCGAAGGTTGAGAGCTGTGATGGCAGGAAGCGGGTTGCGTGTCAAAGACTGGAGAGAGTCGATCATACAGTGAGACAAGTTTAGAGCTCTGAGGGCGGTTAGGGTAGCCAGACTGTCTGGGACCTGGCTGAAGAGGTTGGAGGAAATATCCAGAGAGTAAAGTGTGTTAGATAGGGGTGCCAGGCTATTTTGCGGAATGGAGGTCATGGAATTGTCAGCCAGACTCAAATGTCGCAAAAAGCGCCACTTCGAAGTGGGGAGAACACCCATAGCAAGTAAGTTACCAGAGCTACCTCGAGAATGGTGATGACCAGTCCAGGAATCGGAAAGGCTGGAATGAGAGCTACCAGATCCGGATCGCCTCATGCGGTGATGATTACCTCGAACAGGATGTGATTGCGTTCGAGAGCTGGTAGGGCGCGGAGGCGAGTTGCTCCTGGGACGAGAAGACTTGTGCATAGTTTGTGGGGCGTCATCATGCTCGTCATCCTTGCTCAAAGACTGCCTACGGCTGCTCTCTTCGATAGCATGTTCACTTGGGGTCAACGAACCCACACGCATGTCGGCGTGTGCACCAGGAGAGCTGGGAGCAGACACGGCTCGGTGAAGCTCGGGGTGAGCAGTATTACGACGAGGGCTGCCACTACCCGTCCAAACTGAAGTAGGCGAGGACTGGGATTTGGAGACTCGTCGACGGCGTTTGTCCATATCATCCAAGACGATGTCAATCAAGATGTCCGCGGGGTCCTCAATACCGGCACGTTTCAGAGTAAGAGAACGCAGCTGATCAGCAAGACGATCCCAGCCAAAGAATTGTCGGAAGTCGATGCTGCTTACTTCGAGAGCCTGAAGATTCTTGAAAACGTATAGGGGTACAGCCGAATCAAATGGAAACTCTTCATAACCACGAATTAGGCGGGCACGCCAATCTGGAGCCAATCTCAAGCAAGGAATCTTGGTAAAAGCAGAATAGAGGTATTTCATGTCAGCTTCTAGGGCGGCTTTTTGGCGTTCGGTCCGGGCAGCTGATATGCTGGCTCCAATGCCAAAACTCGACCATAATGCAGACATGCCCGACATGACACTTCGTATACTCGAGACAGAGTGTATTGAGTCAATATCCGAGCCTTTGCTTCTCGATCGCTGTGTATTACTGAGGAAAGAAACATAGTTGGCAGAGGATGAACTGTCGTGGAGGTTTTCAAGCCGGACTTTCATAGGACCGACATTGATGCCGAGTTCTTCGAAGCGGGAGAGGAGGTAAAATAGGTGATGGGGCGTGAGAGCCAATTTTACAGATTTGGCATTATGTGATGTGAAGTTTAAGGTTCCGAGCGACAATGCAGCTGCGAGCGAACTCGATGTGGAAGCGGAGGTAGATGGTCGTTCGGGAAGAGAAGTTGAAGTTTGGGAGAGGAGGGTCGCTGAGCCTGTACTCTGGGATGGCTTATGACGGACTTGGCGGCGTAGTTGAAGAGCGTTGGCCAAAGCCTTCTCGTGAGTCCGAACATAGCCCGCAAGTTGCTATCATCAACTGTCAGTTAACGTGATCAACGATAACGCCAAATATGCTAAATGCCCACCTTTATGAACAGTTCTCCGTCTTCTGAATCCATGATTATTGCCAAAAACACATGAAAGGGGATTCGACCCGAGAAGGATAAGTATATGTTGTTCGGAGGACGAAGGAGTGGAATCAGCAATGTCAAATGGGAAAGACAGCGCTTGTACTATATCGAGGGGCTGTGATGTCGACCTATTTCACGTACAAGTTAGTGGCTTGTCAAGCTTGAAAAGTTGGTGAAGTACAAAATGCAAAGCAGATGCGAGGCGAATAGAGCACAATGCTTGTCTTCCTCGAACACTTGAAGTGAAAGTAAGCGAGCAGGAAGACAACTGCCAGTGGCGTAAAGGAGAAATGAGGTCGGTGTTTAGCATGGAGGCCAAATGATGATCGAGCACAGCCGCGTTGTTCACTCGTCGATAGGTAGCAATGCTAGGCGTGATCACTGTCGCAGTCTGGATGGTCACACGCATTTGAGAAATCGCTAGTGGCAGTAATCACGCAATGAGGCGGGAGATGACGGCCAAAGGAGCGATTATAGAATCGATTTGTATGAAGACACAAAAACTTGTCGGTAAATTGTAGCAAGGCACGAGAACGCGCGGTTCGATGTAGATGCAAGCGTGCAGAAGGGGCCAAACAGGTGGAAGGTTCCATGCAAATATGGATGGACTGGTGGTTGTCTCAGGCAGTTGCAGTCGGGGTGATGCAGAAGATAGGCAACCGCGACGCATTTTCATCACCGTCACGTTTTCCACTCCATCACTGTCGCAGAACAGCAGGAGAATTCAAACGCAGAAGAACACTGAGCAAAATCAAGATGCAAATATCGGCACAATGGGAATGCGATCAAAAATAAAAAACCGGCACAGGAGCAACCATGTACTCACCTCGTTTGATGTAGGAGAATCGGCCGCAAGCACAGCAGCAGCAGCAGTTGAAATGAAATTCGGCGACCCAAAGACACGGGGTGATTATTACGACTCGATATATCCGACTGCGAGACCGATAACCTTCGAGGATTCGAAGGACCGACGAAATGGTCGAGGTTGTAGAGGAAGGAAATCGACGTGAACCCAAGAAAGTTAAGAGATACAGACGAAGGGGACGGGAGTCTAAGAACTAAGTACCTTGTAAGTGTGAAGTGTGGGCGCTGTGAAGAGGACCATAGAAACTAACAACAGGGGGGTATCAGATGGGAATCTCGTCCTCGCGACCTCGCCCGCCCACTGATTTTCGTTGCCAATTGAACGGGGCCGGGTTTTCAATTTCCATCACGACGGGAGGCTCACGCTCACCTCACCTCACAGGTTCACTCTCGGTAGCGTCAATAGCGGAGCGGATGGACATATTACTCTACGTACAACGGCAGCACAGCACACCCTTCCTCCACCACCCCAGGAGTCAGGACACCCTCTCGCAGGATGGGTTTGTCCTCTAACCACCCTGGTTGGTACCCTGGCTGGCTCGTACGGCGGCTGACTGGTTCAAGGGGCGCAAGTATCCTATACATTGCAACTTCTCTGGTTGATGTGGACCATCGAGGTGGACCCTTGAATGGATCTTCTGCAACTTATTCCAGCGAGGGTCCAGGCCGGCGACGAGGGATTCGCATTTAGCAGAGAATCGCCCAGTAGCAGTTCCTGAAATGTTTCCAACATGCAGCGCTCTGGCACCTTGATCTCTTGCAGATTCATAGAGGGAATGCATTCTTCACAGGTATAGCCGCAGCACACGCTGGCAGGTGAGGTCATCAGCGATCAATTTTGTGCATGGAGGTCTACCAATACGGCAGCGGTTGAAGAGGAGAATAATACCGGTTACAAAGAACGACGATAACGACATCGACTAAAAAACGGCCATGGCTTTCCTCTGCAACACCCTGCTTAGCTTCCCTCGCATCAATCTTCACTCACCGTCCGTGCCTCTAGAGCCGCCTGTCTATAATGGTCTTTTCAGCCAATCCATTCTCTGTGCCACCACATATCAACTTCATCACTTTCTCCTCAGGGATTTTGCGCTCACTGACCTCAACTCCGCACATTCGCCTCCTTCATACTTGACAGGCTTCATCGCCAAAGTCGGTCAAGCTGAAAGACTCCTAGTTACATCATGGCCGACTTCACACGTATCAAACAGCAGCATGTCTAATCTTCAATAATGTGAGCTGGCCTCAGAACTGACTCAACCCCGCCACATTCGTATTTGGTTTTTTTTTCCTCCAGAGAAGAGCTGAGCAAGACATCATTGAAGTCTCCCCTCATCTGATACCTTACTCTTGCTGATGTTCAGGAGTGGCTGGAGAACATGGCTGGATAAGGACTGTCAGGTTGGTGTTGTACCGGGCACGCCGCAAGCTCATGATATCTTGTCGTGAATGACAAAACACAGCACGCATCACCGAGTCGCGCCGCCATGTCTTCGGCGGTCTTAGTGGGGTTATCGTTGGTGGGGGGTGCTTGGCGTTTGACCAGGATAAGGGAGGACATGGCTAGAGGCACAGGGCCTCGGACGAGTCACAAGCGAGAATCCGAGTGCTGCGCTTGAGATTGGTGATAACCGTTCCGCTGAAATAACCATTTCAGCGATAGTCGCAAGCCGCTTAATTCCCTTAGGGGAGTCTAGGGACGTTGCAGTGTCGGGACTCCAGTCCCTGATGGGATCTTAGTGCTGGACCTTCATTTCCTGGAGCCCGCCCGGACCACTCCAGGCTTGGATCCCTTCAGCAGTAAACAAACCACCATGATAATAATATTACGACGATATAAAGTAAGAGGGACACTGGCCAGTACGGTCGGGATAAAGATCGAGTACGTGCGCGAGCATCAGCCACTCCTTGTGCCCAACGTTCCATACCAGACCAGTGTCTCACGGACCATGGCCATGGGCATTGACGACCAGGTTCATCAACACCATGATTTTGTGTTGTTTTCGTTGTTTGTTTACTTGGCGACGGGCACGCCGTCTTCAAGCACAGCTTGTGTTCATATCGGCGGTGCCTTCAAATTGGCATACAAAGTGTTACCCGAGAAAGAGATGAGAAATCCAGAGGATTGACAGAAACTTCGCAATACATTAATTCTGCACTTTTCGTTTTCTGTTTGCAACATGGCATCATGATTTCTTGACAACCGAAATTGAGGTTCCCTGCTAGTGGAGCACCGGCATTTGATAGATATGATGCATCGAGCATCTGGAGAAGATATGACATGCAGCGCTTCATTACAGTGATTCGCGTGTTTCTCTTGTGTGGTCGATAACGGCCCGGATGTGATCAAGACATGGCACATCAAATCAAAATATCGCCATCTCTGCCGGGCTTCTTAATAAGCGAGAGTCCCGATATCGAGATATACTCCGTGCAGGGTCACTGTTGCAACAAGCAAGCAACATTGCTGGCAGATGTGATTTTTACATTACTACTGTGAATACATACAAAGGAACAACATGTGGTCATAATCATATTAAATGGACATCGCAATGACTAAATAGCCAATCGTTCAGGATGCTATCAACTTCAAACACCGTACCACTGGAATACCACCATGATCGACCACCCACACCACCAAGCGACTCGACCATTCCACGGCTTTATCATTTCTTGATTCAGTAGCTGCCTTAGTTATCAGCAGTACTATCACACGCAATATCAACACTGAACCCACCTGCAACCTAACGCGTCACGATCAGCTGGCTGTCACGACTATCGATGGCACATCTAAGACACGGCCGTCACGCAGCACGGCTATTCGCTACCACGAGACCTCGGACTACATTCTGGACAGTTCCCTCGATATCTTACGCTTCTACCACACGCATCTCCGTCATGAGGTTTAAGCATGTGGAAACGAACGCTTCGCTCTGTCAACACCGTTCCTCTTCCACCAAATCATACATTGCGTTTCTTCATTTACAGTTGATCCGTTGAGGTTATGGTCCATCATATGTATCCTCTTGGAGCTTGCGGAGCCTCTGGCCATTTCATATTCTCTTGGCGTTCTGGCTGCGGTTATGTCATACCTCCACTAAAACTCATCAACATTATTATCTGATTGGGAGTCGAATATCATCTTGCGCGAAGGGCCTGGAGAGGAGAGTACCTTGTCGAAGTTCCACTCCCGATGTTAGGTAGCGGATACTTATGGCCTGCAGGCTGTTGAGCTAGCTCTCTTTATCCCAGCCCATTAGTGGATGCTCATCCCGCTCCGCTGAACCATTTCAAAATGCTCAAACTCACGATGATCTTTGAACAATCTCTACACTCGCCAAGACAAAATCAAAGCTAACGAGCATTACCGTAACTACAAAAAAAGAGGTGGTTAATGTTATATCATCGCTACGCCGCCTTTATTCTTGTCGTATCAGTTTGCTAGAAACCTTATAATACCTACAAGTACACAATCCGATCTCTTTCATCTTCGCTGCATGTATTGCTTTGTTTGGGACACCCAGCACAGTGGTAGATAGCCTACGATGTCAGAGACTGGAATAAATGTGGTGTTGTTTCACAAGAACCGCAAGCCAAGGCTCTGTGGAACTGGGGCGGCATGGCTGAGTTTGCTTTACAAGAGTCCTGACACGGTCCGTAAGAAGAGGGTACGGGTCGAATATTGAATATTAACAAACAAAGTCGAATGAGACTTAAACAAGGCCACGAAGCTGCTATGCCATCTCGAGGGCTCAGATGTCCTGGAGATAGGTCTGATGAGTCTACGGCCAGAGAAAAGGTCTAGACCATTGAAACCCAGGTCAACATCAGTCTTCCTGCCTGCCCAATTCGGCAACATGTCTTGGGTGGGCATAATACGTTGAACATATAAGCCGCTGCTGCAGGAGAATATCCTTCTGCAGTCATGGTCACAGACGGTGTTTGAGCAGGACGCAGCCGTCAAATGCAGCTCAGATGGCCATGCTTGGTCATATTTTGGAGGAAAATCGTGAAATATGTATTCGCACCAAGTCCCAAGCTATACATGCCGAGATCTCAACGATTTTCGGAGATGTTCCTCTCTCTCTGGCAGGAAGATCCAGCAACACAAACAAGGGTTCAGCGTCTAAGAGCCAGGATATCCTTATCGTGCACTGACCATGACCTTGGTGTAGCCATTAATACATACATACACTGTTGGTCCGAGTCATGCTGTCTCAAAATTGCTTTTTCCGATGATAGACATTTTTTGAGGAACCGTGTTCCATACAGCCTCAGTCTGGGGAAACAGTTTAAATTGTGAGTCAGATATAAATTCCTTATATCACATCCCATGCCACGTTCCATATTTAAACTATTGGGCGCGGCCTCTAGTGAAGCTAGTGACCTTGGAAGCAGGCAAAAAGAAGCCATTCTCGAACTTGCAATGAATGCATGGCCTTAAAAATTGTCTCACTCATTCTTAGAACCCAGCAGCAGTTCACACCGGTTTCATATTGTGTGTTCTGTCACGACTCGCTCATGTCCCCAAGGGATCAACAAGCGAAACAAATGCTCCATTGTAGTATGAATATCGCCCTTCTGGAACTTGTTTGTTTACGTTGAACACACCCCACTACGGAGACTGGAGACGATCTACTCAGATGCTAGTGGGCAGAGGATCTAAGTCAGAGAGTACATATGTTAGAGATGCTATGTACATCGTTCTTCTGGCAAATAACAGAAGTTTCTGTCCCTCCAGTGTGCCTCATGAATTAGATGGTGTGCTCTTTGCCATGTAATTGGATCGGCGACTTTGCACCCTCATCTCGTCCGACTCTTTGCGCTACCGGCGGATATTCCAGAAATCAAGGGATGGCACCCAACCAATGGTGGAAAAGAGGCTACCATGCCCAGATTGAAACAGAGAGCACATGATGCACAATCTCGCATTCCTCACTCTTGGTTAGGAGTGGTAGAGTGGCAGGCAGCTCGGTCGATGACCGTGCTAAAACGATCGATATTTCTTCCTTCGCCCATCATATTCTCTCACCGCTGCTCTACCCCCACGACTTCTAGGGTCAAATGTCCATCCCCCAGAGTTCAAAGATGACATACATGACGCCAGAAGAACGACATTTCAATTATTGCTGGTTCACTGAGTGTGTTCTGCAGAGGCCTCACGTTAGTTTGGCGGCAAAGATGATATGCATCTTCTATGTTTCTTTCATATTCCAAGAGCTGCATGGGGTTACAATTCCAGCGACATCGCTTGAATACATAGGTAGAGGAAGCCTCCGGCACATGTCATCACATCCAGCAACACATTGAGTCCCCTCTCTTCCTCTGTATGTAAGAACGTCTGCACAATACCCCTCGATCTGGTGGGGAATTGTCCAATCTCCTTCGACGACATGCCACCTTTGCATCTCAATGGAAAGGCCCCGGCTTCAATGACGAAAGGACCACCGTCCACCGAATGGCAGAACATTTCTTGATGGAGATCTAGCATTTACATACAGAAGCAAGTAGTGGGTAAGTTATTGATTATACATACGATTATCCCAGGTTCTATCTACTTTTGTTAGGCTCCTTGTCTTTTGCTCTGAGCCACCCCGCCGGCGTGGTAGGCTGTACACATATCATGACTTTGGTCCATCTTTATTCGGTCCCGTCAGAGGTTCTGTAGGGGGGATGATTGCGTGTGACCATGTTTCACCAGCGCCTGGAACAAACATCTAAATGGATAGTGTAGCGAACCGTAACTGAAAGACAAAGAATATGGGCGGCGAGCATGTTACATTTAGTGCGGGTCACTGTCGTCGAAGACTACGGTACGGCGGTTTTCTGGTATTGAGCCAAGGCATGCGTGTACATAGTTTGTGCAACGACAGGTAACCATCAACTTTTATCAAGGATAGTTGATCTATGAAGTCGGTTGTCCGCGATTTATCCCGAGTTACAAAACCGAGCGAGTGTCGGATATGGAGTTGCGGCTTCGAGATGTTCAGTGTACTTACTCCGTACCATACCGCCTATACCAAGCCTTTGACTCGAGAAGATGGATGGCACGGCCCTTCTGTGGCTCCTTTAGTTCACGGAATCCCAGATTAGTCAAAACTGTCAGATGTTTGGTGGCGGGCACCAATGGACCCTTCATGAAGAGGACAAAGCCTCCAAGTTGGAGTCCAGATTTGGGGTTGATCTTCATCTCGACAGAAAGAAAGTTTCCAAGATTATCGCCCGCATCATTTCACGCGCTAAAATAGAGAACAAGGGTCCCCCTCGTCTCGTTCTGCATCTGGTGCCAGCAGTGGGACGCTTCAACCTCACCGTAGCCCACATCCAAGCTGAGCCAACCAGCGAGCCCTTGGCTTTATGACGTCAAGCAGATGCTGTTGACAAGCATGGATGGATGCTCATATTGGGCTGATGCATCGGCAGTTACTCCGTAGACGTCGGCTGTATTCTTCAGGGTCCAGAGCGAGGATTCAGAGCGTCAGTGCAACTTGAACTCTAACTCGCACTCCCTGATAGATCGGATCCTGATATACAGGGGATCGGCAGCTGATCTCACGGTCTAGCAGTATCATGAAACATCGTCTTATCCAAAGACAAGATGCGCGACGGGAACTGGTATGGCATGATCTAAAGTCAAAATCGAGTGATGTCCATCGCCTGTTGAACCTTGAAAATACTCTAGGCAAAGCAAATACCTTATGTAAAGGAATGACCCCGCCAGACCCCCTGCCTGCGCAAGGCAGTGGATCTTGAATATGGTGCATCTGGCGCTTGTGGCTTTGTCAAGGATAGCCTCGTTTCTATCAAAGCTGAGGCTGGCTGACCGCTTACGTCGAGATTGGACTACATTGATTTGGAGGGGTAAGTTTCTCGTCTTATTCCAGGTTTCTAGAGACCCGTAGGGAATGTTCCAACTCCACGATATTCTCAAAACTGGATTGTATTCGATCCGCTCAGACCCAGAGTCCCTCTACCAAGTCGCTTCTCTATGCTGTGCATATGCGCCTGGCTTACATGTAATGTCCAATAATTAAGGCAGTTCCATCTAGAATTACACTCCAAAGATCGTGAATGGTCATGGGCGTATGTACTGACTACCTTTTTGTCGGGGAATTGGACAATCAGAATTTAAAACCATTGACATATCGACTTCAACTAGCATACCCCTTCTGGCGGTGCCTGATCGAGGTTCACTGCAGGCCAATTTACGAGTCTCGGACATCACGAGGGGAGACAGATATTAAAATGTCACTCGCTTACAAGGAGTGTTCCATGTACCTTCAAAAACAACATGCGGATATCTTCAAATTTCATGTTCTGCACGCCATCCTAGAGGACAGTGTCTTGTATTATCTATTTGATTTCCAAAGTAGCATACACCCGCACTTGTAACTGTGGATATGTGATAATGCAATCAGCCTCGAATACGTGTTGTGTTCTTGTCCGTCTCGGTCTCAGCCGGTGTAGTGTCAAATTGAGCGATTTGTATATGGCAACACCTTGTAGCGACTAGGAACGTTGCTTTCTTGCAACAGTCCCGCTTGGTTGAGCAGCTTGGAGCTTGTGTGTCTGGCAGATCGGTCGATTTTATCACGAGGTGTGAATATTTCTCTTTCACGAGTTCTCTAGTTGTTCAAACTTAGTGGCTTCCATCGTGATCCAATGATCTCTTAGGTTGAGATACTGGACTATCATACAGTACTATAATATACTCGGCCCATAAATCATATGTCCTTCATAAATATTGTATACAATAAAAGTACAGGCTAATGAGACACCCCCAATCCTTGAATAAGACTCAATGGATTTGGTCGGGGTCTTTCGCCATGATCCTCCAGGGTAGGAGGCTCATGACTTGATATCCACGAGCTTCTCTAACGTCCTGAAGCCGTCATGAGCAAAACCCTTGGTCACGTCCACCTTGTAGTTCTTGCCGTCAACTATGATGAACCCAAAGCCCATATCAGTCCAAGCAGATTTGACACCATTAAACATGGCTGCCAGGGTTCGACCCATTCTTCGGAAAGGCATTGTGAAGATGTGCTGCATGTCGAACTCATGTAAGGCCTTTTGCTGCTCCTTCGCCTTCGCCTCCAACTCTATGCGCCTCAGTTGAGGCACATACTCGTCTGGCAGCGAGAAGCGCGTTTTGAGAGCAATATCGCTAACCGGAGCGACAATGACCTTGGGTTTGAGAAACGGGACCATTCTCTTAACAGTGATTTCCAACTGCAATGGTGTAGTGGGAGCGATCTTGGATGCCTGGGAAGGAAGAACGCGGATCTGTCCAACAATGTTTGGAGTTTTTGCGATCATGAAGGTTCCCATGGAAGCGAGTAGGAGATATGCTGTTCCGAACACAATGCCGATCCATTGCGGTACACCTTCAGGCTGCTTTACTACCAAATGCGTAGTAGATCCTGTCCAAGCAAGTAAGAATAGCCCACTCGACCAGCAGCCAAAGTAAAACCAAAAATGTGAGGGACCTTCGTAGAGGACGGTTGGGGTTGGTTTTGCAGCGAGACTCTTGATGAAGGCGTATCGACTAGGTGCCATTTGGGCGGCAGAGGCAGCAGCAGCAGCCCTTGAGGCCGTAGGAGTTCGAGCTGCTTTCACAGCAGGTCCAGCAAATCGGAGAAAGGAGGTGCTGAAGAAACGGGATCGGAGGAGGATGGACTCTGCACGAGGTGCAAGGAGGGGCCGGAGGCCTGGGAGGCAGAAGCCCCTTGCGAGGCCAGCCATTGCGGGAATTGAGCTCCTCGGAGTTAAAACTTGAGAAAAGAGACACCTAGAAAGCTCACGGATAGTAGGAACACTTCGGGTTGGGTGCCATTCAGTTGATGTTGTTAAACGATAGTGGGCTGAACTTCCAGAAATGAAGCTATTTGGAAATTATTATCGGTAATAAGCCGGCAATAATAAGGTCCCGATCGGACAACTTTTCGCCGCAACCCGAGGAGATAGTCAAATTCAACGGTTGAGACGGGCTTGATCATGCCATGAGCTTTGAGAAGAACTGATATGTGAAGAAATATTTACTCGAAGTAAATGATGATCTCCTTGAATTTGAATAATTGTTATTAGTACCTATTCGTCTCCTGCGATCGCAGTAAAGAATAAAGGTTGAAGCTCATGTATAAGTCGCGCCAAAAATTTCCAGACTGTCGGACCCACTAATGGATATCTCAACAGCTCAATCCCTCAACACCCCGAGGTCGCTCTTACGTGCACCGAAAATCTCCCTCAACCGCCTCATCTCGACTTCTTCACCCTCGATTGAGCTGTGCAATGGCCTCTCTTACAGCAGCATGCTGGGCATCAGCCCGAGCTGTCACTGCTCGGTCCGCTATTGCTCGTGGTACGTTCTGTCAATTTCCTGATGTTGAAAAAGCCCCTCGGACCCTTTTGTCGCGCAGCGACTAACACATCATCTTCTGCTGTAGGCTTCACAACCTCGACGCGATGCCTCGCCGCTCAGAACTTCACCATGCCCGCCCTCTCGCCCACTATGACCGAGGGTAACATTGCTACATGGAAGGTCAAGGAAGGAGAGGCTTTCAGTGCCGGCGATGTGCTGCTTGAGATCGAGACCGACAAGGCTAGCATGGATGTTGAGGCCCAGGATGATGGTATCATGGTCAAGATCATGGCTGGTGATGGAAGCAAGGCTGTCCAGGTTGGATCACGCATTGGTGTCATTGCTGAGGCCGGCGATGATATCAACTCCCTCGAGATCCCCGCCGACGAGCAGGCCAAGGAGCAGCCGAAGGAACAGTCCAGCGCCCAGGCCCCCAAGGAGAGCACCGCCCCCTCCGAGTCGAACCCCGTTGAGAAGAAGAGCGCAAAGCCTACTGGCAACGATACCTACGAACACAAGTACCCTCTACTGCCCTCAGTTGGACATCTGATCAAGGAGAAGGGCATCAGCGAGGCCGACGTCAAGAAGATCAAGGGCACTGGCCCTCACGGCCGATTGCTCAAGGGTGATATCCTTGCCTACCTTGGAAGCATCAATCCTGAGACTCCCGCTGCCAATGAGGTCAACTTCAACAACCTGTTCCACCTCGACCTCAGCAACATCAAGGTGGCGACCAAACCTGCTCCTCCTTCTAAGCCTGTTGAGGAGGCTGAGGCTGAGGCTCCTAAGGCCCCCGTGGTCGAGAACCTCGAAGTTTCCATCCCCATTACTTTGTCCAAGGTCGTTGAGGTCCAGAACCGGATTCACGAGACCCTTGGTGTCTTCCTGCCCATCTCGACCTTTGTCGGCCGCGCTGCTGAGGTTGCCAACGACGACCTCCCTCCTACCAAGCGTGCCCCTACCGCCAACGAGCTTTTTGACCAGGTTCTCGGCCTCGATAAGATCAAGGCTGCTAAGGGTTCTCGCGGTGTCTACCTCCCCCAGATCTCTGCTGTCCCTCCCACCTCTCTACTCACTCCTCTCTCCCCCACCCGAAAGCAGACTGACATTATTGACATTCTCGCCGCACCGAAGAAGTCAGCTCCAAAGCCTGCTACCATTCAGACCGTCCCTGGTCTGTCCAGCGGCGCCAATATCTTTACTCTTGTGGTTCCCAAGGCAGAGGAGGAGAGAGCACAAATCTTCCTTGAGCGTTGCAAGGTGATTCTGGAGGAGGAGCCAGGACGACTGGTGTTGTGAGTTTACGAAGATTCCCTGTAATATATCTATGTTTTTTGCTATAGACAATGGCTAGTAATTGCGCTTGGAACGCACTCTTGATGTTATGTCTACGCCTTTCAGTGGTGTTTTGCCAGATAGCCAGAACTACAAATCCAATGATGAAACGTGTTTGATGCCCGAACACATCTCTATAAAAAGTATTTTTCAGTGCCATTTGGCTTAGTTATACCGTGTTTTTCATGCTTTTTGAAGAAGTCCTCAAAATTAGAACATGACAAGTCTTTGCAGGTGCCGAATCCTTCCTTTGCCTAGATGGATTCTTAGGTAGGTCGGTTTCCCGAGAGTAAAAGCTCCATAGATAACGAAGGGCCTCGAAAATGAAACTATGAAGTACCGTCTGCCTAAACTCAGACCCTGGTGTATACTAACGTTATGGGTCTTTCTGTCTGTCGCCTTGATGATGTGTATCCCAGTATGACGGCATGAGAATCGTGTGCCCATAGGATTGTTTCCATCATTGTGTTTATAAGTCCATCTACACTAGGCACTCCAACAGTCTAAGGTACCTTGTTTCATATCGCTGCCATGTCGTTAGTGTCTTCTTATTCACTAGACATTCAGGAAAACCATCGTCTTTCAGCGAAGGGGTAACTAGGTAGCTTCGAGATACGAGATCAGAGGTGTGTAGTGTTGTATAAAATCATTTCCACACTCTCTATTCATCTTGAGCTCCTTTGTAGTGAATGTATTCAACGAACATCCCTTCGATCTGGTCCACACCATCGGAGCATTGGATCGAACGGATAAGTAGTTCCCGTCTGTAAGGTCAAGCAAACCTACATAAGTTCCTAGACGTCCTTCAATCTTTAGTAATTGATCGGCATTCGGCTGAAGGCGAGACCATGAAATTAATTCAGCCTTTACTGCGGAGGTGAACGGGAAATACCGAGATGCCAAGGCCCAACATGAGTTGTCTAGATTCAGTAGATTGTGAACGCATCTCCATATGCCTGCATGTATTGGATGTATCCAACGCCAGCTAAGCTATTGTTGTTTTGAGATGTGCCATGACCCATAGTAGTGTCTTTAATGGCAGAGATCGTGAGGAATCGTGATCAACAATTCATGCAGGAGGATGAAACAGTCGAAAGCCTCCCTGAAAGGGCTGACCTTTCTTGTCGACTTGCATTAGCGATGCCTCAACTGAAGGAAGCGGGCAAGACTAGGACTGCAATCTATGAATTGGTTGATTAAAGTGGCTGTAGGCGTGTCTCGGGGAATAGGACAGAATCCGCGAACCCGGTCGACGGACAAGGCTATGATACATGGAAAGCAGCTGAAGAGTGCCGTGGGCTTAGACGCATCACTCTGAAAGTTGCGTGACGGTCTCGATTGGTGAGGGAAAAACAAGCAAGCGGCTATCTGCAGAAGCGTCTTAATGCTGACTGGAGTTGCCCATTCGACCGATGCTAGTGGCGATGAATCAATCCCCCCTGTTTGTTGAAACGCTTAAGCTAAGACATGGCGAGGCAAGAGAAGTAGAAGGCGGGATCGGAATGCTCATAGATCAAGATGATGTTGAGATCCTTGCCAGGCTGAGCCTTGAGTTTCAACACCTTACCAAAGCAAGTGGATGGATGGATGACTAAGGCGTCCCGGGCCGCCTGTAAGTGAAGAGAGGCTGGTTACACAAAACGAGTTTGCCAGCAGCTAATGTTCGTCACGTGGAAGAAGCAAAGTGAATAGACTTCTCTCTTTCCTCTGACTGGACCAACAAGTCGGACTTCTTCACGATGAGCAACCTGGCCAGAGAGAGAAAAGACCACTAGTCTTGTACTCAACATAATACGAGAAACAAACAACCAACAGAAATACCAAGACTTTCTGAGTTCCGATTGAGAAATTCACACCCCCAGGATCGATCCATCATCTAGAGCGACATGTCCCACCCAGGACTTCAAACTACCTCGCGTCGCGAGCTTAGAGGAGCCATCATGTTGGACTTCCGCACTAGGATCATAGAGACAGGGTTCTTTTCATTCCAGGAGGCCCTTCCAATAGCATACTTGCTTCTTCTGGTCTCAGATCTGCCCCTCCCCTTTACTGCAGGACCTCGCGACCCCAACCTGAAGCCAATGATATGACTTCGCATCCAGACGTTCCAGGATGATCACTAAGACAAGGAGGGCCTTTCAGTCACTCCATGTCTACTGTGTACATACGTCTCAGGACCCCTCTCAGCTCCTGCGGCCATGCGCCATGGAACGCCCGTGGGACGCCACAATTGTCTGCTCTACCTCTCCCACCAGCGTCGCTGCTTTCATCTCGTCACATAACATCATACAGCCTGGTTCCGAGCTGTTGGTAAGGCTTCTAGTTGGATGACTTGAGTCTCCATCGTTGGCAAGATGGGTAGAAAGTGTCTGCCGTCCCGCCGTGCCGTCTCCTTAATGCTAAGTGTCATTGATTGCTCTCCTGCATTGTCGTTGCATCTCATTTGTAGAATCCAAGGCTGTTTCTCTAGACGTCTCCTGCCAAGTTAGAGCCCTATATATATGAAGCTCTGGCCTCCAACTTCTTCGGATCCAATATTGACCAAGACGACCACCAACCGAGCAAGACCTCCCCGGAGCGAATTTGCAGTTTGCGGAAGCCCTCCTTGTCTTCCAGTTTTGTATCTTGGACAGTCTTGGCAGGGTCTGCTGCAGACATTTCTGGCCGAATCTCACAATTCAGGCACAAGGACTTTCACAATTGATACGATTGAGTCACCAGATATCCAGTTGCTTTTGCAACACGCATCAGCTTACATCAACACGCCGGGACTGTTTTGCGGAAACAATCCCCTCTATGTAAAGCGAAACAAAATATCTTCGAAGCGTATCACCTTGACTGTTGTATCTGGTATGACGCGACTGAGAGTCCCAGCCGATAAGCGCAGACGAGTTGCGCAGGCCTGTAACGCATGCAGGCAGCGTAAGCAACGTGTAAGAACAAGAGTCTACCCCCCTTTAATTCCGAATCAACTGTCTTTACCAATGTACTTTCTTTTCATTCTATCAGCGTACCTCATTTTATCTTTTATTCCTAGCCGCAAGCAACTCCTGTGCCCTCACCATAGGAAGCACGGCCTCGCTAATAAGCAGCTTGTACTCCTGGATGTATGGTTTCCCCTATCGGATCTTACCCCGAAACATCAAGTCTGTTATATGGCCCACCTGGTCCGTAAATAACTGGATGTAGAAGTGTTTGCTAACACCGACTCTTTCATACAGTGTGATGGCCTTCGTCCTTGTAAATATTGTCGGAAACGAAGAGTGGATTGCGAATACAGAAGTTGTACAGACTCAGTATCATCAAGCGAATCTCCTCGTCCGTCATCGAGGCAAAGCCCTTATAGAGAACGTTCTGACCCGCCTGAGCTTTCCGGTACGCTGGGTACGGTCTATGATGCACCTATCCAACAGAACCTCGCAAGACCAACCACCCCCGAATTTGATTTCAGGTTTCGACTTGTTTCGGTTTCCGGATCGGAAGAGATCCAGATACCTGCGCACACTTGCATGCTACTAGATTGTCAGAATCGTCTCTGTAAGTACGTTTTCTGTTCTGGAGTGATTTGATTGTTGTTACTAATAGCCCTAGCCTTTGTTGGGCGTTCTACTGCTCACTCCTTCATGCACCATATCAGAAACACCATCGAGAGACGTGATGGCCCTTCAGAATTCACGGCAGATAGCAACTGGAGTGGTCTACCTGAAAGACTCCCCGTGACCCCTAACATGCAGTCCTTTCTCCCAGCAAGGACAACTGCGAGTTTGATCGAGTTCTATTTTAACCACGTAAGTCTTCGGGTTACTCGAGAGAGGAGAAAGGAACTGACATCTCATTAGGTACGGAGCTTCATCGATATAGTCAACCCAGAAGCAGTGAGCTTGACCTTGTATCGATTCCAGAATAATCCGAATGAGGTTCAGGGACCTGATCGGTGCATTTTCTATTTGGTTCTAGCAGTCGCGCTCGCCTTGGACTCTGGCGATTCAGCGCACTCGCCAAGCCCAGAGTTTAAACACCAACTGTTTGCTATAGCTGAGGGGCTGGCTCATCCAACCCGTACCTTCGAAAAATCCCAGTACCACGATGACGTCCTCTGGCCCATCCAAGCTCTGGCTTTGATGTCGTTTTTTATGCTATCTGTTTCCATGAGGAATACTGCGTATGAATATTGCGGCAAGTCTCATCGTATTTGTATGCGAACCAACAAAGCTAACAATGGTCCAGGTCGAGCCGTTCGAGCTGCCTACGCCCTCGGGATTCATCGAGGACATGAGTCTGAGATCAGTCAGTTCCCCGCCAACGAGGACCTCAGAGTTCTACGAAGAAACGTTTGGAGAAGTTTGTTTGTCCTAGACAGATTCCTGGCTGCAACGTTAGGAAGACCGTTCGCCATCTCTGATAACGAGTACTCTGAATCCTCCCTTAGGCCACCGAACCGACCAAGCAGTCCCAACAAAGTTCCGAAAAGGGATATGCTCGACCCTCCTGTTGATGCATGTAAAATGATTGGTCATATCGTGAACAACATTTATTCATGTGACAAAGTCGCGATCGAGATTCCCAATCAAATGCTGGGGTATCTAGAAACCCACCCAAGTTTCCAAGAAGATGGAATCTTTACGACAAGCAGCTTAATGCCTACGGTATCTCAAATTCATGTGCATTTACTTGGCTTCTACGCCAATATCCTCCTTTGTCGACCCTTTTTCCTTTTATCCTTCATGGGGACAAACGCCTCAGATGGCATCCAGACACAAATCAATAGACTGTCCGAAAGATGCGTATCTCAATCACTTCAAGCGGTTGAAATGGTGAAAGGGGGGTTTCATGCCAACCTCTTGTGCCATTCTGACCCCCTTGCTCTGTGAGTCTGCTGCATATTGTCGGCCTCGAGTATTCGCTCACCAAAGCACAGCTATGTTTTATTTGAAGCGGCACTTGTCTTGCTTAGCAGTACTTATGCAGATATCTACGCTCAAAAGGAACATTTGTCGTTGATAAAAGACGCAATGTTCGTCTTGAAAACATGGTACGCCTCGAGCCCTTATGCAGAGCAATTCGCTTCCAAGTTGGATTTGTTTCGGCATGAAGTCGAACGCCAAGAACAAGTGAAAGCTATAAGGCAGGCTTCGAGGAGACAGACGCACAAAGTCAAACGCGAGACGATGACAACTTACGAGCCTAGTCAGTTTCGCTCTCCCTTCCAGCAAATGCCTCGCGGTAGTTTGGTATCCCATTGCGATAGCCGTCGCGCGTCAGGGACCGCAAACCACACCGTGATCAAACAAGAAGCTGGTGGGTACTCAGGCTCCGTGCCATCAAGGCCCCTATTCTTGCCTACCGACTTCAACATGGATTAATCTCAGTCTTTTACTGAGTATTCACAAAGTTCAAATTTCGGTGACCATAGCATCGCCATGGATTAGTGTACTTTGACCTTTCTTCAATGTTCAAATCGGGCTAGGACTTGGCCAAGGAGGAAGGATTGTTAGTGTGCTGGATTGGGAGGCAGATGTCACATACAGTATGTCATTTTAGTCCTTGAAGAGCGTACTGAGACGCATTTTAGGAACACCTGCCATAGGTATCAATTGCAACCATGTCTGGGTAGCTGATGTGTCACTCAACACTACAGAATCTCCAAGTTAATAAGCAGTGACTGTTGGCCCTGCATTGGCTGAATTCCGCTCTTGACCCATACAATGGCAACATGTGGCTAGAAGCGATCTGCCCTTAGATTGAGAGTTATATTGTCGTGATTTTAGGATTAGCAGATACCGTTTTGCTTCTATATCGCACTGTAGTAGCATCAACTGCCTCGTGCTAGGTTAAAAGCCAGTCTACTGTTCGAACTATGCCTGAGAAGGGACAAGAGACAACAACAGTAAGAACATATGATCTTCAGCACCGCTCACCAATACGATGATAAGGGTGAAACCCGGTGAGTTGAAAAATGACTGGTTGCTGTTCAGCTCCAAATGCGCTACCGGTATGCAATGCAGCTAATACAGTACCAAGACGCTATTTCATTTCAGCTAGGTGATCTTCTGCATTGCATGGTGCTTGGATACATCTTTTTGCATAATGTTTGCTTGATACATCATATTCCTTGGACGATTCTAGACTTCAGCTTGCGCAGTGTTAGTATTGCATGCAGGTTTGCTCGCTAGTATGAACAGTGTTCGCAACGAATCATGCAATGCAACAAAAGAGGCAATGTTTGGATTAGTTTAGGTTCCCGATACATGGATATATCCCTTCTCCAAGCCACATAATACACACACACACGCACGAAATGCAATACTGCTGCGCTTTTCCCGGCAGGCAATGCAATGCTGTACAGCCTTGCATATGTCTCAGTTTCTCGACCTTGCGGGCGGCGGGCTTATTGTCCATCTGCATGGCATGCGCCACGTTGGGTCTGACTGGTTGTCGAGTGAATCCTTTGAGATAACTCTAAACATTAAGAGTCAACATGTCTCTGACTGATAAGTTGCTTTGAATGAGTCGGTTCTGCAGCTGCATCAGCCACCAACAAATTTGCCTAGTATGCACTTCTCGATACAATAGTTTCTCTCATATGCACCTCTTACATCACCAGTTCTTGGGCCCGAATCGCTCTCCATCCGGTACATGAGCTTGTATCGCGGTTCCCTGGACATCCATGGTCGAAGTGACAATATTGTTCCCCCACCAGCTTGGCGGATCTACACCATGCAGCGTAAAGGCAAAGAAGATGAACAACGTCGCTAGAGCGAGACCTAGATCGAGAGCTGACGACGTCAGGAAGTTGAGTCTGGTCCACCACCTGAAGTGGCGCTTCTTGATCCAGAACTGGAAGACGAAGCCAACAATACCCCATGAGAGATAATTCAGCGGCGTTGCAGGCGGGATCGCTCCTGCACCTCCAAATATGAGGGGTGCCATGAGATATCGCACCGGAGACCTCGGCCATCGTTTGGCTGAGACATAGATAACTATTGGCGTGATGGCACCCAATATGAAGAACACGAAGAGGCCAGAGTATACCTGACCAGGAGAAAAGATGCGTGCCGGTCCTAGAAGGCCCCATATCACTGAGGCTTTTTTTATGTCAGAAAACATCGCCACGGTCTTGGCATGACTTACCAGCAAAGAAGACGCGGCCACCAGGACAGGTGAAGTGATCGACCTGTTGTTCGCAAACGTTAGGGATGTTTTTCAGGGACAGATTTAAAACGATGATCTGTATGAAGCACGAGAATGTAGTGGCAACCACTTGAGACAAAAACATAGTTCGAGGGGGGATTTTCATGTAATGTCCGAACTTCAAGTCCGAGACAAAACGAAGTGATTGCGCCCTGCGGTGAGTGTTAGCTAGTCTCGCTCTTTCGGCATTTGAAAGACTTTCATTGTAATAAATCCGTAGGTTTTGAATCTAGGGCTTTTTAGCACAAAATAGTATTGAGGTGGAGGCTGAACGTACATCATGAGCGCTAGAGGTCGACCTGGCTGAAGATATCCGTAGATGAACTCTGTCAAGACATTCAAGCCAATTTGAGTATTTGTAACAGCTTGGATAATGCCAATAGGCAGAGCAAACCCAAAAGAGATGGCTATAGCAAGCAGGAAAGCCCACCAGGAGAGATTGGTTGGGTAGCCTAGTACTGTATAGAACCCTATAAGCAGCATCTACTCCATTGTCAGTCGACCACACAAGAAGAGGCGCTTAACATCATGACTTACAATAGCAAATAGGGACATATACCACCACGTGGGAGCCTCTTTATACTTTCTCATGAGTTTCATGTGAATGTCAGGTTTTTCGTTTGTGCTGTTTCTCCATTGTTGCCAGATCTGCTTTCCGTTGTGCAGATAGGTGTAGACAATGAGTGACGATATAGCAGCGAATGACAAGCCGTAAGACATGGCAAAAGTGGTGCTTCCTGTGTTAGTCTTGACCATCATTACATAAACAAGTTATCATACCTAAGAAATAGGGGTGAGTAGTTCTTGTACTCTTCTTCGTCCAATGTAAAATCCTTCGTTTTCAGAATCCTCGTAATGTTGTATGGTTTTCCCATGTTGTCGTAAATTGAGGAGTCACTCATGGGTAAATACTCAGCATACCACACTCCACCATAGTGAAGAAAGGATGATCCTATAACGAAGAACAGAACAACTCCTATGACGGTGTTGGCGATGGCGTGCCTTTTCTTGATTAGCTACACCTCTCAAGAGTTTCCGTCAGACATACCACGGCGGAATGAGCGGCGAGCCAACGTATCCTGCTATTTGAGTCCAGTCAAAGGTGATAGGAAGAAGCGAAACACCTGTCTGTCCTCCGAAAAGCTGATTCACAATAGGATTCTGGGGCGCCATCCATGTTGCCACAGCAAAGATACTCAAAAATTGCGCCAGAAAACCGGGAATGAAGTAGTATACGAAAGAACATGCAGTTACAATGGCGAACCACTTGTATCTGTGCATTCTGCCTCCTATAATGGTAGGATCTGGTGCATCGTTCGTCTCGTACATGGCATTCATAAGAGTTACACCAACGAGATTCTCGGGCCAGATCATGGATGCAGGATAGACTTCTAGGGTTAGTTGAAGGACCACTGTGACATAGTGACAACTTACCTAAGAACTTGCGTAGCATCCCTGCAATGCCATATCCCACAGATTGCGTCGAGATAGTCAGGAGAAGCTGGAACACAAGACCAAAGTCCTGCTTGTAGAATATAACCTGTGCCAGGATGATATCGGTAGCATACGCAACAGAGAATGACACACTGGCCATGACAACGATAATTGAGTGTTCCTTGACATTAAAGGGACCAGGGTTCAGATTCCACGTCATACCAAAAGTGGTAAACTCTCTGTCAGGTAGAAACTTTGCCCAGCATCGACCGAGTGGGTAGGCGACAATTTGAGCGATGAGAGGACCAATACTGATAGATGGTTGGCGGAGAGAAAACAGCGTATTCATTGAAGCTCCAAAGACTGTGAGGAGCATTCCTATAGTCCAAGCTCTTACTGTATTGCATGGAAGATCTTGGTCGAAGTTTCTTACCGCAGCTCGAACTTCAGGATAAGGGGAGTTTTCATCCTCTTCATCGTCTGCATCATCACTGAGCAGCGCTGCTTCATCACCACACTCTCCTGAACCCTCTCGTCGTGTCTCGTACTCCTGAGGTATATTGGGGTCCATAAGCATCTCATATTCCGAACCTGCCTCATCATCATTGCGTGTGTCTGCCCACTCATGGAGGCGATGCTTGAGGTTCTCATTTGATGAATCCTCAATCTCAAGAGACGTGGATAAGCGTCCACTAGGACCTCCCATACTTTGACCAATGGCTTCAGCTGGCAACACCGGCCCTGACTTGTTGTTTTTTGGCATTATGAGATTTGGCTCTTCTCACCCGGGGTTATCGGAAAGTGGGCTATAGTGATTTGCAGCTCATCTAGCCATTTGGAGAATTTAGAGACTTTGTATACCACATTAGAACCTCAAAGGCATTGTACTTCTTAGTATGAACTCACTTTATTCAGTGAGATCGATTTGCATCTGATGCGGTACAGGAGGTAGCGGTGGCCTCAAGTCCTGGACAGAGAGTGGACGTGGTTGAGATCAAGCTAGGGCATGTATACTTTCCTACTTTTACAAAAGAAGGACGCCTCTGAGCTGGATAGAAGAATTTTTTTCTTCTCTTTTTCCGAATGCTTGAGACTCGAGATGTCGTTGGAGTCGTGTCGTTATATGAGGGAACTGTCCTTTTGTTTGTACTACTTTGTGGCGTCTATTGAGGCCTGGGTCTTCTCATGCCTGTCAGCAAACAATGATTAACAGCAAGATAGGTAAACTGTTGGTTCAGCATCAAACAATCAAAGGAACAAATCCTCCAAATAAACCGAAGAGGGTAAAAAAACTATTCAGGAGACGTTGTTCAAGATAAGGTTCGGGAGGATTTCCGTTGAATTTATGAGAGGTACCTCAGACATGCCCCCTGTATCATGATGGCACTAAGCCTGACACGGAAATTCCACTCCCGTTTGGATCAAATATTCCATCCATTTTATGTAAGGTACCTTAGTTATTATACAACATCAGCTCCGGCCTCCACCGTAATCCCTTGGACCTGTATATATTCACTTGGTTTGGATCAAGATTTCTATACGGTCCAACTTCCCCCTTGTGACTCTCACTCAGGATCTGCTCCTCGGAATGGGTTTATGATGCGTCGCGTCGTAGTGACAGGCCTTGGAGCCATCACGCCCTTGGGAGTTGGCGTAAGGCAAACGTGGACTCGTCTTATTAACAACGAATGCGGAATCGTCAGCGTCGCAGATCTCGAGCCTCAGGCACGATGGACAGAGTTGACGAGCACAGTCTCCGGGTTAGTGCCCAGTGGTGATGGAGAAGGACAATGGAAGACATCGGACTGGGTCAATGCAAATGAGCAAAGACGAATGTCGAAATTTACACAATATGCCATCGCAGCTAGCGGCATGGCTCTCAAGGATTCTGGGTGGGAGCCAAAGAACGCGGAGCAGCAGGAGGCAACTGGTGTTTGCCTGGGAAGCGGTATTGGAAATCTAGATGAGATTTACGAGACCAGTTTAGTGCACCATCAAGGCGTGAGAAGCCATCCGGTCATTGTCAAACCTATGCTAAATATGTGACAGGGCTATAAGAAGGTGTCTCCGTTATTTGTCCCCAAGATTCTCATTAATATGGCCGCTGGCCATGTGGCCATGAAATACGGCTTCCAGGGCCCCAACCACACGGCTACCACGGCTTGCACAACCGGTGCACACTCAATCGGAGATGCAGCACGATTTGTCACCATGGGAGACGCCGATGTGATGGTCGCTGGAGGTTCAGAATCATGCATCCATCCCTTGACTTTCGCTGGCTTCGGCAGAGCAAGATCTCTGTCCACAGCATATAACGACGATCCCACAGCAAGCTCCCGGCCGTTCGATGCTGACCGCAATGGCTTCGTTGTTTCTGAAGGTGCTGCGGTGGTGGTTCTAGAAGAATTAGAGCACGCAAAAGCACGGGGAGCCCACGTATATGCTGAAATCAAGGGCTACGGATGCAGCGGTGATGCTCACCACATGACAGCACCGCGGGAAGATGGCCATGGCGCATATCTTGCTATGAAGAAAGCACTCAAAAGTGCAGGAATCAAGCCTTCACAGGTCGACTACATCAACGCACACGCAACAGCGACTCATGTCGGTGATGTAGCGGAAACGTCAGCCATCAAACGGATCATGCTGGGCGAAGAGGGACATCAGAAAGAGTCGGATGTCACAGTCAGCAGCACCAAGGGCGCAATTGGACATTTGCTGGGTGCTGCTGGAGCTATTGAGGCTTTGTTTTGCATCCTAGCCATTCACGAGGTATGGATGTAGCTTCCGATGCCGTGAATATTCAACTACTAATTATTCCCAGGGAGTTGTACCAGCAACATTAAACCTACAGAAGCCAGATGTTGGAGCTGCCTTTAATTTTGTGCCAAATGAAGCACAAGAAAAGACGGTTAGTGTAGCTGTATCCAATAGCTTTGGCTTTGGCGGTACAAATAGCTCATTGTTATTTTCCAAATATCAATGATGCTAATGTAAAATGTCAAATGTAAAATGTAAAATAGCTGTATACTACTGTATTTCTGCTAATCAAATTCCTCTGTATTCTCGAGTGATCGTATATATGGCACAGTAGATACAGTGCATCTCGCACCATATTACCGACAGCCGAACCAGTCACAAAATTTCAGATTCAACTTACTAGCTTAGGATCCAAGGGTCCATGACGATAACACTCCAAGTGCCTCGCATCCCGCCTTGCCCAGGCCCTTCACGCCGAATTTCCCTACTGAACATACTCTCACGATGAGCATGGCCTGCGAGACATGTAGAAGCCAGGCCCGGGCCGTCCTCCGGGCTGCAATGCGAGCCGGCGCATCACGAGCCGCTGCACCGACGACGAGGAATTTCCTTCCACCCGCTGCGGTTGTTACACGACGACATTTCAGCAACACGAGCTCGAGAAGTCTCCTCAAGGGTATTGGAAAGTCCATGGCGGAGCCGTATCGTGTGTTGGGTGCGACGGAGCAGCTTTTCAAGGCTTCAGCGAAGGCGGCGGATTATCATATTACTGAGAAGGAGAGAAAAGACGATCAGGTGCAGCTTGCGGAGGATGGTGAAGAGATTGGGCATTCTCTGAACCCTGACAGTCCCTGGCATCACAGTACGTCTCTTAATAACCTCAAAGAATGCGTCCCACGCTAACTTCCACAGCCTTCAACCTTCCTCCAACCTTCAGCACCTGGTCTCACGTAACCATGCTTCACCTCTACCTAATCAACACCCGAATACGCTGCTTCGACCGCGAGGGCTTCCAAAACTGGCAGCACCAGCTCACAGACCACTTCTTCTTCGAGTGCGAGAAGAAGATGCACATCGACCATCACATCACATCGAGCGCCCTCCGCCAGCGATACCTCAAGGACATTTTCGTTCAGTGGCGTGGTCTCCTGCTAGCATACGACGAGGGTCTCATCAAGGGCGATGCGATGCTAGCAAGCGCCATCTGGCGAAACCTGTTCAAGGGTTCTGCTGATGTGGATCCTAGATATCTTCTTGCTATCGTGGGCTGGATGAGATCGACACTGTTGCAGTTTGAGGCTGTTTCGGACAATAACCTTGCTGCGCAATTACCTGCGATTATGGCCAAGCCGGTGGATGTGTTCTGGACGAGATTGGAGACGCAACTTGGCGGACAGCAGGAGGATAGTATTCCTGCTAAGGAGGTGAAGGAAGAGACTGTATCAACAGAGGGGACAGCCAAGGTTTCAGCCAACTAGAGCGCGGAAGATGGAATATTTGTACTATCAGATGGATGTATGGGTTACATGACAAAAAAAAATAGAACGGGAGGGTTGTATGAATAGGGCATTGGATGAGTGTATTTCCTAGGCATTATAGTCGTATATGAATAATCCCCGATGGTATTTCACCTCATAAATATGTCCTTTTGTGATTATCTCTGCATGGTCAACTAATCACGCTTCTCCCACATTTGAAACTCATATTTTGTGCCAGCCTCTTCTTGGCCACCCTCTTCAGTTTCTTCACCTGTCCACTCCTGCAGGTCCTCTCTAGACTTTCTCTCCCATGATCCATCCTTCAAGTCGACAGGAAAGAAGGTATCGCAGTCAAAATCACGCTCAATACTCGTGAGAAGGATGCGTCGCGCTTCTGGCAGTCTAAGAGCGGCGTCATATATCTGCGCACCACCGATGACGAAAATTCGACCGACATCGCTATGAGTGCGAGCGTATTGAAGAGCAAGTTCAAGAGATTGGACTCTCACGGGTTCAGAGGGCTCTACCGTTTCGGGGAGCTTTGAAGGTGCGGAGCGGGATATGACAATGTTGAGACGGTCTTTGAGCGGGCGAAATTTGGTGGGGATTGAGTCCCAGGTTTTGCGGCCCATGATGACTGCGTTGATAGAGGGCGAGGGAGCCTGGTCGAGTCAGTATGGGACTCTCGTAATCTCTTCAATGAAACGACAACACAGCGATGTATAGCTGGCAAGGCAGGGAAGGTTAATATATACCTGTGGTGGCACCCGAGTTGTGACGCGAGCAAAGTACTTCATCTCTTTGCGTAGACCTTGCCAGGGCATTGTTCCATGGAGGCCAATGCCCATGTTGCGCGTAGCCGCGACTATGAGATTCAGTTCGAGAGACTGCATTGCTCAGGATGTTGGGGATGAATCTGTGAGGTTAGAGGTGGAGGTTTGATGATGCTTAAGTTGGGTGGATTTGTTTGTGTGACGGTGACGGGATGGGACTAATGACACCTGAGACATGGCACGACGATGTATCGTGTATTTATTCTACCTATTCCACTCTTCTTACGTTCGAAAGCAATAGGTCGCGCTTAGTTTCATCTGCAATAAATACGTCTTCATTGTTGGTACAGATCCAGTTCCAAGCTTATGGTTTCTTTCCGTTAATCACCAAGCTTATCACTAGGTAAATTAAGGTATCGAGTGAGAGACTGACTACCTTCACAACTTTGATGGAGGCAAAATCTCAACATCCGTGAAAGGAACTCCCAAGAACCGATAAATATGGTTAAATCTGCAAAGTTAGTTTCAGGTTTCTTGCTTCTGCAACATTGACGACTTACCTGTCACTTCCAAAGAAGGCCTCTGACTTGCCATCATCGTCGCGGGTCACAATCAACCAAGGGGCTCCAAAAGCGCCCTTCTGAACCGCTTCACCAGTGAGATCTTTGACCCTCTCCTTCATGCTCTCTCTCCCATTCATGATCTTGTCAACATCTTCATCAGAGAACAGCTTCTTGCCAGACCCGCCATCAAGCTCATCAGTTGCTTCCTTGAGAGCTGCAATGAGCTTCTCATCCTCAGCAAGATTGACATGGGGAGGCAGCCAGATCTTGTGGAAGAGGGATCGGATTGCAGCGAGATAAGTTGGCTCTGGGTAGTTCTCCTTAATAAAGTGTAGGGCGCGGAGAGGTGACACGGTCTTTGCGATGGCAACGATATCGGGCGGCGAGCCTTGATAGGGAACTCCAAGACGCTCAGCAGCGCGGAATGAATCTCTAGCAAGATACTTCCCCTTGGCCTTGAGAACCCATGGAGGGCGGTTTCCTAATCTCTGTAAGATGAAGTTGTGGTATTCGGCTCAATATTAGTAGTTAGTTACCTGATGTCTGCATAATGCCGCCCAAAAAGACAGGGATGAAGCTATGAAAGTCAGCAATTCGCTATAAGATATAGATAGCCGTGAACATACTTCACTTGTACTCCATGAGCAGCAAGCTTGCTCATGTTCTGCCTCAAGTCCGCATATCCAACATAACTGTAGAATGACACTGTTACATATCAGCGCTGTCCCGGAAATACAGATAGAAGGGCTCTCACCAATGTCTAGGTAGCAGTCGATACGTCCACCCATGTTAGCACAATACTTCTTTCTGGCGTTATTCGATGAGTAAATGACGAGATGTGTATCCGTACTTACATTTCCAAGGTGGAGGGTGCTTTATTAAACGGATCTCGGCCCCGGTCGATGTGGGGTCTTCCCCGTGCCGAGGCTCGGGGAAGGTGGATGGAGGTTGGGGTGCATCGGACTTATACCTTTCAGGACATTTGACTTGATTTGATCTATAAGCAGATCGTCAGTATTTATACAAACTCCCAAATGACAAATCTCTTAATGAAACAATCATCCACAATGGTATCTAAGAAACCTGTTGCTCTTGTTGTAGGCGCATCCAGGGGCATCGGCCGTCAAGTCGCCGTTGACCTCGCCCGCAATGGCTACGCTGGTATGTCAAGCTTCACTGAATCTATTATACTTATGAAGCTAACACCTTAAAGTTGTTGTTGCTGCAAAGACTATCAGTGATACTTCAAATCTACCAGAACCCTTTCCTCCAAACCCCAACTCTTCCGCTTCTACCATCACAACAGTTGCTCGCGAGATCACTTCTGCCGGAGGCGACGCTACTGCTTTTCAGGTCGATGTCCGCTATCCTGAGAGTATAGATGCTCTTGTATCAAATACTATCTCGGCGAGTTTACCAGATTGCTCTTCCTCTTCACTCTCCCTACTAACAATTCCAGACTTATGGCCGTCTGGATGTTCTCATCTACAACTCAGGCGCCATCTTCTGGGCTCCTGTCTCGTCGACTCCCGTAAAGCGCTTCCAACTCATGCAGCGCGTCAATCCAGAAGGACTCTATGCAACGGTTCAAGCGGTTCTTCCTCATATTTCTTCTTCGGGCCGAATAGTAGTTGTTAGCCCACCTATCTATAGTCGTTTCTTCCGTGGCAAGACAGCATATGCTATGGGCAAGGTCGGTATGAGTGTTCTTACAAAGGGTCTCGCCATGGACTTTGAGCGCGAGGGGAAGAAGGATATGGCCATCACATCGATTTGGCCAGCTGTGGTATGTTGGGTCTGTTGCCTTGGGTTTGCTTTGACAACTGACATATTAGGCCATCGAGTCGGCGGCCACAGAGAAATTTACAGCCAAAAACCCGGAGGAAGCCAACGATTTGCGAAAGGCGGCCATCTTCTCCGATGCTATCCTCGAGATTCTCAAAGCTTCTCCAAGCGTCGTGAACGGCGAGCTTCTCCTGGATGAAGACTTCCTCCGCGAACACGCAGGAATAACCGACTTCTCCAGATACAATGTGATTCCAGGTGCCTCACCACGGAGGATCATGCCTCAAAGGCTTCCAGACTTAACTGTGGCCGAGCAAGCAGACGAGGGCAACCGCTACGACAGCACAAAGGATAAACCCAAGCTATAGGATTATTGAAGATCGCTATTGTTTCAATATATGTAGGAAAAAAAAGAGACCGTTGTACAGATAGCTAATAGCACGGGGGAAATGAACCTGCGCAGCCATGATATCCTCTAGAACACACATCTAATACCTCCTTGGCCATGGAAGCTGCGTTCACCAAACTCCTAGACATGATTACAAACGTACACCCGACTCTTTGAAACCCCTCCTTTACTTTCCATTCTTTTGCCTGTCATTTTACAAAAACACGTTTCTCCTGAGATTTTCTGGCGAGCCAGCCATCAATAGGGGACCTGGCTACCCGGTCCCACTCCTTGCATGCCATCAATGTCGTCCATTACACCGTTGAACACGTGCGTGATTTGGTCAACGACTCTGCTTCGGTTCCACTCATTCCTTGTGCGCCATATAGCGTCCATGAGCTCACGGTTGATTTGTTCAAGTTGCTCGATAGTACAGCCGCTTGTCGCGTCCGTTAGGTGCTGAAGGACTGTATCTATCTCGCCTCCAGCGAAAGGTTGAGATGCGGAAGTGGATGAACCCGAGTTCCGAACCGACTGGTATTCATCAGAAGTCTGATCATTGAGGATGCTGGCCATTCCGCCTACACTTTGAGCCTTGAAACCTGATGATCGCTGTGACGGTGGACTACCAGAGATGCCCGATCCTTGCATGAGGTTACCGCCTGCCGCAGCAGCCTGAGCTTGAGAGTGCAACCAAGAGTCATCTCCAGAAGTATTGTGCCCGGCTACGAGTAGCGTGTCTGGAATGTCGACTTGGCTATCATCCTCAATACCTCGGTTCTCAGCATGGCCACCATTTGTCATTTGACTAAAGTTTGACGACTGATGAGTTGATGGATCTGAGGTTTTGGTTGTTGAAGCCTCATTGATAACAGCTGATGGTGAAACTCCTGGGGGAAGAGTAGTCACTACTGACTTCTGTGAGATCTGAGTCATGCCAGTATGAGCCACGCTGGGGTCATGAGACTTTGGTGGAGGCCCCATGTCAGACATGGCCTGCGTATCATCTTGGACACCGCTCATCTGGACATCTTCTCCCAATGAGTGAGTGAGACCATTACTCAAGGGATGTGATGAGTCCTGGCCAGAGGTGCCATGACCATTTGAAAGCGGGCTTCTTACTTGGAATCTGGCAGTTGTCCTTGATCCTGGCACGGCTTCTCCAAGAGTAACAGGGCCTTGAGAGTCGCTGTCATTCCCTCCCAGATCAGATTGCACACGGTCTATGACAGACTGCATGGCTTTTCGCTTTCTCTCTTTCTCGGTAGCATCCTTGGCGCGCTGAACTTGGCGTCTGTATAGCGCCTCCCAATCAACTTGAGAGGTTTGGTTTTCGATGCTAGCGACATCAACCTCGACGTTGCTGAGTAACTCATTGGCCTTAAGAGTTCGCTCCTTATCTCCAATATTTTTGGCGTCTCTTGCGAGAGCCTTAATGTCGAAGAGAAAGTCCTTTGGGCGGGCATAGAAGCCGTTTGACAAGCGCTCCTCGATGGTGGTTGTCTCGAGGTTATAATAACACTTCCCAGTTGTAGTATCTCTGAGAACATCGTTCTCGTACTTGTCCTTGACGATCTCATATGGTCGAAGTTGCCCAGCTTCAAGGTCCGGACGCACATAATTAGGGTCCGATTCGGCGAAAAGATAGTCAATCTGAGTTTGAGGGATGACAGGCTGCCTGAACTTCTTGTACTTTCGATTGATCTGATCCATAATGGGTTGTAGCTGAATCTTGAGAGCATTGAGAAGCTGGTGATCTTTCTTCTGTGCAGCCTTCATATCAGCCTTGGTAGGGGGCGGTGGTTCGATTGGAGGAGCCACAGGAAGCTCCTCAAGGACCCTCTTCTTCCGATTTTCAGGGTCTGGGAACTCGCGGGGTTTCTTCTTAACATATTGCAACGTTGTACTGAAATATTCCATTCGAGAATGCTACAAAAGTTAGCACAGGAGTCCCGTCCCACCAATGTCTTACTTACCAGATCAGGCTTCTCAATCTTCATTTGGTTCTTCTTTGCGAATCCAAAAAAGTCGCGAAAGAGCTCACTGGGGAGCTCTTCTCTATCGCCCTCGGCTGTCGCGAGAAGGAGAACCGGATCTGTGGGAGGAATAGATCGTAACATAGTCTTGAAAGTTGTAAGAGCAAGAGTGTTGTGTAATGCCATATACCAAGCTTCGATGTTAGGGATATAAATAACGCTAGGTTTGTGTCGCCTGACTTCCGTAAAGAGACCGACAATGACCTGCTCCATAGCCTGCCGATATTAGTCTGTAGTTCCCCATGTGAGTGCACAAACTTACTCTTCCATCGCCCAAGATGCTGGGAAGATCAAAATTCTGAACATGAACACCCTCGAAATGGTGAAGAATGGCAGAAGCAATATAACTCTGTCCCATACCGCTAACACCATATATGATGAAGCGAGGGCGGAACACTCTGGATCTTTCAAACTCTTGGTGCATGGTTTCTCTGCCAAAGCCATGATCATCGTCATCGAACTGCTCATACATGGCTTCTTGAAGAGCTGTCATCTTCTTCCTGCGAGGCAACAGGTCATCAAGAGCATTCTTAGCTTCGCTAAACTGTTTGCGCAGTAGCGGCTCTATCGATTTGGGAAGTGGTTTAGCACCAGATGTCGCTGATCGTTCAGAGGAAGGAATAAGCTTCTTGATGGACAGCATAAAGTCGGTGGCATGGACGCCAATCTTCTCAGGGTCGACCACAAGCTTCTCCTTGGAGGCGTAAATTTGGGGATAAGTTCGCTGAATGGCATTGAGAGCTGCTTCAGTACAGAGAGCTCGTAAATCAGCACCACCATAGCCCTTTGTGTTCTCGGCTAGGGAATCTTTGAACTTCTCTGATAGTCCCCAGTCTGCTGTGTGAATGTTGAGGATTGACTTTCGCCCTTCGATATCAGGCAACGGGAAGTAAAACTCTCGGTCGAATCGACCAGGTCGACGAAGAGCGGGGTCAATATTGTCAGGTCGATTGGTGGCTCCAATAATAATGACTTGACCACGACCGTCCATGCCATCCATCAATGCCAACAGGGTTGAGACAATGGAAGCATGGATCTGTTCCTGCTTGCTGGAACGAACCGGTGCAAGCCCATCAATCTCATCAAAGAAAATGATACTGGGCTGAGTTCTGCGCGCTTCCTCGAAGAGCAATCGGAGCTGTTTCTCGGCTTCACCCACCCACTTGCTCAGGGCATCGGCACCCTTACGCATGTAGAATGAGATCTTACGGCCACCGGAACCAACTGAGTTGGCCAGAGCACGAGCAAGCAGCGTTTTACCTGTTCCGGGAGGACCATGGAACAAAACACCACGAGGTGGAGTGACATGGAATCGTGTGAAGAGCTCGGGATAGAGCAAGGGAAGCTGCACCATTTCCTTCAACTGGTCGATATGTCCCTGAAGACCACCAACCTTGCTGAAGTCAACGTTCAGGTCAACACCCAGAGGGTCAGCATCCGCAAGAGCTTTGCGGTCCTTGATCTTGCCAACGTTGGGAGCGCCAGCATCAGGGTTCAGGCCAGGAACACCGGGAAGAAGCCCACCATGAGTCGCAGCTGTCGGCGTCATACCGACATTGCCAGCTACACTAGAGCGATGCACCATCTCATCGTCGCTGCTGTCTGAATCGACCCCGCCAGCTGCGCCAGTACCCCAAGGCCCATTAAGAAGGGATCCAGCTCCGCCGCCGCCTCCAAAAGGTCCAAATGTGGTGTTGAGGCTGCGTTCCCAGCCTTGACTGGCACCACCACGTCCTCGGCGCGAGCGTGATTGTGCTGCAGGAGCCTCAACTTCTTCCTCTTCAATATTAGCCGAGGTGAGAGGAGGCATGTAATAATTCACGCGTGTTCTCGCTCGCCGAGTGCTTTCCTGGTACACAATGGGCGATTCTTTCCTTGGGCGACGGCGACGAGAGCGCGAGTCCTGCCTAAGTTCTCGTGCCTCTTCATTCAGCTCGTCCAAGTCAAATTCGGGTTCCTCGTCTCCAGAGTCCCCACCACGGCGAGATCTGGCGGGTTGGGAACGTCGGCCGCGGGGAACAGGGCTATCAACGTCGTCGTCATCTTGAGGTAGGGGCTTTTCTGCACCGGAACCCTCTGCATCGTCAGATTCGTCACCTGGTTCGAAGTCACTGCTAACTTCTTGAGACTTTTTGCTCGATTTGCGGGTAAGTCGGCGCGTCTTTCTAGGTCCAGCATCCGATTCAGCTTCTTCCGGTGCTGCGGAGGCGTTGGCCCGGGATCCACGGGTTCGGCGAGTAACAGGCACATCATCCTCTTCATCATCCTCCTCCTCCTCCACCGTCTGCACAGGCGCATCTTCCCCGGGTGCATCCTGATCAGCAGCATCTAGCATTTCTTGATCAGCCACCTCTTTCTTTTCAATCTCTTCAGGATCTTGAGACAATTCGTCGGGCTGGTCGGCGTCTCTGACTTCCTTAAAGCTGCTTTCCTGTGTAGCCTCTTGAATCGTCTCGGGGGCTTTCTTGAGGCCTTTGAGCCCACGGGTAGCTCTCGTGCTCCGAGCGAATGTCTCGGGGCTTCTGCTTCGCGAATCGCGTGACGGGACGGCGTGTTTCCCAGAATTGGAAAGTTCGAGGAACTCTTCGGCTTCCTCTGTATGAGCTCGAGTAGTCCTACGAGTTGCAGGCAACTTGGAGTTGGTGAGTTTCAGCTTGACGACCCTGGATCTAGTCGACCTGGCTGGCTCCTCAACTGACTCGCCTTCAGCGTCGTCTTCTTTGACGTCTTCGTCAACTTTAATGTCCTCATCGCCTGGCTTATCAGATTCGTCGCCAGTAGCTGATGCTTCTTCTCCTTCGCTGCTTTCTGCGTAGTTGCGGGGCTGCGTAGCAGCTTTTCTGGCGCGACGACCAGCGGCATTCACAGGAGCAGCATCATCCTCTTCTTCTTCATCGTCATCGAGGAAATCGTCTTCGTTGCTATCGGAGACTTCATCCTCGTCATCGTCGATGTCCGAACCCAGGTAACCGTTCCTGCGTCGGCGACTGGGTTTTCCGCTGCGTGAATGGGAGTGCTTCTTTGTGCTTTTTCGGGGTGGTCCAGCTTCCGAAGGGTCGAAATTCTCGTCTTCGGGATCGGACTTATTGGGGTCAAAGTCCTCGAGGATTCTTTTGCGTTTGCTGACCATGGTTTTTATGGCGTTTGTGCGAAAATGTGGTGGAAGGTTATCGGCGACGGGTATAATTCGACTTTGGCGGTTCTGCACGCAAAGGGAGGTCAGCCAAGGGATGCCGACAGGGTCGCGACAGTCACAGCCCTAAGCGCGGACCTTGCATTGCATTCATCGAATCGTCGCGTTCCTTTTGATGAATTTTTTGGGGGGTAAACTCACATATATGCGCGTCTAGATATGATTTCACGTCAAAGCATGCATGGGCGCGGCCTAGGTCGCGGTTGAGCTTGTGGCGCTCAAGATCGGCGCAAAGACATCAAATAGAAAACAAGCCAAACAACCAACCCACGCAATGTCGATGATTGAGCTGGCAGATACTGATGGTATACTGGAAACAAACGCGGTCAAAATAGGAGATGGAATTCGGGGGTTTGCCGCGTGAAGTGAAGGTTTAGTTACGGATACCAAACGACAGGTTAGCAATGTAGACCCACTTTCATTCAGGCAGTTGTGGTTCTAGTCTCTGATTGGTGGGTCGCCACCAATTTCAATGTGATCGCAGTTTAATTGTAGCTTGATCTACGAAGCTCTCATGACGAGAACAAAACGACGAATTCTCAACATGGCTTGTCCAATGGATTTGGGAACTTTTTTTATTGCCAGAAAGGTCAGTTTCGGCTTCAAATTCGTTTTCCTCGCATTTTTGACCTTCCTCAAGCCCATCTGCACTCTCAATTCTTGATCATATTTTCCAACATGCTCACATATAAATTCGATCTATCCCAGCTCGTCCCCAGTAGTCAGCTTGATTTAAAGCTCGGTATCGTTGTAGGGCTGAAGACGTTGACAGCATGGTGCATGCCCCAGAGAATGTGTGCCTTACGATTTAGGCAGCACTGCACAATAGGATAAGTAAACACAACAATAGATCACACACGATCATCAACAAGATATTGAGAAGGGTCTATGACTAAATACATGCGCTTCGCCAAGTTATTGTTATTAGAAATTCGAGTTCGTGACTCTGCGCTTGGTATGTTCTTTCTGACTTATTGTATTTCATTGATTTATAGCTTATTTTAATTGCAAAGGGGAAATACACGGCATTTCTCTTAAACCTATCGTTTGAGTATAATGAACCATACCGCCATAGTCCAAACAGGTGACAGAGAATAAATAGAAATTACTCATAACATAGAGGGCGAGGGGATCGTAAGAAACCTTAGCCCTTATCTATTGGACACCTCGTATAATCAGCTTGGTCTAGATCTCTGCTCGGCTGGTGAACCGACATACCCTAGTGTTTCCAGGAATATAACGGGAATAGTAACATGTTTGCCGTAATATTCCCGGATCCTGAATGCCCTCACAGTCGGATACTCGGCCAAACATTACGCGGCCCAGGTCTTGGCTCATAATCGCCAAGACTAGCCACGCAATGCGAAGATCGTTCCGAATGCGAGGATCTTCACGATTCGTGAAACGGAAAACACGGCCTGATCAGACTTTTTTTCTTGTTGTACTTCCTACCAAATTTAGAAACAGGTTTTAATAGATGTTGTAAAGATTTGTATCGAATTCATGGACTCATTGTAGTTAATAGGTATTGTTACACAAAATGGTATCATGTCTCTTGTGGCACAGTCATTCCCACCCCGACTCCTAAAAAAGTTTCCCTAATTGCGCCTGGTTGGATGCACAATTGTCTTTAACCATACCAAAGACGCCACGCTTCCCAATCAATGAGAGTGTCCGTCCCGTACCAGCCAGTGACGATGAGTGAGTGTGAAACCACCAGCGCAGTGTTATGTTGCTTTGGCATGATTAGGCGGTCATGCTATGAGCTGGTGATACTGCAGAGCAGGGTTTCTTTGTTCTAGTTCGTATGTGCTCGTACAGCTGACACTTCAATCCTTGCCCAACATCGCCCGGGCGAGATCAGCCAGAGAAGGGCCGCCAAAGAGGAACTGGCTTGAATGGCGGCCACAGTAGGTAACATTGTTAACTGGTTGGGGAGCAGCTTTGAACCAAGAGCGGGAAGCTTTGGTAGTGGAAGATGCCGTAGATCGGGTCGAGAACTCGCTCGAGTATGAGTTTGTTCGTTGCTGAAATAGCTTTGTTAGTGGAGCCCAGGCTAAGTCTGAGTTCAGTGTCACATACCTTAGACTCCATGAGGGGAATTGGCTCAGTGCTTCGTCCACGCTGCTCCTCAGAAGAGGTTCTGGTGCGAGAGGATCCGAAAGCCATTGTGATGTTGGTAAAGTTGAAGAGTTGTATGTGGTGAATAGTTGAAGTAATTGCTCGACTGTTAAATATAGGTATCGTACTCCGTAGATGTATCGTCTATTAACCTTCAAGGAATATAGTTGTGTTCAAGGCACTCCTGGTGCAATCTAAAAGATGTTCAAGGAGAGTTTGTTTGATTATGAAGGAACTGATTGATGATGAGGATAAGATATAATCATCAGGGGGGGGAAGACTCCCTTAAATAAAAGTTCTTGTCAACAATGCTTCTGCGGCTGATCTACCCCAAGCTGTACCAAGAGCACACCAACCCTAGGTAGTTGCTACGTAGCAGATGCCGCCCTATGGAGCGACGCTAAAAATGCCTGTAGTCAGACGAAGGCTTGGCGAGCTTGGCTGTTCTTGGGTATGACGTGCCGGCTTGGATAGCTTATGGATTCCGCGGGGTCCAATTGAAGATACGATGCGACCTTGTGGCTCACCTTTGACATTGATCGCCGTGCAGGTAGCCATTCAGGTGTCAACAAGGAGTCAGTGTTGAGTACGAGTGATACGGTAAATATTACGATAGGGTTAATCGGAAAGTCGTATGATAAGGGAGTCAGACACTGCCGTGATACAGTTATTCGGCATTTATTGTGATGAGCAGTAAATAACTCGAACGTAGCCAAGTCCCTTACGTTTGCCCATCCCTTGGTTCCCCTTATCTCTTCTCCCCTCACTTCCCATCCAGCTGGATTCCAATGACAACACGTGGAGCCTATAGACGGCACTGGTCGGCCGAGATGCTGACATAACCCCGGACCGTCATCCGCCGGGTGGAGATAGTCGGAAGCACCGAAGCATCGGCACCGTTTATCCTGCCCGCCAAGAGAGAAAACAACAACCTAGTGACCACATCTCCACCAAACCCCATTTCCAGAAGCTCACTAGAAGGAATTCTATGCGTGTAAGATTGACGGTCTTGGTAATGATTCGCCCATCCGTATCAGATAATGTCGAGATAAGATCAAGGTCTGTCACACCGAACCCGGGCGTTCTCTCAGCCTTGGGCCAAGAGAACAAACTATTGCTTGGCGGGGGGCTTCTCATATCTCCGATGCAACCTCATTCTGGCTTGGTGAAGTCATGGGGAATTATCATGAGATATGCGGCTTGGGATCTCGTTGGTCAATTGAATATTGGCATTTTTAGCGTACCTATGCATTATTTTGCTGCCTGATGGCTTTTGGGGCAGATTGTCATAGCAAGCATTTCAGGGTTCCATGTCAGATGCTTAATCGTACAAGCAACTGAATCAGATCTGCACATTGGCTGAATCGGTTGCACACGTACGCAGCAGCTGTTAGCAACTACACCTGATGTCAGCCTAGCTATAGTCAAAAGTGAGTTGCCCCAAGCTCAATTTCGCCAAATAAACTCAATCATCCTACGAACCTTTGTGTCGGTACGCAATGAGCAATCAAGAGTCCAGATGCTCAAAATAGCTATGCGAGAACTTTCTCCAAGTCTAACCGAGAGATAGTGTAGGAACGTTGCATCGCGGCGTCTTCCACTACTGAGAACCTTAAACAAAAGACACGGTCTAGAGCGTAGGGCAGACTGACGAGCTGTAGCCACATAAGCCCAAGCTCTTATTTTTGGTGAGACCATTGCAAGGGATGACGATGTGGCCTTGAGCTGACAGCCACCGTTACAAGTGTCAAACGGCACTTCCCAGCGACGAGGTTATGATCCGATTGACCTTGCTTTATCAGGTTGGTCCCTTTTGGTTGATGGTTTCTAGACCCTGCGATGACTCTTCTCCAGGGACCAAGCAGTGATGAGCTCTTAGACCGTTGCGTCGTTTGCTCTAACGGCCACGCCTTCAGTTACGTCGAAAGGTTGCATCTCACAATGGTAGCATCTGCTTCATCGGTAAGAAGCTAAAGAAACCCTCGCGGGTCTCTACCAAGAAGTGTTCGTTCTCTTGGCAACATTTTCTTTCGAACTAAGTTGCCGCTCGATCCTTGGCTTTTATCGCTTTTTGACAACTTTTTGCCTTTTGGAGTATTCACGGCAATTTTGAGATCAAAGTTTCGGCCCATGATCCATCCCGACTCTGTACCTGCCTATATCAGCCCTATTTTGCGTACCGGGAGTCTCAGATCTTCGGGACGTGCTGAGAGGTGGATGTTAGTACGGCATATTTAGTTTAATATTCTTTTGTCGTACGACTTTCCTGTCTCTTTGTCATTCAGTGGAGTGAAGAGACGTGCAGGCCTCATCTGAGTAGCACCGAAGGAAACCTCCGTGAGGTAAGCATCACAATTTCTGCTATGAGGCTTCGTAATTTGGATTAACATGGCATAACTATTCTTGGCCGATGCGAGTGTCTTGTGGTTTCTTTGCTGGAACTAGATGGGTGGATATATCTGGAATGGAACTTATGAATGGTGCGAGCAATGAACAAGGAGTCACTACCAGGTATGAGCCTATTGACTGAAGTCTATCATATAATTGACGTCAGTACATGACTGAAGCTGGAGCTGGACTGAAATTCAGATGGTCGTAGCCAAATACTTCGTGGCAAATCTAACAACCATGGACAAGTCACCGCTTTTCTTGTATCTGGCGAGTTCTCCCAGCTGAACCATTCAGTGTCTTGATGTCCATCAGAGAGAAGAGCATTCCATTAAATGTCACCTACGGAGCAACGCGAGATTTGCCGTAATAGAAGTATTTAGTCTATCTCTCTCCGGGTATTTCCTCGAGTCCTTGTGAGGAAACCAGACATCGAACCAGTGAGCGGCCCAGTTGACATGCATTTCTAGGTTGCTTAGGGTGAATGAGCCAGCAGAGTTTGAATTGAGATATGACAGAGCTGATGAGCTCTGTTATTGGCTGCTTCAGCTGCTTAGCTTTCGAGCCCGTCGTTACACAACGCTCCAGAAGTGGACCTAAATCTGCACCTTGAGAAAGAGGACCACCCTGTGGGAGCAGCAGAATATCAGGCCTTGATACAAGGAATGGAAATAAAGTCAGCAAAGTTATCCTAAACTTGGCAAAGACATCCTAAGCTTAGTTAAAGATGTACTAAACTTATGTTAAGTTAACCCAAGTCTTTTTTTTATCATTCAGGATCGAGGTGCCGAGTTTTATTTCCTCCCCTAGACTGTTATATAGATACAGACAGCCTGAGGAGGGCGTCGTTGGGAGTGGACAATAATATCTTTTTGCAGACGAATAGAGTTGCCTTCTTTATCTACATGTGTTCGTATTAATTTACATGTGATTGACTATGCAATCGATGCGACGTCGTGCTATAATTCGCACGTATCGACCAGAAGCAGCGTGACATGTGAATACACTGTGTGAGAATTCATGCACATCGTTCATTTGACACAGATGTAGTACTACAGTGTTGTCAATAGCCTCAGCAGTCCAAATGTATCGCAATCGCAGCTTGTGGCATATTGTACTCCTGAAGTGATACGAACTAGTGGCATTGGCAGCTTGTTGTAAAAGGAAGTCCTTTAATTCCTGGAATGACAAGATTACAACTTTCTCGGTGTTGTTTCAAAAATGGTTACTTACTGTCTGCGTCCAGCTGATAGCGGTTTGTTGAGGTGGCAAGACCTTTGTTGAGTGACAGGAGTACACTCGCAAATAATACAAGTCATATTAGGAACGACTTCAACTACTCATGGTTATCCATTTCAGAAAAGATTCTCTATGAGACTAAAACTGGCATGGTATTATATCTGTCACTTGCTATGGCGAGTGGCTCCTGATTGATCTTGGACGGCAGGGTTGTACTACTTGCTACACTGTTTCTTCTATTACTCGTACAGACTTGGTCAAATATTCAAGGTACAAGTATACTCTAGCCATGGGACTGGGACTGGGTTTATCCCCTACAACGATACAATCCATCTATGTACACGCTGATGGGAACAATGTACTGGCTCTCAGTCGTCGCTTGTAACTTCTTTTCTATTCGGAACCTCAAGCCAAACTGTGTTTACACTTAGGTAATATCGCTCATGAGCTTCCCAGATATGAGAATTTCTTCTTCAGGAGACCTAGCCTTTCTAATAGAGCGATGCAGCTTACTAAATGAGTATGAGCGACCTCGACGGGGCAATGTATTCTCCCCAAATTGGTACTCTCGAGTAATGTTTGTCAACCAAATGAGACATCTTTCAGCGAATGAAGTTCAATACGGACCATCAAAACCTCAGACGACTTGCAACACGTTCCCACCGAGTGTCATATACAAGTGAAAGAGTCCCGACAGAATCAGGCCCAAGCTTCAAGTCCACCATGTCGAACTCCTAGCATAGAATGATACAAGACAACCATTACATGTCTCACCACTTTAACATATTGGAAATCAGGAATCGAGATTCAGTCAAATCAGTAACAGGTATAGAAGTATCAATAAGAATATGTTAGTGGAGCAAACGGCCAAATCTCCGTGGCCTTAAAAGACAAGGTAACTTCCAGCTACATCATTCCACATATAAGAGGACTGCTATCTTGACGCCAACTAGTTGAAAGGGTAGAATATACTTGTCCACCTCAATCAAATGATTCAGCACTGGTGTAAAGATTTGTAAATGTTTGGATCTCAATTGAATTGCGGGAAAGCCCTTGACATACCAATGAACAGCATCGACCTACAACATCAGTAATCATCTTGGGGGACCTTTCAAGTCTTCAAACATACTCCAACCCCTATCACCACCTCAAAGGTCACCATCTACCCTAAGCTGTGGACTGAACAACCCGCGTTGGCTGAGTGTCATCATTCTTAGGCTTAGGGTATGTCTTCTTGTCAATTGCAGCATACCCTTGTGAGAACTTATCCAACATGCTGGCAATCCACCTCTGTTCTTGCCCAGTAGCGAACTCATAGACGATCCGTATGGCGAACCCAATTCGATATGGCCCCATGGTACCTCGTCCCACAGACTCTACCGACCGCAATGTCTGTTCCACGAAGTACCGGATGGATATCTCCGAGTTAGCTCGCGGCGTCCCGCATTCGACCAGTGTCTCTTCGAGAACGAGCATGCTTGCCCAGTACCCCATGAGCAGGGACCCGGCTGCTGCCGACTTGTGTTCCAGCACTGTCTCGAACAACGAATTTGCCGGGTCGGTTGGCAGAACCTCGACCGGTCTTGGAAACTCAAGCGCGTCGAAATCGTCGAACCATCGCGCCAATCTCGCATGTCCCATGGTGGCTAGGTGGGCCAAGGCGGAGATTTTATCAGGCTCGACAAACATGCCAGCCTTGTTAGCTTCTCTCAGAAGATAAGCTCCATGCAAAACAGGCGTGAGCTGGGCCAGGTTTGCAAGGAAGCCATCACCGACACGGATGTGCTCAATTGGGGCGTCGGGAGCATAGATGAGACGTCTACCGCCATCAGACGTGACATGCCTCCATGCTGGCCTCGACAGGAACAATTGGTCCTTTCCGGGATAGAACATGTCGCCTATAGTCTGGCATGGGACCGTGTTAGTGGTGACCCCGCTAAGGTAACATTGTCAAAGCCGTTGCAAAGGGACGAAAGATCCACTCAAGGTGAAGGGTTAGGATGACAAGTCCACTTGGACGGGATGGGTGATATGTGAGATGCTATATCGCGCCATCTCAATGCAGCAATGCAGAGTAACCCTGCCGGTGACGAAACAGAGACAGGATCGAAGGCATTGTGCTCCCCAAAAAGCGATTGGTTCTTACTGAAAGACATTCGCAAGGCTCCGTCACTTGACCTAGAGATAATGCGAGTTCCTTATCCTTTACCTTATTCCTGTAGGTAGCCAAGGAGAAACGTGGGACATACAAGAATACCGCGGCATGAGAGCAGCATAGCTGCGTCCCAGCCTTCAGCGTGAGCTGCTGGTCCTCGCTGCTCCATTAGAGTTCCAATGCCTTTGGCATGTTGAATCCAAGTATCTGGGACAACAGTCCCAGCAAACAGCTATGGGGCGTAAGCTTTGAACAAAGAATAGTGGTGGCAGGAATACCTCAAAGTAGCATAAGAGAATAGCAGCGCATAGGGTCTCCGATGCCTTCCACTCTGTGGAGTGTTGCAGAGCGGCCTGTAACTCATTGAGTGCCAAGCCATATATGGTCCTGCTTTTGGCGACCAGGTCGGCATTGGAGTTTGCTTTGCCTGTCAGATGGAGAGCAAAAGAACAGATGGCCCCGTCAAGCAGAGCCCGCTTTCCTAGACGATCAATATTCAACCATGATAAGAGTATAAAGACATCGGTGGACCGAGTGTAGTTAGTGGACGACTCTATCATGTTGAGTAGCAGTGGCCCTCTTGGCAACTCCAGTCTCAGCAGGGTTGGTGAGGGCCTGACCAGAGACCATGTTTCTGAGTATGATGTAGCGATATCTGAGCCCGTTGTACTGGAAGAGGAAGTGGTCGACACCTCTTCGCTTTGGCCCAGTCGTCTACCGCGTTGACGAATCTGATGCTTCTCATCGACAAACTTCAGGCCACGAGAATAACCTGGACACTCTGCTCCATATTTGATGCAGTTGCCGCAGGACGGCTTGAGGGTATCACATTTGACCTTCCTGGTTCTGCAAAGTCGGCATCCAGTGCTTCTCGGGACACCAACCATGACAAGGTTAATCAAGGCTCACCGCCGGTTCTTAACTAATCATCTGTGCCGCTATCGGGGTCGGATCAGATCGACATGAACCCCCAGCGGTTTAACTTCCCGAAGCGGCCGGCGACGTTGAGGGATTGTGATGAATATGCTATGCTGGCGGGGAAGAGAGATGATTTGCGCTGTCGGATCGGCCCTTTAAAGAGCATCAGTTTTCGCGGGGTTTCTATGTCGTGTTATTAAGGATGTATGTATCCGTGTAGTAAGTATTTTCAGAGGCAGTGTGTGCTATTGTAGAGTTTTAAGTTAACAAACAAGGGATTCAACGCAACCTCTTCCTCCATATAGAAATCAGCCCCAGAACAGCTACTACGCCTCTCGCAAATCTGACATTGCGGATCACGCGCAGTACTGCTACCTTGAGAGGATTATGTAGTATCGAGGTCTAGTCTATTCAGCCTGTCACGAATGGACTTGTTCAAAAATCTGGAGAAACTGTGATCGAATTCCACCAGGACCACCACGATCGTGGTGTTGCATTCAATCAATCTTTCTTGTCAACGTCGATCAATTGATGTATCTGCAACATATCGTCGGCCTCCCTCTCAGAAAGCCTAGTTAGGACAACTTCACCGAAATTGAGTAATAGACAATAGCGGCCAACCGGCCCACAGGGACAGTGGACTACAGCATTGTCCGGCAATTAGCTGCGGGAATTACTCCATGGGAACGACGCTAGGAGGTTTTCAGAGACCCCTGGAAGATATCCAACTCGTCCTGAGAACTAAAATGAATTCATATCCCTGTGCAATCTATCTGAACATAGGGGAACGGCCCAATCTTGACGCAGTTGGCCGCTGTGACCCATGAGCTGAGACGTTGTTACATCCGCCCAGTAATTAAATCGCGGATGATGAGAAATTGATCTGCATTGCCCAAGCAGGTTCGCTCTTCTTTGGAGTACCGAAGAACGGTTCGCATATTAGCCTGTGCGTGTGTATTGGGTTGCGTATATCGAGCTAGAGACGCCGAATGAGGGGACGAGCACTTTAATGAGTTTTACATTAATGCGATGGCCAAGGTAGTTGTCTAAATTGTTGGTCGAACCTGTAATCTAGTCGGTCCAGATGGGCCATAGGGTTGTTGGACGGCAAGGGCGGGAGTCTGCTTGGATGGTTAATTGACGAGTTGAGGCTGATTCAAGGAGTAAACAGCCGCGACAGCCAGAGCAATGGTTTTGCAAGCTACGGTGTTAGTATGAACTCTGCTTCAGGGACCATACTCAGATTCTCCTACAAACAACTGCTCGTTAGGCTTAAAGCAGTGCTGCAATGGGATGTGTACACCAGCCTCGGCAGTCAAGACCTCATCAACACACATTTGGCCTGTTGCAGAGCCGAGATTTTGGTCCATGTCAGTTCTTTCTATCTCTGGTCAATGGAGATCTAGACAGCATGACTTGCTTCTGCTCCATGAGGTGCAGTTTCTATAGCATGGTTCAATATACAGCAATAAGCATGATGAAGCAATCTAAACTATTGTCAGAATTTAATGTGCGCGTCTCAGAATGTAGATTGAGACCCCAGTCTGCGAGCTTGTTTCAACCCTGGAAATGTCCAGGATGTCTCATCCATTGTCATTCTCTGCCTACCCCAGACCCGTAAATTGAGTCAGACAAAGACTGGTTGGTATGTAAGTGACGGTGTTTTGTCGGTGAGGACAATCCATGATCAGGTTTCTTTCTTGTCAGTGATGGTTTCTCTGTTAAAGCTTTGTGCTTTCGGTATTCATTCCCTTTCTGCGGCAAGATGAACATGCTAGAAACCTGATACTTCCAAGTTTCCGACGGGACTTTCTGGGTTTAGTAGCAATTCTGCCCACATCCATTAAGCAAAAATACACGCACAATTAAGTTCCTCAGTGGGTACGCGATTGACGACCTGCGGACCCGTTCTAAAAATACGCGGACAACTACTATTCTTGTGCACTTTGAAGAGGCGATGAGGCTGGAGTACCATATCATGTTGTCATGGAAAATTCCAGTACCATGCATGAGCTGTTATGATATAGAAACAGACGAAGCAAGGCTAAGGAGAATACCAATGATATGTAAGGGTCAGTAACTGGACTCCATGGCAGCAAGAGTCAAGCATAGGAATGTCTCTCAGGGTCAAAGTGATAGAAGATGGTGTCGTCTTGTAAAACATGTCTTGTCAAATCCTCTCCTATCAGAAGTCGAGGGCTCGTCTACGATTTCTTTTTTTTTTTTTTTTGCTTCGAGATCCACTGGACTCGCGTCTTCGGCCCATGGGGGCTCTTTTTGAAGGTCCCGCTGTGGCCCTTGAATGTACTGGACCAGTTGGACTTATCGGATGTTTGGTGTCAGATCCCACGCATGCTGCAGAAGCTACTGCAGACTGCAAGCCATGAGACACTTCTCTATGCCGACATCGAGCCAACGGCCTCGATCATATGCCAGAAGAATCCCAGAACTGCGGGCACTTGAAAAGGATGGCTGCGGCTGAAGGAATAATTGGTGTTTTCGTATCTTGCAGGGCGAACAATAAGAGTTGAGTGGCAGACAGTTGAGCGACTTAAAAAAGAAGGTCATTCAGCAGTGAGTGCGTTCACACACATCTCGACTGGGTAAGACTGTAAGATTGAGATAATATTTGTTTCTTTCTTTGAAAACGGCGAGTCACTGCCAGATTGATTACATATTTGTTAATATCGCCAGAATAGCTTCGAGAGCTGTTGGTTACTTTATGTTAAACACAACGCCAAGCGATACCAGACTGTTTGGCTCGATCTAACGTTAGCCGCTATCAATTGTCCGGCTCAAAAGTTACAACCTGAAAGAAACAGCCGAGAAAAGCCATGACCCTTTCCAGACGAGACACACACACAAGCACGAACCCCTAAAGGAGCTAAAGCGTGAAAATCAAATCGTATCTCAATGTTGATCCTCCCAACGTCTATGATGCTCATTGGTGATTGGTACGTCTGCCGTGGATCAGTTACTAAGCCAGGCTCATCCCCTGACTGTCCCTTGCTTTGATCTAATTCATGGATGTGTATGTATGTCTTGTACTGTACTGTACACGCAAGTATTTTGTGCAGCGGCCGAAAAACGTTCATACCCCTGAGTATGTATCCCGTAGTCGCTATCTGTGGTGAGGTGGTTTTTTCTCTCTTCCAAGACCCCGAAATCCGTTTCGGTCTGCTAGTTTGAGACGGCAACTGACATAGGACCGCCGACCAGCGACGACGGGACGGAAAGGAAAGAAATTCAGGGACTTCATCTCAAGCACCAATATAGCCTCGCACAGAGACAGCACCAACGTTTGAGCCCTTCCCGGTCCCGTCAGCTGGTCACTGGGCAATGCAGCAGAGGAAGCACAGGCAAAAGCCATCAAACTAGCACGGACAGGAGTTTGTTCCTGGATCAATGCTCTCTGCCTCTCTCGCGACAGCCTAGAAAGCACAACAGAACAGGGCGGGTGAGAGACAGATGAGAGACCTCGACGTGGTCACTCTACCGAGCCAGGCTCCCTGCTAGCTCAGTGCAGCGGTGACCAATGGTGGACGTACTGGCTCTTCTGGCATTGACAAGACCCGCTCAAGTCTCCTGGGAGTTGTGGGATTTTCACTTGGGGAATCCCTGGGATGGCTCCACGAGCACCTCGTGTTTAGGACGAGTGCGGGTGCATGAGAGGCATGTGTGAATATTGACCATTTCGAGATGCCAATAGCAACCAGACCAGACGGACGGAGAGAATTGGCTTACGACGTCTTGCCCCTTGTCCCCTGCATGCTGACAATACTTCATGTATCTCCAGGACTACGGAACGGTCACCAGCCTGATACGCTGTCTTTGAACGCGTGAGGTTGTGTTATTACTGTCGTGATCAAGCTGAAGACCCAAGAGCCGATGGATGTTTGAGTGAGGTAGATGGATCGCGGCTGTCACTTGCCTCTTCCTTCCTAGCAATCAATCCTCATTCAAGGCTAGGTATTTTCTGAACAGGCGTTAGATTGCAACCACACTGCTGTCACGTTCATGTCGAAAGGGTTGCATGTCCGAGATCACTCCCACGATGGGCCGCGTTGGGGTGGGAGTGTACCCGGAATTTGGGTCTTGCGCCGCTAAATTATAGGGACTCTACTGCTGTCTGTGCCCTGTAGAAAACAAACTTTGGCAGTCCGCTATAGTGAGCTTCTGCACCACGGGGTCCCTTTTCTGCAAGTCCGACTAGGACCATCCCATGCATTATTAGCGTGTGGATAACACGAGTTACGTACCCACCTGGGCTCTTGAGGTTTCTCAATCACCTCACCTCACTTTCTGAACAACAGATTGACTTCTTCACCATCTCATCTCATCGTGTCGTTGTTTCTCCTTGTTCAGGTGTCTTTTCTTCCTTTTCCTTTCTATTCTCCTCCTCATTATCGCCATCACCGTAACCCGTCGCCATTTTGGCCTTCTCTGCCCCTCGTCTCCCCGGCTCGACTTTCTCCAGATTGCCGTACCCCTTTCTCCCGGCCATCGCTTGCCCCGAATCTCCCAGAACCCTTCGAACGCTTTCGATCTTTCGATCTTGCACATTCTACATCCATCGTCTCCTGTGATCGTTTGGCCTCAGACCTCGACACTTGTAGCGTTCTATCCGCAGTTGCATTTGTTAATCCATTCGCTTCTGCTCTCTCCAGACCCTTGTGACGATTCTCGACCACTGGAAATCTTGCCTGCCCTGTCGATCATAACCCTCATCTCGCGAGCGAACTCCGTAATACTTTGTTTCGCCTCACTCGTCTACTTCACCGTTCCATTGCCCCGAACTGTCGACGACCCTCTCATGTTCCGTTACAACTAGGCCGAGATTCAAGTTGTCTGTCACGACTCTTGATCTTGTCCCCAATCTCCATTAGCATATCTCGTCTCATAGCAGAGTCAAAGTCTGCTCACGGTAATAGTGAGCTGCTTTCTCGGCACGATCAATTCCCTTTGTTTCTGGTCGCTGGCGTCCTTAATCACAGCCTCCTCATTTTCTTTCGTTTGTCATAAAGATATAACAGGAAAAAAAATAGGTAGGTGTTTATGCAAATCTCTCCTGGCTCTCTGCAGGAACAACATTAGAAGGGATATCCGAATTGTTCAACCTTTCTTTGGTCTTTGCAGGCCGCGTTTAGCGGAAACCATGCTAACATGAATCTTGGCCACAGTTGCTCTTCTGTTAAGTGCAATCATACTGCACCTCGAATCGACTTCGTCCGATCCCTTCGAACTAAAACCGAAGGTATTCAACAGGCACTCTCGTTGTCACGCTTGTTGTTGACGGCTGCTTTACTGCTCGTTATATGTCAACGCAAACTATGGCTGCTCTGGTTCAGACCTTTCCCCAGCAAACTGCAACGGTTACAATGCTCCAGACCCGACCGTCTTCTTCAACAAGCATGATACCCAATAACCAAGGCCAGGCTGGCCATCAGTATGCGGCAGCGGCTCAAGCCCCAAGATATGCTGTTCCCTCTCCCACTGGCTACCGGGGTAGTTCGACTCCTGTCCAGCAATACGCTTTCACTAGCACACCGACCCTGAACCATACACAATCTTGGCAACCGCAAGGTCAACCGACGCGGAACTATAACCACAACGCCAATTACGGCGGACGCCAGTTTAGCTCCTCAGCTACCAACGTGCAATACAATGCCATGGGCGTTGGTCAAACGGGTGCTCGTGATGATTCTGCCATTCCTCAGCGACGAAACATTGTGCCTGCCCCTCGACCTCATTCTGCCTTCCTTGCTGGCCCTACGCAACCAACCTCACCAACTTCTTCAAGCAAGGCTGCACCTGACAGGTATAGACGGTCACTTACCCCTCAACAAAACCAGCACGGGCGTTCTCAGAGCACAGCTGTCCCAGTGAATGGAATGCCTACTGCAACTCAACTCTACAATGGCCCCAATCCTGCCCGCTCGGCGATTCCAAACAGACCCAATAGCTTCTATAATGCTATGCCTGGCACATCTATGGATGATATGCAACTTCTTCAATCTCCCATGGATGAATCAAACCGATCCCGCCGTCGAAGTCTTCGTGCCGATTCTGACCTGTCGAAGCCTGCTACCCATGACAAGAGCAAAGTAGACGGAAATCCTCAAACACTGCGTGTTGTCACTAACGCTGCTGCACACTCGCGCAACGGGAGTTCTGAGAGTGTGAATTCCAGCCGCAGCAGTCACTCTCGACCATCCTCGGTAAGTTGACGATCCTTGAAACACTATCCAATCAGCAATGGGTGGTAAAACTTGAATGCTAACAGGGATGTTCTGCAGTCTGCCAACCGTAATGTGTCTGCCCCCACAGGAAACCCCTCTTCCCAGGCAAACAGCGAAATCACTTCTAAGCAAGATCACACCAAGGTCAACATCCCACCTCGAGGATCATCTTCCGATGCGATTAAACGCACTACAAACCCTTCACCTCTCTCTAGACCAGCTACCATGGCTAGCGAGGTCGCTGAAGACGGATCTTCCAATGCGTCAGGTGCGGGTAGAGTAGACTCACCCGCGGCTAAACAGCTTGCTGCTATCAAGGATAAAGGACGCAAATCCAAGAGCAAGACATCCAGACTGCGACGCGCTTTCTCATTTGGAAGCGCAGCCGATTTTCGCAATGCTGATGAGGGTGAGGGAACTGATAAGACAGAACCCTCTAAACTCCACAAGGACCCAACGGCCGACGAAGCCTACGATGCCGAACAAGCACGTATCGCGGAAGCGCAGGAGGCTGCAGGCCTCGGACACAGTATCTATGGTGGCCGATTCTTCGGTGGTTCAACCGATAACCTCTCCATCTCCTCGACAGCATCATCGGCTTCTATCATGATTCGAAAGATGGGCCGAGGCATGAAGAAGGGTGGTCGTTCTTTCGTTGGAATTTTCCGACCAAAGTCAGTGATTGGAGTTGCTCCTGCTGATGGACCTGTAAAGCCCGAGGCTAGCCAAGCTGCTGTATCGATGGTCACTGTCGAGGCTGAGACTCAACGAGTTAACGTGTCGGCCAATCCCAGACAGACAGATACCTTCCCCCATCTGGAGCGCAATTCGATCGACACCAATTTGGGTGCTGAGATTGCTGAGCGTCTTGGGAGCTCTGGAACTGATAACTCGAATTCGCGTAAGAGTATTGTCGGAGGCGACAGGGAACGTGCGGAGGTGCTTGCTGCCGTGCGCAAGGGAATTCTGAAGCGTAAGTTAACAAGGTTCGTTACAAATTCTCCTGCTAACAGTCTGTAGGCCCTGGCTCGGCCAGCCCTTCCATCCGCCCTGCTGATTCCTCTCCTGGCCTTGATCTCCCTAGCGTTCCTGCTGTCACTGATTCCCCGAACTCCAGTGCCCCTAGCACTCCCAACGACGAGTCTCAAGGCCATCGCCGAACTGGCTCGATTGCTATTGGCAGCGAAGACTACTTCATGTCCGCTTTGAGGCTACGACAGGACAGCAAGAGCGCACCAAACACTCCCCACGGATCTACCAAGCGTAACGCTACTTTCTCGCCTCGTATTGTCTTCCACGATACTTGGCCCAGCCAGGAGTACGATCGTCGCGGTGAGATTGCTACCTGCAACCGATTGACTCCCATGCTTGCGCAGCAGATCAAGGAGGAGCTGAACACCTTCAAGATGGTACGTTTTGAAATTGAGAAATCTAACGGCACACTAGGTAGTTACTAACAGGTCATAGGAGATGGAGGTTCACGAAAACTCAAAGATTTACACGCACTTTTTCTGATGATGGCAATGCCCACCACGAGGAGCGAAGCTTGTTAGCGCAGTGTTTTGTTTCCTTGACTGATACCGGAGATCAAGCCGGAATCTTGTATTGCAAGCAACCATATTAACCGCTTGGGCGTTTGGGACAGCATTGTACGGTGTTAATGGTGTTGATCACTCTAACCAGTCTCTACATGTCATGTGGAATTTAGACCAAAGAGTCATACATTTCTTTAATTTTGCTTTTCTTCATCTCTCTTTTCTTTTCATCTGGGACCGACGAGGAATGGAGCGTAATGGAAATTACATACATACATACTTCTGGGTTTGCAGCAGTGTAACCATTGAAACGGGTACACCACGTTAATTCGCAGAACATCATTTGCTAGTCTTGTCGACATGAACCAAAAAAAAAAAAAATCAATGGAATGGATACATCATTAAGTTTTAATTGTCCGGAATATTTTACCTCGCGTCGCTCTGTGAATGTTTGAGACAATACTTTACCTTGTTTTCATTGCATCAGTATAAGTGCTCAGGTTTAATTCCGAGTTGGCTTTCGAGATGTAGGCATCAGGGGCTTAACATGATGATTAATTTCGATTGCGTGTACACCTCAGATTTTGTCTGATCTTCATTTGATTCAGGGGATCGAAATCAAATTGTAGATAAGGGAAGGGTACTTGTGTACTGTACATGATTTGTGGTGTAGGTGCTTGCTTAGGTAGCACGTTTAAAGTGGCGAGACCCACTAATGGAGGTACATGAGAAGAATAAAACGGTACATGTACCTGTACCCTGTACCTATTGGACCTCTCGGAAATAAGGCTTAAGCCTCAAATGTTCCCGCGATCTCCTCAGCCACAAACATCCCCCACCCCCACATCCGGGCCGTAACATTACTCGGGGCTAAAACATTGGGAAAAAAAAATATTTTGGTGAATACAAAGCTCGTGAACACTTCCTCTAAACCACTTTGCGCCACGTCTCGTGAAACACTCTGGATCGATTAACACGTCGAGCCTGGCTCTTGAAGAGTCCGGGATACCTACATCTTTCTGTTCCAAGCCCCCGATTTGTCTGTTTCGCACAGCGCATATCTACAATGACGACCACAGAGGAGAACCCCACCAGCGCGGGGGAGCGCCCTACTAAGCTGCAAGGACGAGCATTCTACGAGTCTATCGGAAGCCCCAAGTTCATCGTTGCGCCGATGGTAGATCAGTCTGAATTTGTAAGTTATTGCTCGACATGGTAATATGTGAAGTGACTGACAAGCCAGGCCTGGCGCATGTTGACTCGAAGTTTCATTTCACCTACGGAACAAAAGAGTCTGCTTGCCTACACACCTATGCTCCACGCTCGACTCTTTTCGCAGGACGAAAAGTATCGCAAGGCACATTTCCAATCGGTTAAACCTGACGGCCAAACTCCTTGGCTTGACGGCAACCCTTCTATCGACCGACCGCTATTCGTCCAGTTCTGCGCCAACGACCCCGAAGCGCTCCTTTCTGCCGCTAAGCAAGTCGCCCCTTACTGCGACGCTGTCGACCTGAATTTAGGTTGTCCTCAAGGTATTGCGCGAAAGGGAAAGTATGGTGCGTTCCTCCAGGAAGACCAGGATCTTATCTTCCGCTTGATCAACATTTTGCACAAGGAGCTGCCTGTGCCAGTGACGGCCAAGATCCGGATCCTTGACACGAAGGAGGAAACCCTGGCATACGCGCAGAATGTCCTCAAGGCTGGCGCATCCATCCTCACTGTCCACGGCCGACGAAGGGAGCAGAAGGGACATTTAACGGGCCTGGCTGAGTGGAAGATGATCCGGTTTTTGAGAGACAGCCTACCCAAGGAGACAGTTATTTTCGCGAACGGAAACATCCTGCAGGAGGGAGATATTGAGAAGTGCCTCGAGGCTACAGGAGCTGATGGCGTGATGAGTGCCGAGGGCAACCTCAGCGACCCAGCTATATTCTCAAAGCCACCACCCGTCGGAGAGGAGGGGCGAGAGTACTGGAGAGGTAAAGATGGAAAAGGGGGTTACAGAGTCGATGCTGTGTTCAGGCGATATATGGACATCCTCCATGAACACGTTTTTGGAGAAAAGCACATTGAGCGCCGACCACTATTCATGCCTGGTGATGACACTGAATGGATGAACGAGAGCGAGACAGTTGAGAATGAGCCACCGTCTAAGAAGCGAAGAAAGGACTTAGGCAAGAAGGGCGAACAGGGCCCCAACATGTCAGCCATGCAACCCCATCTTTTCCATCTATTGCGGCACTTTGTCTCTAAGCACACTGACGTGCGAGACATGCTGGCCAAGAGCCGAGCAGGCGACATGGAAGCCTACGAGCGCGTACTATCTGCGGTGGAGCGCAAGGTTGCAGAAGGCCTCATTGAGTATGAGCGCACTAATGGTGAGAGCGTTGCGGAGACGCCATTGGCAGAGGGTGAAGAGGATCCCCCCGAGACTGAGAGCTCAGTAGGCACGCAAAGACGATGTCGAAGACCTTGGTGGGTGGTTCAACCGATTATTCGGCCTCTACCAACTGAGGCATTCAAGAAGGGAGCTTTGACTATGAGTAAGAAGGACAAGGTCAAGGCACAGGAGCAGAAACAAGAGGAGAAAGGTAAACAGGAAGATATCAAAGCTCGAGATGAGGCTTTGGCGGGATAGAATTATGATTACAATGAGTTTATATAGATGGCGTATAGGGATGAAATGCTTAGAATAGATCAAAAGATACAGCTTCTCACAATAATGATTTGGATTCCATATATGTCGTTCAAAATGAAAGGCAGAAGAGGAAGTAGAACTGAACAAAAATGAAAGACTTGAGTGTAGGAGGTGTCGTTCTAATGTCTGGAGCAAGAGTTGTAGCCCAAGGTTGTGATGTTAAGTATATACTTGGATAAACTGTTAGTATGGCTGCCTACTAACATTGTGATGCCTGTGTCTCATCTGCATTCATTCCAGATTTCCTCATGCTCGTGAATGATACTAATATGCCCACTATAGCAAGAAGACCCAAGAAGGATTAATCTATTGGACTCAGTGGAAGAACACATACATATTCGGCCTCCCTCGATGAACTTGCATGGGGCAAGCGTCTCCTTCTACATACATGCCGCCCTTTGAGGTATAAGAGCAGGCGTCTGTTCGAAAGCTGCCTTGACCTGCCCCTTATTCAACTTTCTATCATCTTGGGTCTAATTTCTCTTCCTCATAATCAGTCATCTATACAGGAACACCATCTATCCAGCAGAAGCAAGCCTTAGTTCAAGACGTTATCTGCACCACAACACCGTCCACCGTCCCATATACCAAGTTTTGTCAACCCCTGAGTCTAGACTATGGATAACATGGCAGCACTTCTACCGCACATCTGGCCTCTGCTGATGACCATGTACTCTAACACACCCAAAAGTTAGTAGAGTGTGCCCTGTACTACGGAACCTACTAATTACATATCACTTAGGTTTCCTTCCTTCCGCTTTGGGCCTGGAGTCCGATGAATAATGCTTTATTTAGAAGCGAATTTTCAGAATTCCTTAGAGCTGCTATGGTGTGTTATGGAGGGACTTTCTGCGATCAGCATGGAACTTGTCATTCACTCGAGAAACCAGGTTTCTTCATTTTTCGCAATACCGAGTTTCCATGCTCTGTTTGAGATGGCTAGGATGGGTGCCAGCAGTGACAGGACTGACTGCGGTGGGAGAAGTGTTCAGGTCTCCTACTCAACGCCAAAGTGCGTCGTAAGTGTATTTCAGTGACCCCTATAACAATTGTCACCATATCTCATAAGTCGAACGAGATCCTGAAAGTATTCTATAAGACGGTTCTTAGGGTCAACGCTGTATTATATATTTAAATTGTCGGTAACTATAGTGGCAGCAGGATTAATTGAGATATCTATGTCGATATCATAACGATCATTCGCCAATGTAATAGCACGTTTATGTCAACGATATGTAATGCATGCTGAACCTGGCGATGAGAGTGATGAGAGGGCTTACATGGTCTACGGTCCGTAATGACCAACACAACAGACCGCTTCAAACAAGAAAAGACTACCTCAAACTACTACTAGTCTTCTTTACATTACAGCACACTCTAACTATCTTTTCTAGTATGTCTTAAGATTCGACTCCTTGCTTCTCTTTTTTCGCAAAAGCTTCTTTCATTCTGCTGTCAAACCCATTGTGCCACATTCTCAATAAGGCTTGAATCTTCTCATGTCTCTCACCCTGAAGATCAAGACAAAATATACAGTTCCCCTCCTGGTTACAACAGATGCCGTACTTGCGGTAGAAGCCATCATCCCTGAAGTTGCCTCGTCCGTGATAAAAGAACTTTGATAGATGCTCAAAGTAGTCCTCAGGAATTTCATCTGTTTGCTGAAGCTCTGGAAAGGCCGTATGGATTATCTGACTAAAGAATGATGTGCCTAAGCCATAGTCAGTACGAGAGTGTCTAGTTATGATAGGCGATCTGCCTCCGATGACGGCAAAGAATACCGTAGCAAGAGTATACCCCCAGGCTTCTCGTGGCATTTGCATTGGTGAGTTTCCAATCAGAAGGAAACTTACAATAAGAGCGGTAAAGCAGATGGTGGTTAGCTCCATGATGTAGGTTTGAAAGTGTGTTATCCTACTACAAAGAAGAATAAATAAAGGGCATATAGAATCAATAGCTTACGTCATTACCTCAAACCACTCATTTCAATACAAACAAAGAACTGATTTTAGTGTTATGATGTAGCCACCAATGGGCAAGGTCTTTAACAAACAAAGCCCAGAAACTGCAGATTGATGGTAATGAAACGTCGAAGCCAAAGCATAATCAGATCTGCCAATACTTGCAGGCTTGAAGAATCTCTTATTCAGGCCAGGAGACTTTACGAAGTATATGGTTTTAAGAAGTGTTGACTCTTGTATCTCTCCGATGCAGAGGCAACTTGAGGGCACCACCTTTTGATCTCCTCTTATTTTTGGCCTATATGTTCAGATACTTAAACCTATTACCTTCTAAAACCGTCTACTTCTTCATTATACCAAAGGCACGTAAAAGACAAACCCCTTTGATTGAGCATAGAGTATGCATCCATCATATCCACAAATATCAGTTCCCAACTCAACCCTCAAAGGGATTCGTAGTCTCGACACTAGAATACTCCATATTCAAGACAGTTGAGAGTCGAGTCGCAAGCATAGTCACGTCAACGTCCAGCTTTTCCAAGCCAGCGCTTCCTAAATACAAGTCAGCCACTCTGTTGCCCTGAAACGTGCTTGATAGACATACCAACGCCAATCGCGACACCAAGAGTCATACTTCCAATACGAGCTTTAGTGTTTGTCGTCTTTGAGCCCATCATGATGATACCAATGCCAAATGCGGTGACGTTGTTGCTGGCCTTGGATGGTTCCTTGGATCCCCGGGGAGTTTCCATACTGATAAATGTGACGATTTTACCGGATGGGGAGAATAAGAGAAGCAGGATAGCTAAGTTTCTAGGATACGTTTCCAGAGGCCAACAGTATTTGTATTCATAGAAAATTCACTATTTCTTCAACCAGGGCCTCCCCCTTATGAAGCATGAAACTATTCACTTTCTCATGATGCATCCAACAAAGAACATGAAATTCACCGTTGAAGAAATTCCACGGACAATGACGCTAGGCCTCAAAAGCTTGCAATTTTGGTAGTCCCGCTGATGATGCTACTCCTTAACCTGGTCTTCTAATTATAAAAAAGTCCTATCTTTCATTATTTCCAGCTCCATATCTCCACATCGTCTTTCTCCGTCCCTTCAACTTCCTCTTCGTCCTCGCTTGATTGGTGGCGGTGACCGAGAAACACTATCGCTATAACGTCTCCTCTTTGGCGGCACAGGGCTCAAAGACCTCTTTGCTCCACGGCGCGGGGGGCTAGGTGACCGCGAGTATGAGGCTTGGCGACCATTGCGCGCATATGGGGGCGATACGCTGTCCGGCCTGGCTCTTTTTGGAGGCGGGGATCGCGAATCGTATGAAGGTGAGCGACTGTATTGCTTGCCAGCATCTCGCGGTCCATCACTGACGGAAGAGCTGTTGCGCCGATGCGAGGCTGGACCGGCATTTCCGCGCGGTCGGCCTCGTCGAGGTGGACTGCCAGAGTATGACCTTTCCCGTTTTCTCACAGGAGAAGGAGACCGGCTCTGGGAATCATATGAGCGGCTTCGCCCATCTCGAGCTGGAGGGAGCGGCGACCGTCCTTCCGAAGCGAAGGAGTTCTTGCGTCCACGTGCTTGACGTGGAGGCGTACGGGAACGACTTCGAGATGAGTATGAGGTGCTGCGAGCCCGACCCTTACCGTTTCGTGGGGCAGGGGATCGTGAGCGGCTCTCACTATCGTAACGACGTCCTCGTCGGGGAGGGCTGGCAGAGCGAGACTCGCTGCGTCCCCTTCCTCGTGCAGATACAGATCTCGAGTATGACCTTGATCGTGATGAACTGTATGAACGTCCCCGGCTTCGATCAGGAGTCCGAGAAAGAGATCTTCCTCGGTCAGCGACCTTGCGTGGTGTTCGCGATCTAGATCGAGATCGCGAGTAAGAAGAGCCTGTGTACGACGAGTAGCTTGAAACCGAATCAGAGTCTGAATCAGCCGCAGGGGGTGCAGGCAAAGCAGGTTTGGGCATGTTTTGTAGGTAAGTTCGCATCTCTTCTGTGAGAGCACCCATACCAATACTTGTAAAGTAGTTGATGGAGAATCTGATGTTGCGGGGGTTGTCCTTGGGGAAGAGGCCTTCCAAGTTGGGGCGCAGGGTTTCGTCTGTCATACGTGCCCTCAGCTTGGGCATGCCAGTTTCTTCTGCGATGAACTGAAACAGAATCTTGATAAAGATACGACTACTGGAAGTGGTCTCGTCCTCGTTCAAATGGATGACAGATAGACAGTGCCAGCCCAGGGCGTCTGAGGCAAACATGTGACCAAACAGCATCGCAATATTGCGCAATTTGTTGTTCTCGTATCGATGGATAGTGTCGTAGTACTTGGCAAAAGCCTGCTCAAACAAGTCGCACCACAGTCGGTTGATCTTGGCGAAGCGCTCGCCAATCATGCCAAAGAACTTGGTGTACGTCTTTTCTTGTGAACAGCACTCCACGATCATGGAGGGGAGTTCAGGTTCCTGGCCGGCAGGGAGGTTGATCTTCATGAGCTTGTGGACAGCTTCCTCAGGATCGGCACTGGACATGATAGTGAGATAGATAGTCCTTCGTAGATTGACCAGATCGGCATTAGACTGGTCCTTGATCTCCATGGCTTTCGTCTTCTCGTCCTCCTCGTCTTCGGACGAACTCTCGTATTCATCCTCGTCATCCTCGTCGTCGCTACCTTCGCCTAGGATTTCAGCCTTCAGCTTCTTGTACGCCTCTTCGTGCTCCTCCCACTCCGGATCGAATTTGAAAATGTTGAGTCCATCTTGCACGTCAATTTCACCCTCCAGCTCAATTCGATGTGTGATTTGATCCTCCTCTTCCACCAAGTCCAACTCCTCCTTGACAGCTGGGTTGTCCTTGAATTTGTCCTTGCGCACCTGGAACAACACTTCAATCATGTACTGTGTTCGCTTATCGATATCGGCTTCGTGCAGAATGTTTCGAAATTGGTCAAATACAGCCATGGCAATAGACGGCTGCATATCCTCCAGATATTGTCCAACCTCTCGGCAGAAACCAACCGCAATCTCAACACTGTCGTCGGTTGGCTTGTGAAGCAGGAGAAGAAGAATCTGACCGGCGAGCATTTCATGTTGAACTTGCTGGTTGATGAGATGCGCCAGGAAGGTAGTGGAGGAAAGGCAGACAGCCTTGTCGTTTCGCTTGAATCCCTTTCGGAACTGCATAACCAAACGACGAATCAGGAGCTCGCCGACCTGGGGAAGCTTGGTGTTGACGATAGCAGCCATGGCGGCATAAATCGGTGTGAACGGTAAGCTGGCAGCCTGGGCCTTCATGATTGATCGGCAAAACAAACCGCGGCCTCGGATCAGATTCTCTCCAAAAAGCTCGGGGACGATGAACTTGATGTTCGCAGTGTTGACCTTGTTGATCAGACCATTGATACTCTTTTTCAGCGCCTCCCATGCCATGCGTTGATACTCCTTGCTCGTCTTATCCGTGATCTGGGCCTGGAGCGCGCGCAGTCGAGCGGGTGGAATATATGTACCGCCGGATCGCATTGTGAGAAGCTTCTCATACTCTGCCTTTGCAGCCGCTTGTTTCTCCTCTTCGGTTCGCACAGGCGCAGCTTCTCGTTTTTGCCTGGGAGAGGCTGACCGCTGGTCTCTCGCAGGACGATATGAATCGCCATCACGCTTGTCGCTGCGATCGCGGTCCCGACGCGGGAGATCGACTTCGGCGGAAGCCATCGTCAGAAAATTATACTCGCAGTTGCAGTCGCAATCTATTCCTTCTACCGTGTCGATTGCTGCGTCCTGAAATTCGATGGCACGGGGGCGAGAGAGTTGAAGTCTTTGCGAGCCGAGAAAGATGTCGTCGCTAGCTTCGTCGCGCGCGAAGTAATGTCAAGTTTGAAAAACGATGTTCAGCCACGTTTGGAGCTCCAAGGTTATGTGGCTGTGCAATTGTGGCGCCCCACCTTTAGTCGTCACGTCTCCTGAAGCTTGTCCCTAAAGCCAACTGGGCTTTTTGACAGCAACCATTTCACCACCAAAAGATACTGCCACGACACTCCTTTATTTCTGCTTCTCGGCCTCAATCTTCATCTCTGCTCAACAAAGACTACGCTCGCTCGCTTTGCCCATCTTTGACAATGGTAAGCAGCATCACCTGTCAAGGCCTGATTTACAAGCTGTCCCCTTTACGCGGTTCAGACCGGGGCATCGTGGCAACCCCCCTCGTGGTGCTTCACCTTTACTAACATAATAATTCTTGTTACAGTTGGACAAAATCGTCGGTCTCGCCATGCTCGTGGCCGCTTCCGTCGTCTTCACCTACTACACCATCTGGACTCTTCTCATGGTAGGATGCCCCTCACTTTTCAGCTAGATGCGACTATACCCCCCTACCTTTCTACGTACACCAACTTGGGTATTGAACACATTGTCAACTAACAATTGGTTAGCCCTTTGTCGACGATGATCACCCTCTCCAGAACTTCTTCCCCCCTCGCGTTTGGGCCATTCGCATCCCCGTCATCATCATCCTCCTCGGTTCTGCGGTTGTTGGCTCATTCCTCGGCATGGTTATGATTCGTAGCAACCAGAAGAAGGCTGCGAAGGCCAAGGCTGCCGCGAAGAAGGCCAACTAGACGACGACATGTCGACTATATACTTGTAATCATTCAGTGTCTTTAAATGGCAATGTTTCGCCCAAGACCTAATCACACTATATGACTTTGGAGCTTCAGGCCAACGTCTTAATGCAGAAGAGATGAACACTACGGGAAATGGGTATCTAATCTTTTTCTATTTATAACAAGGTCTTATAACCTGCTAAACGACCGTGCTAAAGAGTGTTTCTTCCGTACAAGCAAAATGCCCACATATCAGAATCAAACTCCAACATACCGGACCAAGAGTTGGGTTGAGCGTAACTAATCATGCTTCACACGAAAGAGATACAAACTTTGCTCCATACCGCCAAACAGCCTGAGCAATGAGTTGCCATTCCAGCTTCGTATGCATATAATCAAGCAAAGCCAAGGACCTAGACGCCAACCTCAAGCGCACGTGGTCTGTCTGAGAGTTCTTCTCACACTCTCTGATCTGCAAAGTCAAGGACTTCACAGTCATCCTCAAAAAAGCCATCCTCACCTTGGCTTCCACCTTGCGCTCCACGTCGTCTCCTTGTAGTCACCACAATCTGCTCCTGGTCGCCATACTGCATCACGCGCTCCATCGCCGAAGGGGGCAATGCAATATGGTCTTCGGGGCCATCGTACTCCTCCTCAGCAACTGTTGGCAAGCCTAAATCCAGTCGAACCACTGGAATCTCCTGACCAAAAGCCCAAGCCGTCGTGTTTGAGAATTCTTTAAATGAGGTTGGTTCCACGGGTTGCCCCTTCTTCTTCTTTTTCTTGGAAGTAGTGTTTTCGTCTAGACTAGTCTCGGCTAGTATGGCTGAGACAACTTCGAGCTGATCAGCTGTTCCTCTCCGGTACTCGCAGAGAGTTACTCGTCGATCCGTGTGGAACGGTTGATAGGGTGCACTAGACTCTATCTCAGCTTGAGGGATTGATGATTCCATAGTCTGATCTGTTGCCGCAACACGAGGTCGGGGGTTCAACGTCAGCGTGTTTCCTGCATCCATATCACGGTCCGAAAGGTCGAGGATTTCATCCTGAGCTCCCAGGTCAACCATCTGTCGTACAGCTGGAGCAACCAGGTCGCTGGGTAGAATCGGCACATTGTAATCGTGATACCTGCTAGCCCGTGTGACTCGCCTGCCAGCCTGTACGCTAGATCGGCGAGTTCGACAGGAGAAACCTCGTACTAGACCGTTGCCAACCACAAAGAGTCCTTGGTGTTTTCTGCTTTTGACCCAGGTCACGCAGGATGCCGAAGGAAGGCCTGAGCTAAGCGGCAAGGATACTCGGTTTTCACCAGTATGCCGAAGCTGGTTAATGGCGGTTCCTGTCTTGCCAAGTGAACTGCTGATACTAGCAGCGATCACTCGCCCACCCATAGCCGCTGAGTCCTTTAGGCTGTTGCCAGTCACGTTCTGTACGTTACCACTGCTGCGACGAGGTCGTGAGACAAAAGGTTTCGCAGCTTGATAGGCTGCACCAAAAGCTCCAGTGGCAAAAGAAACAGCCGTGTTCGACTGCTCTGGTGTTGCGGTGCCACTTTCTTGGACAGCCTGGCGACGGCGAGGTGCAGGCCACATAAACGCACTTGAAGGCATATCAAGTAGATGAACAGTGCCGCGCTCGGTCACCATAGCTAACCGCTCCCCCTGCGATTGCGTCCAAGCGACATCGACAATGCGTGCGACAGTCATTCGCGAAAATTGTGCAATTTGACGGACCTGAGGTCCTGTGCTTGCATTTGGCGTGACAGTGGTCTGGAGAGGGGATGATCGTGTATGTTGAATACGGAACAGATCCCAGACTGTTTGCACATCGCCTTTGCTGCTAGCAGTGAACAGGGATAAAGACGATGGCGAAAATGAAAGAAAACTGCAGCCCAATGGCGGCGAGAACGTAGTAATCGGATGAATAGTAGATGAATTAGTGAGCGACTCTGCATCAACAATCGACACAAGCCCTGGGTCTTTCGCTCCAACCGGTCCGGCGGGACCATGAGTTGGAGGGAAGTTGATAGCGTCTCCACGAGGAGATCGAGTACCAGCCCAGTTCTGAGGAGGCGAGCGGGCTTGTTGAGTTTGCGTTTGGGGGCTTGACGACTTGTTCCAGTATGAATTCCAAGCTTGCAGGCCTTGCTGTCCAACCCACTTAGCGCCTTGAATGAGTTCCTGGGTCGTCTCTCGCATAATCTTATTAACGACACTATCGGAAATAGGAAGATCTACCGATGCAGAAGGCGACGGGAGCTGCGGCGGCGTCACAGTGGCGAGCCCAGGTGCTTTGCCAAGAATGGGAAGTAGTACATGAGCTCTCAATGAGACTTGTGAAGAAGGCGTCGCAGGGCAGTAAGCGATCCATCGTCCCCTAACTGCGAAAATCGGTGTTTGCGGATTTGAGCGTGGTGGCGCGGTTGAAGACTGTGTCTTATCAGCCTCCTCTGGCACCTCACCTCGGGTGCTTTGCTGGAGTCTGGTCCAGATTTTTCCGACACATGTAAAGACATGGCCATTTTGATCTTCCAATAGTTGCAAGTAGACCCAGCATTCGCCAGTAACGCCTGAGCAAACTGCAAGTGTACCTGAGTCCGCTCTAATCGTGAAAGAGCCACGGGGTGAAGGAGGCCTGAAGATTGGGTTGGTGACGGAGATTTCAGGGTTGATAGGGATCTTTGGCGCTTGAAGTAACACATCAACGAGTTGATTGGTCCTGAGAGAGTACACCTCTACGGAGGTTTGATATGAGTCGATGGTCTGACGTCCTTGGAAGCCATCCTGGTGGGTGAAGACGGATCGAGGACTTGCTGCCCCATCAAGCCTGGGGCTTGGTCCCTCGTCCTGTACAGAGCCAGGTACAGCTGAGGGTAGAACTGGACCATGCAATACCACCGCCACTAGAGGGAAGAGAGCCTTATTACTGTTGCCAAGCGTCCAAGGAAGGATCTTGGCGTGATGAACGCCCCCTCGTAGTCCCTTTAGACTGGCAACAGGTTCAAGACCTCTCTTGCCCACAGCGTACACATCCAAGCCACCTTCATACCCCGCAATGACAACATTGCTTGGACCAAATGGGAAATCGGGGCATTCGGGCAGCTTGTCGAAGCCAAAGAAATAGCCTCGTTCGCCAGCTTTCATGCCCGAGTTGTTAGTCAGGTTGAGGTCGATATCTGGTACACCATAGAAGTGTGGCTGGGGTTGATGAGGCAGAGGCGGATGGTTTCCCACCCTCGAGCCCTGGAACGGGGAGTTGACCGAACTGCGTCGGTAGGGGACACTCGGAGGTGGTGTATCTGGAGACTGATATTGGGTGTCCATCTGGAAGCTCAAAGGGCGTCGGCTGTGGTTTGGCGGGGATAGAGATGAAGGCGAGGGACTCATGAAATGACGCTGTACGGGCCATCCTTGTTGCAGCCGACCTGAGTCCTCATAAGAAGATGGTTGGGTAGGGGGTGAATCGCCCATGATACTGATCAAGTTTCCTGGAGAGCCGGCCATGCCGTTCCTAATCCATTCGTTGTTCATACTCGGTGCTGTGCTCACGGAAGCTGGAGTTGTGGACAAAGCAGCCAGCATAGGGGAGACAGCAGGGTTGACATTGTCAAGGCCAGAAGAAGGCTTAATCTCGGGCGTGTCGACGGGGGGCGTGGAAGCGACCGAAGTAGATGAGCTCTTATTATCTCCGCTACTGTTGGTATTTGTATTCACGTTATCCTTGTTGGTGTTGGCGTTACCGTTATTGACAGTGACAGTGCTATGTGACTGCGGTCAGCTAGATACCTAAAGTGGTTCATGATAGCCCAGAGGAGTCATGCGGACAGGGAGGCTCACGCGAATTTACCAGCTGTTTGCTTTGTCACGGCTGCGGCGATGCCGCCGCTTTCTCTGGCATGTTTCCTCTCCTTCTTAGAAGCTGTCGAGAGAGTCATGGTCAGCTCTCCTGTTTGTTAAAGAGGAGCGCGGTTGCGCAACCGGTTCAGAATTGGGGATCCCAATGAGTGCCAGCGGCTGATAGGTCATGCTTGGATGGAGGGGTATTAAGGTGGGAATAGAGTTCCCAGTAGAGAGGCACTTACAAGGCATATGCAGATTTGGACAAGTGTCGGAGCAGTTTCCTACCCCTAAAACTAAACGCTACGCTCGCGTTTCTGCAGAGCGGGTTTGTTATAAAAGAGGCGTCAAGTCGATTCTCTTGCAGTCGAGGTGACGCCAGCACTTGTCTAGGTTCGAAGTCTGTGTTGCTATGTATTTCGCTTCGCTCACACAGATCGAGGGTCGATTCGCAGTAGCTACTATCGGATATGGGAGGCGAAGGAAAGGAAATGCAGATTAATATCGGTTAGGGTGAGTTGAGTCGAGTTGAGTTATTATCGTGAAAGAACGGCCGAGTGCTCGAGATCGTTGGGTTAGCGGCGTAGACCAGCTCGTCGCGTCTATCAAGTTGAGTTGAGTCGATGCAATATAGAACAAATGCAGATGCAGGTACAGATGAGAAAGGGAAAGATCGTTATAGAGTTGGAAACCAAGGAAATATTCAGACGCTTTGTTGAAGTTTGTATCGTATAGTCATTCACAGTTGTAAGTGAAGGAAGAGAGCTCAAAGGACTGATGGGAGCTGGCCGAAGAGTCACTCTCTGATAGATCCCATCCCAATTAGCCCATCCATGTGTGAGGCCTAGATTCACACCTCTGTTCCAATGTGACGTGGGGTGTAATAGAGGGGTCGGGTGGCCTAGGGAGGGCAGTACCCAGGCAGTAGGACAGTGGAGGCTGGTAGTGGACATCACCACCACATGCACTGTAAGCGATAAGGAAGTGGCCCTTGTAGAGAAGGGTTGATAAGACGCCCCCTTCGACCCTCCACCTCCACCTCCACTTTCACCCGAACATCATCTTGACGGGCACATCAATGGCATTGGCGGATCTGCCACTACCCACGCCTCGGCCTGTCAGGAACCAAACCAAACAGCCCGCATTTCTAGCTCAACCGGAAGATCAAAGGTTTCTTTTTCGTACCGGGCAACTGGATAGGGAGGCATGATTGACACATCCATTGCACGCGGTTATAGCGCGCAAGCGCATACATATTACAGTTCATAATTCTGTTGACCTCGATGGTTTCTGGATAAATGACGAGACCAAATCTTTAATAGAACAAGGTCCATCCGGCCTGCGCGGGGTTGAGTTCATGCGCTGGCCAGAGAGTGTGAATGGGAGGGTACAAATCCGGAGGTTACAGCGCCTCAGTTACACCTTGAATCGGTTTTCGATTCGATACCTTGCCTTGTCATCCACCATCATAACAGGTTTGACAGGCTTCCATGATACTGGGCAGTATACTCGGCTATCTTGCAAAGGTCACAACGATGACGACTGAATCTTCGATCTTATGCAGTCCTTATTGTCTCGATACCTGTCATCATTCATCCATTCCTCTCAAGGCTCAATAGATCGTGCCCCATCCATCCGACCCAGCTAAGCCACATGATTCTACGCCGTGATCATGGGTCAGGTGAGCTATGCCATTTACGCCATCAGCATGGCCGTGCCTCTCTAATCACCAGGGGGCGACACGCTGTTATCCCAGATTTAGCACTCAAGGCAAGGGACGGTGAACCTTGGCTTAGCTCAGGAAACGCTGCACTGCTACAGTGAGGATTAGATTGGCACCTGAATGGCCTCTTGGGTGTGTCTTTAGTATTTCTATCCTTGGGTCTCCCTGCCAGAGCTCCCGTCAATCGGCGTGTGTTGATCCCAGCTTTGCCATTCGACAACGGTGTTCTTCGGCATTTGTCGATTCTACTCCGCAAAAGTCAACACCTCCCACGAGCCTATGATGACGTATCCGGTTGGGTGAAGCTGTTCACAGTTGCTCTCTGAGCGACCTGCTTGACATTGAATAACTACAGGGCTATGCACAGTTTCATTTTTGCTTGCGTCTTTTTCGGTGGTTCCGTCATCTTTGTAGAGCATGACTTTCACAGCAGATGTCCATCAGTCTGCAGCCAGACGCGGTATTGGCTAAACTTCCACTGCCCATCAACCTTCCTGACGACTGCATGTGCCGACCAAGCGGCCTCTTGGAGCCGTCCATCTGTCGTGGTAACGCTGACATCTCCCAGAATCATGCACTCATTTGAGTCGGAGAATCGCCCAGGGAAGACTTTGAGAACCGTGTGTTTGCGCTCTTTGATGTGCTTCCACATCCGACTTCGGAATTCGACCAGATCTATGGCGCTTATCAGCTCCTTGTCCCCAACAGAATGAAGATGGTGATGAAAGCATCGAAATACCTTTTGAGCCGCGCGCTTTGTCAGCGCCAATCTGCACGCTTGCGTCTTCCGTGAAAGAGTCTACCCAACGCTGATTCTCTTCAGGGTTGTCCGAGATGCGGTAGAAGTCAATCGCAAACTGTTGAAGCTCTTTGTCCTGCCATTCATCCTGGGTAGCATATAGTGGCACGTAGTTCTCGGGGACGTTCTGAACCATGGTGAGTATGTATTTTAATTTCTGCGTCTGACTTGAAGGGAACAGTTGAAGAAAATTCTTTCAGCGGTGATCAAGGACGGGAAGCCAGCTCTTTCATGATTTCTAAACTTGGGGACATATGGAGAGCATGATGCAATTGTTCTCCATCTGAGTGGATCGTCATGACTTAGGTAAACTTTCTTCGGAAACTTACCATATAGGCTTCTCTCTAACTCTTTCTAGAAGGAAACGAGGCTATTCTTTCTGTCGTTCTTCGGAGATTTTTCGACCACCCAATGTAGCCTACACACCTATGTATGTAAGAAGAGTGAGGTTGAGATGTCATATATGCTACGCTAGCAAGTGCAGATATATGATTGTCACGACAGCACCACCGACGATCAACAATAACCTCTGAGAGGTTGTATCTTCTTATGTAGAGGTGTATCTCAATGATAGGTTTGGTTGAAGTCACAGTGTAGTAATTGCAAAATCGAATAGTCGATATAAATGGTGTTCATCTGCGTATTCCTCATATTGCTCACCCTCGGGGTTTATAAAACCGTAGACTACTATTACTGTCTCGCATAATAACTCATATATTTGTGAGTGTGATAAAAGATTTAGTCACAGTTATCCCTGGACATACCTCTGTCCCATTATCACGTAAATAGACTAGCTTGTCTCTCTTAGCACAGATGTCGTCGAAGTCATAACCTGTAAAGAGGTTAAACCTGAGATACCTACCTACCTTACTTGACGTGAAGTATCCTTCCAAATAACCAGGTATTTCCCCTACAACGGCCCCAGAAAGAGAACAGATCAGGTGCGTAATTGCTTGTCGTAACACCAGACGGACTGACTAAACACTACTATTATTACTGTTAAACCTTGAATGTGGTTGACATAATTAATTAGTAGTCCTTTCCATTGGCATGACTGAAAGTCACATACTGCACGTACATGCCTGGTAGATACTTAGTAAATCACCTATAGCTCTAACAGGGAATAGAGCCTTAATTCCATCTTTCTTCCTTTTCAACCAGAAAATTCCGCCCAGACTGACAGTCTGTAGATTTGGGAAAGAGCTGCTTCCCATTCAGCAAGATAAGGTACTTCATAACTTAAAGACATAGTTTTGAAGCAGGCACTCTCTGAACTCAAAAATTTCCATCCGCCACAACTATCAACCACAACACCAAGACTCAAAATCGCGATATCAACCAAAAAGACACCCAAGAGCTCCCGAGTGCAAAGGAAGATGTTGAATGCGTAATCAGGGAATCGAACCCTGGGCTCCCCGACGCTGCTCGAATGGCAACGGAGAATTTTACCACTAAACCAATTACGCTTTGTTGAAGAAATATGTTAGTATTGAGTCCTATGGAGTCTGGATGAACACCATTGACGAGAAAATCGTCCCGTCGAATGTGTGTTGTCGACGACGACTACATTCAAGCATGATTCTATATAAACAGCAGGGTATTATCTCCGAGAGCTCAAAACGAGCCCAAAAACATTGAGATCCATCCTCCATCGTACGCCATCCCCACTGGTTCTCATGGACCCCAGGACCCCCCGTTGTCATCACGACTGCCTACTTCTTGACACCACGGGCGCTGACCTCGCCCTTCTCTCCAATGTTGAGCTTAATTCGGCATTCGGGACAGTACCACTTAGTCGTTCGGGCAGGTACCTCTTCGAGGCCGACACATTCGAGGTGAAACCATTCCTGCTTACACTGCTGGTTTGTCAGTTTTATGTCTGCTTGCTTCTTGCGTGCCGTTGAGGAAGAAAGGTAGGTATTTGAGGCGGTAGAGTCGCTTACGTAGTCGGCATTTTCGCAAGCAATCATTGTGCCAAAGCTGACTCTGTTACAGAGACAATACCTCGGCTCGTCTGGGTCAATCGGGTTCCCATCATCGTCAACATCCTCCAGCTCGACCTCGACGGACCCCTTGTCTTTCCTTGCGCGAGCCTTCCTCTTCGGTGGCGCCTTTCGTTTACCCACAGCGCTGTTACCGCCGCTTTTGGTGGTGCTAACAATTCCAGGAGCAGGCCGTTTGGTTCGCTTCGGTGGTCGAGGCTCAGGAGCAGGTGTGTTGCGGGCGGTGCTCGCTCGTCGTGGTCGATCCGCAGCTAACGAAGGCTGTGGCTCTTGACTCGCAGCTTTACCTCGAGAGCTGGGCCGGCGTATAGCGAGACCTTCGGGGCCAGCAGTCAATCCAGGAGTAGGCGCCCGAGAAGGGACTTGTTTGTTTGCTGTCTTGCTTGCTGCTTCGTGAGCAATTTGAGAGAGTGACGGTGGAGGAGGGGGAAGGGGGGATGTTGGGGGAGCAAGAGCAATTTGTACATGTTGGAGCTGAGGTGCCGGGGACGAGTTCTGCTCAGTTTTGAGAGGTTCCTCTTCAGATATCTCCGGAATTGGCGGGATCACTTGAGGCGGAGGTAATTCTGCTTGCTGCTGTGCCTGCTGGGTTCGCTTCGCGGCCTCACCTCGGGTCTCTCTTTTACTATTCTCTCTCACTGGAGGGAGCACAGGAGTCACAGACTTTCTAGTTTCTGTCAATGGTAGAGGAACTGGAGTCTGTTGAGGGGGTTTGGAAGGTCCTGTAGCAGACGCTGTAGCTGGAGTTGGTGTTGGAGACTTTACCGACCCTCTTGTGGTCCTGCCAGGAATAGGTATGGGAACGGGCGTTTGTGTGTGTTGCGCCGCAGCCAGACCGCTGGGGGCTGTAGGTGCGGATAATGCTTGCTCAGGACTTGGGCCCTTATTCAAAGTAAGCTGAGGAGGCGGTGGGACTGGCGTTTCGGTTTTGGCTCGCTTGGCCTGAGGCCGTAGGGACTGGCTTTCCGTCTTTTCAGCACTCTCGTTGCTGTTGTTGGGTTCACCCGGCTCTGGTTCCCTTTTTCGTTTGGTCGACCGCGATGCAGCTCTGGTTTTTGCGGGCTTTGGAGTCTCTTTGGGGGTCTCAGATGTTGGTGTTTTTGGAGTTGATTGATTTCCATTGCTGTTGTTGCTGTTGCTTTTGTTACCGTTCCCGAGAAAAACTTTTGCAGCCTCGTTCATCTTCCTAGCAGATTCCTCTGCTTCCTCTGCAGCCATCTTTGCAAGATTGTCCCTCTTCAGTTTCTTGGCCTCGTTTAGTTTCATGCCCCTGTTGACGGTTGGGACCTCTTCAGCCTCGAGTACCTCGACACTCATGGCGCCGGCCGGAAGTTGTTTCTCCCCAGATTCGGAGTCTACAACCGGCTTGGGGATTGGGGGTTCGAAGGACTCTCCTTCATCTTCGGCCTTTTTTTTGGCCTCATGATATGCATCGGGACCACGTCCTAGAGCTTTGAGCTCGCGAGCGATCATGGTCTCGCTGGGAGTCCATGTTGCATTCTTCTTCATACGTTTCCGCAACTTGGCCAATTCATACTGAGTGAGCTGTAGCCATGGGGCATCAGGACTGCCCACAACGGCATCTTCAGGCGGAGGCTGAAGTAGAGCGGCGTTGTTAGCGGCAGCGGCTTGGCTCAGAGCTGGCGTAGCATATGTGACTGGACGAGCAAGCCGGTTTGGCGTCTTGGGTGGTTTAGTAGTAACGACCTTGATTCGCGCCCCAGGGGCAGGCGTTCTTCGGTTTGGTGCGGGCGTATCAGAGTCTTCATCTGAGCTTACTTCGCTTTCATCGGTGTACGAGTCATAGTCAAGATCGTAAGGCGCCTGTATCTCGCCAGGTACAATAATTCTAGGAACTTGTGGACGGCGAGGCTTCTGGCCATCACCGGTAGCTTTATTCGGCGCCTTGCTCCTTGCTAATTGTGGTGACTTTGATTGAACAGGACTCTTGGGCTCTTCTGCTGGATAGTTGTCTCTCATCTTCCGTAGTTTGGAGAGTAAAACTTTGGCCTTGGCGTAGTGCCGATTTATGTTCTCAGACATTCTGATGGCTTCAGCATGGGCGAAAGTGCGAGAGTTGATGGCTTGCTCCAGCTGTTCAGAGATATCTGCCCTCAGTTGAACCGGCGCCGGGCGCTCCTCTTGGGGAAGTGTTGGTAACCGGCCCCATATTGCTGTCAAATCGTGAACCTTGTGGGAAGCGTTCGCATAGGTCTGGTCGAGTTGGCCGATAAGGGTAAGGGATCGCACGATATCGGAAGGCAAGTAATCGGTGAAATCGAGGAAGTCTGTCACAGTTGTCTGGGCATCAGGATCCACGCGCACTTCCATAGATGCGAGACTGTCGATGCGCTCAAGCGAAGGCGCTTTTAGAGGTAAAGTCCGGGTCGTTGGAGAGATGGCCTCCATGTTTGTGTCGCCATCGAGATCTGTTACTTCACCCATCATCGCAATCTGGGTTTGACGGGCCCAAAGGAAAAAGGACAAGGGCGATCGTGTGTAAAGCGCAAAGCAGGACGTTATAGTGATGGATATTCTGGTGAAGCCATTTGTCGATGTGGGTTGCGCGTCTTGAGCTAACGCGACGGGAGCTCGTTGGCGACGTCAATAGTGGTCTTGGTGCGCTTGTCCCAAAAAGACTTAGCCCCACATGATCACCCCGCGAAGCTGACTCATCACTTTTAGGTGCTGTAAGTTCAAGATGCCAGCCTATCTATGCCAGGCTGCACTGCAACTTAAACTTCCAGCTGTTGGAAATAATTTTGCGCTTTTGCGATTTGGAATTTGCGCATATGCGATTAGAAAACCTACTGTGTGCTTCCATTGTCTAGTCGGAGCCCAAGGCGTCCCCGTGATTTAGCGGAAAGCCTTGCCGAAGGAGTCATGATAGATCATGGAACCTCTAGCGCAGCTCTGAGTATGCCTTGGCCGTGGAAACTTAGAGTCACCTTGAAACTCGGCAACACTTGTACCGATCACCGAAGGTGATTTACAAAGATGCCTTGTTTTCATGGGAGATCATTACCTGGGTATTGGCAGTTTTCAAGCTGAGTGGGCTCCAATACCGCAATTACAAAACTCAGAGGTGACTGAAAAGCCCCGAGGTCAGTGAGCAGAGGCTTACGGGTCATGTTCACGAGAACTTCAAAGGCATTTCTTTGGTCCTTGTAACTGTATATTCCAGTCTAAATATCTCTTGTTACAATCTCGTCCTTGTGAAAGACTTCCCCCTCTAGATAGAACTGAATCTATGATGATCTAACTCATGTATCCAAACGCCAAGCAGCACGACCAAAACACATCCCCAAAAGTAAACCCAAGACACAATTTCCAATCTGGTAATACAAACAGTCCCAATCGTAGTCTTCTGGCCATGTAAGTGCCTCCCCATTCACAATTCCATCACATCATAACACCCAGTTACCAGTCCCAGTCGGGCTCAGTCTCCCTCATCATGACAGCTCCGGCCACTTGCTCAGACTCTGTAACATAGTAGCTTGAGTCGCCTCCGATCAATGTCAGAGTTCCGTAGACAATAAGGCGTCGGCATTTCCTTTCTCCTGTTAGTTGAGCCCGGGCCATAGCTATAAGTATACCTACAATTGTCCTGTGATGCTCACGTTTCCATAAATCTCCAAGTCTGTGGCCTCGAGCGTTCCCACGACTCGAAGCTTTCCACAGCCCTTGATCTTGTCGTTGGCAACGGTGTATCCGTTCACCAAGATATTTCCATAGGCCTTGACCTTGCCACTGTTTCTTGGTCAGTCGCAGACCACACTCAGGAGAATGGTCATACTTACTCGCATCTGATGCTTCCGTTCAGACCAAGGCTTCCATAGGCATCGACCTTCTCTCGAACAATTACATCGCCGTTGAGGCTGATGCTGCTTCCAGACTTGACGGATCCAACAACCTCAATGGGTCCGTTGAGATCGATCTCGTGGTCGCTCTTGATGCTTCGAGATCTCTTGAAAGCTGGGGGGCTAGCGTAAGAGGTAGTGTTGTAGTAGCTAGCCATGTTCAAGACTTTCGGGTCTGTTTCTTTCTTTCTGCTGTTCTCGCAGAAGATTTCAATTATTGTTATGGTGGTAGTGATTGTAAGATGTTGTGCAAAGATGTGAGTGAGTGAAGATGGAATTGTGAAATACTGTCCTTAGGAACAAGGACGTTCTTCTTATACTTCATGTTTTCAACCCGTTTGCGCAAAGAGGTTGAAACTACACATAGGCACACTGGAGCCTCAAGAGACTCACGTCCATACAAACAAGCCCTTGCTATGTTAGCCCCAGGCATAAGGCATATCTTGCAGCACGATATGGGACCCTTATTACTCAAGCCAGGCACGGGACCCGTAGATGGATACCGAGATGCCGGGCTCTGCAGCAAAAAGGCGTGACGCCTTATGCAGGTTGGAGCAATAGAGTAGAGGCTTATCGGGCTAGCCAATGGAGATATGCAGGTCTAGAAAGGGATGGGAGGACTAGCAGTAGTTTGTGATTCATCCTGAACCTACCTACCTACACCGGGTGACCGGGCTATCAGACTCTTGATTGGCATTTCAACTTTACCGTGATTGATTCGTCCATTCCAGGATAACCATACTCTTGTACTGTTTCTTTCTCTCTGAAATTGACATGATTACCATATTGATCGAGCTCATGAGCCTGGAAGAGACACTCGAGGCACTCTTTGTGGAGTCCCCAGCCTACTTAGGTAGAAATGTCTAACAACAGGGGTGTATCAAGTCGTCCTATATCCAGGACCGAGACTAGGACCAACGCCTCATTCTATCCCAAGAACACCACCATTTCACAATCTCGACAATGAACCACGAATGACTAACTTCGTTTCTTGCATTCACATGCCCAATGCGTCATAAAAGGCCCAGAAATTAGGGAGCCAGCTCGGCAGGGCCTGTAAGCTTAGGACTGGGTGTTTGCCTGGGGAGACCGAATTGTCGATCAGTCTGCATCCGATTCTGCTGCCTTGATTCCCGGGCGTAGTCTAGTGTACCGTATTGTATCGCGCTGCAGGCATTTTTAACGTTGAAACCCTTGTTCTCGTTAAGAATCGCCCGAGGCTGTACAGTCTCTTAGTTCCGTTAGTCTGCATTGACTTGTCCCCAGTTGGATCTGCGCCTCAGCCCTATGACTGACCTCTTCTTGTTGTTAATTCGCTGATGCTATAGTATCCCCGTTTAGAGGCGCACACCACCCTGTTTCCTTCTAGAAGACGCCAAGCCGTTGCCCAGGATGCCCCGTCGTTGCCTAATAATCAGTCAAGGCACCTATGCGATATCTCGACAGTCTCAGCTGCGATGAGTTCAGTGTTTCATATCTGCCTAAATATCTCTTTGTAGGACATGGATCGACGACTTTGGAGAAGAACTCTTAGAAATGGTATTCATACGATAGCAAACTAACAAAAAAACCCTAGTAAAATTACATTACATAGAAAAAAAGGCACACCCATGGTCACTTGACAACGAATTCAACATCGTCAAGTAACCACGCCCTGAATCCTTCTGACTCCGATCGATAAATGAAACCGGGGTATTAATCCCTCCATCTCAAATCAAGGATGTTCTCGACACCCTTCCCTTGCTCCCCACCAAGTTCGTCTTTGTAAGGCTGATATAGCCTTCTAGAACATGGCGTCTCAGTCATTTAATCTCCGCCCACAAAACCGAGGCCAATGCCGCTGCAGATGGCAGCAAAGGCCCAGACGCCCGCATACACGGCAGCTCCAGCGGCATCGACACGATACAAGGTCTTGGACGAGGCGAGGAACGTGTTTACTGCAGTGACAAGGGCAACGACAATTGTTCGACGAATAACAACCTTGGTCTTGACAGTGTAACCCCACACATTCCACCAAACGGTCTCTCCGAGAGATGCAGCCACGGGATCAAACTCGTTAAGCTTGTCATCCTCCTTGGCACGTGCTGTCGTGGCGAAAGGCGCGAAGATGAATGTGCTAGCGGCGATGCCGAACAGGGTCGTCACGGGAAGAATGGCAGCGTATGAAGCATTGTAGGCGGGCTCCAATGTCGGCACTCCTGAGTAGTTGACAACCAGAATACGAGGCAGAATGAATCGTAGCGACAGGACGAGGACAACGGTGTAGATGCCCGTTGACAGAGCGGCCGTGTACGTCTGGAGGGGAAGATCGAGAAGCTCGCGGTTGGGCAGGCCTGCAGCGGCGGCAGCTGAAGGTGTATGGACAGTAGAGAGCGGGCGAAGCAGGAAGAAAGGCACAGCGATTGAGAGAACGTCAATAGCAAGAGCCGAAGCCGAAATAGTCCAGCTGAGCTCATAGAAGGTCGAGAGGAGGTAGTACTGTTCAGCAGTCAGTTTTTTGCTGGTCCATATTTTGCGACGGGTGGAGTCAACTGACGTGAGGGCCATGGGCGAGAAGATTCAGCATCGCAACATCCAGGCTGTCCAGCTTGCCATACCATCCCAACGTCAACTCAATCCTAGCATCACCATTAGTATGCCTTCCTATTCCCAAGTTTATCCGACTCACACTCTCCATCCAGCAAGAAGCGAAACCTCTGCCCAGGTATCCTGGCTTCGGCTCAGAGCAGCAAGCTCGCCGTTGGTAAGCTCGCCCAGCAAGCTGTATCCAAGCGAAGCCATCGCAAAGCTTGTCGCAACAGCGATAGGGAACTGCGCCTGGTGGGGGACCACCTCGCGAAAGGTGCGCGGGGGACGTTGGACCTCCTTTGGCGATGACGGAATTGTCGTCAAGGCTGTGTCATCATCGCTAGCCGCGGCGCTTCGTCGCGAAGTCATGGTTTGCGAGTTGAGACACACACGCCACTTGTCTAGGACAAATATAGACTAGATATGAGAGCGTCGCGATGGAGAGACAGCAGGGCGCTGATAGTTGGTGATGTTTATGTATCCGAAGTACCACGTAGTCAGGTATTTCGTGTGCGTCAGGGAATATAGTGACAGCTGGAGCGACAGAGTGGGGGTGTTCCAATGGATGTGACGTTGACGTCGTTCCCGTCGTCGTCAAGGGTAACTGACTTCATTTTCTCCACACTCAGAACTAGGATGACATTGGGTTAGTCACGAAGGGGAGACAAGAAAAACTTGGGAGCTTCAGGCAAGGTGAGTAAATAAACCGGGACAAATTAGTAGATAATCGTAGCACACAAGACCGGTTAATTTCGACACCCTCACTTGGTGGTGGAAGTTTTCTTGTCCCCTGATGGCCGCTTCACCAGCCGACTAAGATGAATTTTCTTCCTCCTCAAGATGATGAGCTTCTCGTTCTCTTTTTCTTTTTCCTTTTTTGCAATTGAAGATCTATCATTCGCACTTCAATCAGGCAAGGTCAAGAGAAGGAAGCTCATCACTTTCTCACATCTTGCTATCTCCCTTCCTTCAAGAGTCCTCTAACAGAAGGGCTTGCATCATCTTCTTCTGCTCCGTTGTGACTTTGAACTGCGCGATGTCTCATCACCTTTCTCATTCTTCTCGATTGATGCTTCTTCATTCCTATTCACATCTCATGGTGATTCAATGTTAGAACACGACAATGTGATTCTCAATATTTGATATCCATTTGATAGATAGGTATTTATTTGGGTGCCAACTCGACGCCTATCCGAATCCTCACTTTAACCTCGTGGCAATGCAATCTCATCTAGCTCCTCATATCCCCAAAATAACCTGGGCGAAGCAAAGAAGGGCCTTTCCAACTCATCGGTGCTAAAGATCCGTGGCGGAGCTTGGTCCACCTCAACCAACACGCTGTATAGGTATGTGTACATATAAATAAGAAGGAATAACGTATATGTCCATCGACGTCATCCCATATATAATCCAACTCCAGAGCCAACATGCCCGACCCAAGAGATATACTCCGTCCCAATCGTTAACCCATTAATGATGCATACAAAATCTTTCATTCCTCCATGCGACCAAAAACACCGTCGTCATCATCTTCACTACGACCGCGCGAACGCATCTCGAAGTCGTCGTCATCCATGACCGAATCACCGCTACCTTCCATTCTGACGTCGTCGCTGGGGCGTCTCATCTCACCACGAGTGAAGCTCTCAGGCTGTCGACTTGGAAAGCTGTTAATGAAGCTTGCAGACAGAGAAGCTGCCTGATCCAGGTATTGAGCTGGCAGCGGGGGAACGGGAGGAGCGTCAGCAGGAACCATGGCAGGTCGGGATCCGTTGTTGCTACCAAAACTGCAGCTCAGAAGTTCAACTGCAGCAGCCAGGTCCCGATCGTCCTCGCCCGTAGCGTTACGCCCGGAAGATCCTGGGCGGTGTTCATGGCTTGGCTGGCGGTAGTGACCAAATCCTGAACCGTACGGCACACTTCTTGCTCCAAAGGAAGCAGCCGAAGCAGACTGGAAGCTTGTCGCGTATCCGCCATTGCTGCTGAAGCGCTTGTTTCGGTACGAAGTGCCGTCAACATTGACACCTTCGGCGAACGGAGGTGGGGTTGTGTCGGCAGAGCTTTGTCGCTCAGCGGGATCAGAGTATCCAGACGCAGCAGGTGAGGATGAACCAGCTTCACTCTGGAAGTCCTTGGTAGACTCGGGGGGAGTGTCAGCGCTGTTTTCAACGCCGTTCATGGTTACCAGAACAGAAGCAGCCTCAAGCAGTTGAACCTGCTGATGCTTGGAAATGAGCAGCTTTGAGGTCAAAGCCCACTCAGGTGTATGTTCCCACCTAGACACAGTCAGTGACACCGATCATGGATACGAAACGTTGCACGCCAAAAACAGCTCTCATCTCAAGATAAGAGCAGTTGTGCTGGGGCAAGTCATTGGGAGGAGGGGGACCAACAAGTGCTTAGTCAAGCAACTGCTATGCTTGTAGCCTTTACCGCACTTGTCGCAGCGAACCTCAACCCTGTTGCTCTTCTTACTCTCTTTGAGAGTCTGGCCATCACTGGCACGGCGTTGACGAGCCTTCTGGAACTTGGTAGTTCCCTCGTCAGCCGAGCCCTCATTCACATCGTCCTCAATGGCGCTACCATTGAGTTCTTGCTTCGTTTCGGGTATCGACTTGTGATTCGGGAGACTAGCAGGAGGAGAGGGAAGGCTGCCGACGAGGGCAGCCCGGGCAGCAGCGCTCTTGGACATCCTACGTCCACCGCTACCGATGGGCAAGGCGGAAGAACGCTCACTTTCCCGAAGAGCGGCGGCGATCGCGGTCACATTGGTATTCGGGTTGGTGACAGACTTGCGTCGAGTCACTCGGTGGTTGGCGTTCAGAGCACCTGTTAGCAGCGAGTGCGAGCTCGTCCGAGCGTGGGATTGACGGCCGGGCAGGGCCGACGATGTGGACGACATCGGAGAACGATTCTGAGTCAATGGCCTCGAGGACTGCTGCATTTCCTGAAATGGATGAAGGAGATCAGCAAATCTGGGCCTTGGAAGGTTGTTCTGCCATCTGGCAGGTCGTGCACGGAGAGATCATGACAGGGCAAGATCGGGGTTTGAGGTAGGGCTCGGGTCGGTTTCCCTCCGAGGAGTGAGGGCAGCGTACTTTGGATGAGGCCATTGCCGGCGACTTGGGATGGATGTTCAGGATTCGAACGACTTCAGTCGTGTCGATCTCGAACTATGTGTTTGGATTGGTGTTGTTAGTTACTCTTGGGCTTGAAGTTTTGTAAAGTGAGGTTGTCAAGTGTCAAGTGTTGAGGAAGGAGAAGTAAAGTCTCAGAGACAAACGAGAAATAATATTTTGGGAGACCAGCCAAGGTGTGTGGCAGAAGGTGCGGGGGAGTGTATCTTGGCTCTGAATAGATGGCTGTGTGATTTTATCACCTCGCTAGTACCCATTGAGGAATCACTGAACATGACCTTGGCCTTGGAAGTATGAGAGGGGCCTCCCTCTATGGCTCTACCTGAATGAACCAAATAGCCAAACAAGCCTGGAGCGGCCACCGGTTCCAACGCCTTCTCCCCCAGGCCCAGGGGCATCCATCCATTCAATGGCGACAGGTGGAGAGTGTAAGACGAGCCAATTGGTTGGTTCTGTTGCCCGAACTGAGTTGCAGCAAGGAAGAGGAGTGGAAGAGCGCCTGACCTTGGGGGCGTGTCCTGTGTAAATAGTGGGTGTACGGAACTGGCCAGAGAGAACGTCGCAATCGGACGGCAAACAGGGGCTGAGCCATCTTCCCCCTGTTGTCGACCTGAATAGATAGATATGTGAGAAGGAGATACGACACGATAGTGCCTGACTCCTTTTATGAAGAGGAAGTTGCAAAGGCATAAACTTCATTCTTGACAATCTGGTACCAACCATCGACCAGCGAGAAACAGCGACGGGATAAGGTACCTTGGACCACGGGCGGAAATCCGAGGTACGTATCCCCTCATTCCCCTCCTCGTGGTGCATGAGGCGCTGTGCTTTGCGCTGTGCCCATGATTGGATCCTTGGATAGGCTTTTCTCGATAAGGTATGAAATGGGTGATAGTTCTCTTTGTGCACCATCATAAAAAGAAGTGCAGACGTGCCAGGGTCCTCTTGTCCGCTGCACAACGTTGTAGCCAGGGGATGAAACTAACCTTTTCCCTGGAGCAGCTGTATGCATCTCAACTCATCAGGTCCTTCTGGCCTGGACAAACGTTGCCGGCCGAGATGGAAGAAGAGTTCGGCGGGAGCATGTCAACCAAGTGCGATAGCAAGGGAGACGTGCCCGGTCGCGTTCTCATCGTCCGTTTTTCTTGTTGGGAATCATCAGCAGTCAAATCGCCTCTGCCACGGACGATTCTGGGCTGATTCGTCACCCGACACGTCCATGTTCTCATACTCTCGTCGTACATAATACAGTACACGATTTTGCACAGCTCACTCACTCACAGCACAGCACTAGAACTTGCTGCCTGCTTTGGCTACTCGCTCTCCATTTCCCCAACTTCCGAGACGGGTAGAGTGGACAGTGGCCCCGTGACCTAGCCTGGCGAGGCCATCCGACGTCCGCTCCAGGCTTAATCGAGATGGGCAATGAAAGCTCGCACTGGGCGGAGGGGGTGTTGATGAAATGAACGAGGGAGGACTGATTTGGAGATGGACATGGAGTGGAGTGGTGTTGAAGCCTGGGGAATCGAAAGAGGGCTGTACACTCGTACGGTGTGTCTCCGTACTGTACAGCAAAACCGCGCTGGCTCTCATTCACTTCGCTGAAGCCAGCGAAGCCTGGCTAGAAGGCGATGGAGACTACTTGAGACTTCAATTCCAAGACTTGTGCGACAAAAATATTCAGGATATCTTAGGATTATCATGGGGATATTTAATACACCTAATGGACTATTTGCATAGAATATATTTTACCCTGGTTCATGGTCTTAGTTAGAAGAGGGCTGCTCGAGGTGTCTCAATACGCGAGCTACTTTTGACCATCGAAAACAATAGTTCGATGCATGTCGATAGCATACCTGGAATTTAAATGACAGACAGTACAGTACGTTTCCATGCGGTGATAGCGAACGTGTCTCAGATTCTGCTTTCAAGGTCCAGGTGTCCTTCGCGGTCCTTGATTTGATTCGAGAATTGTTTAGCTTTTCTTCATCTCGACCCAGTGACCGACTCATCTTGCATCGGATATTTTAGAAGCGAGCCGAGAATGTTAACCGAGAATCTTACTCGTAGGGATCGATTTGCCCTGCATCGAAACTTTTACTGCTTCATGGAATAAGCTCTTCCGTCTTCTTGTGGCTTGAGGTCCCCCACGATACAATGAAAGCCTCGATTCCGTTTCTGGAAGAGGGCTCGAAGTAAACAGATAAGAGAGACAAGATAGTACCTAACCCTTCAGGTCAAGGACGAGAGAACGTAACGAGGCTTTCGTGTCTCTCGCTACCAGCTTGAGACGCGTCTAATAACACGTCAGACCAAGGAGCGATAGGTTTGTTTCGAGCCCTGTTGTGTGGAGGCTTTGAAAACCTGTTCCAGTGACCTTTCACACGGACGTACATAATCCTTTCCCATGGACCGCCGCATGAACTTTTCATGTTTTTATGTTTTGAGTTTAATTGTGCAGCTAGAATTGTGTACCTGAATGGACTGGATGTTACGTGGAGTTTAAACGCGAGCGGCTCACATCAGCCGTACTCTGTATCCAGGTACAAGATATTAAAGTCCAGCGGTAAATTGAGCATTCACAGCCAGTCATTCATGAATGACTAGTAAATAATCATTTCGGATACCAATAGGAGACTGTACCAATTCGGCCTATTGCATTTAATTAACGTCCTGACCTGACATTGAATGAATCCTCTATCGGTATCCGTACTGCGTACCTCTTACACGTGGTGAAGATCCCCGTCGCTTCAGACCTAAACCCTTGACCTAACCCTTGACCCTATCCGTACTCCTTTTTGGGTTAACGTCCCCAACTCAAGCCAAGGTGAGGAGCTCTGATCTGATCAGATAACGCTGTTTCTTCGGTCAACTGATCACTGGCCTGGCCTGGGCTTGGGTTTTGTGTCTCTTTTTGTCGGGCAAGAGTTAGTTAGACAGGAGTTCTTATTCGGCAATGGCTGGTTCCAGGGCGATCCAAGAAAAAAAGTTTAAGACCCCTTCTTTTCTAACTTTTTTTTTTTGTTGTTGTCTGGAAGCAATGACAGCGATTTGCTGGAACCACAAATTTCACGTAACCAAGTTATTTTATCGCATATGGAGGAACGTGTAATGTATTACTGTTACTTTATATTAAAAGCTAGAAGAGAACATTCTCGCATTTCGAGTACGAGATATCGTCTCCATATTCATCATCAGTCACTGGATTGCGTTTCCCCGAAAAGAACCTGGGGCGTGTATATAACAAGCGCCCAGAAGGTTTAGCTGCATATCCTTTTCATCGGCGTCTCGTCAGCTACGCCCCGTACACTGTGGCGCTGTCATCTCGAGTCTGAGCTCTGTGCGAACAGTAAAAGGAGTTGCCCTGGATTTAGCTGCCACCGCAATCTTTAGCCTCTAGAGCGTAACTAAGGCGCAGCGAGAAGGCTCCAGGCATCACTAATAAAGAGAGCAGAGCTGAAAGGGGAACCGTGCTCAGCAGGGTAACAGAAGTCGGTCGGCTTGTTGCTCAGTTGCAAGATGGCATGGTCTCTTTGACGACACGCAATGCACTGTGCCTCTCTCCAACTGGTGCTGGCCTGTTGAAGAAAGAAGCCAGATTAACCAGATTCTCACGTAATAAGGGAAGAGGCAGAGAGGCAAAAGGGATGCGGGTGTGTATATGCCGACGTAACAAACAACCCGAGCGATGGACGATGATACCTCAGAGGGAGGAGAAGCAGTTGAAGTGTCCCAATGGCCAATGCTTTGCGGCAATTAGCTGCACGTATCGTCGAATCCCAGAGCTCCCTCTCTCTCTCTCTCTCTCTCTCTCTCTCTCTCTCTCTCTCTAGTCGTAGTTGTATTCACAGTCGCAGTTCGATAGGTTCGTGATATTCAGCCAGGATTGTAGAGATACTGTACATTTTGTTTGGTACCCCTCAAATGGCTAAGATCATCCCGTCTATGTTCTAAACCTGTCCTGGATGATTGACCGGTCTCACCTGACGACCCATCCAATACGCGCAGTACTGATGATGGTTGTGGAAAGGTGTACATAGCAATATCAACAAATCTTGAACTGCCGGGTTTCTTATTCCAGTCTATCGAGATCTCTCTTGTTTCTGTAACTATTAATTACCTTTGCCAGACGTGAGTGGAATGTTGACTCGATCAAAAGCAAACCAAGGCACAAAGTCCATTTTTAGCACTCAAGATTTACAACATGTTCCTGACTATCCTCCGAGACCACTACTGTCTTGAGATAGGGCTTCGACGATCAATTTGAATCCCAGCTCACGTCGGAAAAAAACTGCCAATAAAGCCATGTCCTTCAATGCCAATTTTTTTTTCTTTTGCAACAATTGGGATTTGACACACGGAGCTAATGATATGGAGCATCGGTTGGAATGGTCACATTATTCCTCGGTGACTTTATTATGCAGTGTCTTTCTTATACAAACAATGCCGACGTAGCTTTGCGAATTGGCGACAAGATTTCAACTTTTTTTTTTAATAAAAAAAAATTATTTCAAGTTTGTGATACAATGACGCCATCAAACAGTCTCCCCTAGCCATGGAACCCTTGTCGAAGGTCATCATGCCATGGATTCTTGACTTTCTCTTATCATGTCGATTGCTCATTGACTTTTTGATTTTTTCCTAGTATATGATGTAATATTGACATGAAAGTAAGATAACAACCAAAATACATATAAAAAAAACATGCTCAAAATGGCGTGGGAAAGAAAGATGGATTCCCTAAAGCAAAGACTCCATCGTGGAATTTTGGGACGCATTGGGAACTTCTGAGCTTTACCTGCACAAGGCCAATCAGACTCAGATCAGCAAACATTCCTCCACAGTTTACCAATCTCGATCTTCGATCCTATCTTGGCTAGCAAAGGACTGAACAGAAAAACTCCCTCACTGCCGTGCGAGTATGCCGGTCATTGGCCAAATCTGAGACATTGGCACGAGGGCGTCGAGAATGCCTGCTGTACAGTACAGTGCATTGCATTGCATCTGAGTACATTGTAGCGCAACAATGGCCTAAGTCCAGTGCTCCCTCTCGTCCTGGATGTCTGTTCTGCAATGCAAATCACTGGCCAGCCGCCTGCACTATGGCGATCCGGGGTGCTTGATAAGGCACCAGCACCAGCACCAGCACCAGACAAAGACCGGCTCTCGCACGACCCGCTGCCCGGTTCACAGACTTTTCCCTATTGGAGTATGGCTCTACTCAAGAGGCTTAGCCGGCTTCATGACAGCTGGGGGCCCGGTGGATTTGTGATACGCCAGAAACACGCAGTTCAGTCCAGTTCACCAACCCAACAATAACCTCTTCCCCGGGGGCAGAAGACCTAACACTAATCCAAAAGGGTTCGATGCAGATGGAATGTTCGGTCACGACCCTTGGTCTACAGGGCAACAATGAGCGTGGTGTAAGTGGATGATAGTACCGAGTTATCCATGGATGGTATAATATGTATGAACTGCAACGAGTCAACCTATTCGGACCTTTGAATCCACTCCTATGTAAGGGAACTCAGTGTACTCAGTGCTGTACGGTACGGCGGTCACGGACTACGGATGGCCAATTCGTACAGCACATACCGTACCGCGGCTTAACTCGTACCACCGGCACTTAGATTATGATGCCGCCTATTGCTGTCGGTTCAGAGCGGCAGTGAAGCCCGAAGCTCCGTCTCTGTAAGAACCTATTTGCTGTCCTGTACTGTCGCTGAGGCTTTCCCCGCCTTCACTGGACTTACCTACTGTTACCCCTCTATCACGACGCGGCCGCTGATATGGAAATGGTTGAGCGGGCCTCGCACGTATAGCGTCGACAATACACACAGGGGTGTGCGTGCTTTACACTTGCATCACAGCAGGGATTCTAATGAGAATGTGGATATTCCTCTCAGTGTCCGCCGTCTTGATAAGAATGGGGAAATTCATGCTCTAGTCTAGGTACTGGAACACTGACAAAGAGTGTTTGAAGGATGCCTAGGCGATGCTACTTGACATTACAAGAATCAAGAGTAACGTAAGCATGTTGGGTGTTGTCAACCTCTTGTTATGTTCCAGAGCTGTTCCTGCATGATATGGAAGCTCCGTCCACGTGGTATCATATCATTGTGTTTTGGAAACTCCCTCACATCCGGCCCAACACGAAGACATGACAAGGATTCCTATCACTGTGATCAACCATTAACTGCTACAGACGTTCCCAATGCCATGGTCTAGTCTGTCGGTTCCCGTAGATCAGCAATGCTTATCGGGCTCGGCCAGTTTAGAACATGAGACGAAGGAATGTTGGGAGGGGACCCTGCCTCGGCGACGAGCCCTACGATGAGCCCTACGACGGGTACCCGAATTCCTTGGTTCCTTGATTCTTGTTCCAGAAGCGTGATAACCTTTTTTCTTTTATTTAGCCAGTTAAGCTCTGTGGCTTGACTATTGTTGGCTGTAAGTTAAGTTATTCATGAGGCTTGACTGGATTCTATGGAGGCCACGTATTGCCCTGAAATGCAAATCCAATAAGTCATGGCGTGCTAATCTGACGATATGAGCTCAAAAAGGTTATTATTTGCAATTTACTGTAAGTTTCGTCAACAAATAAGGTCTATGGCCTCTGGTTACGCATGTGTAGTCATAACTAGGTTGGTGACGACCAGTCATTGCCGATGTCGGAGTAAGCATCGAATTGTGAGAGCACCTTTCTGTCTTATGAGGGAGTGTATTGTAAAAAGATTCTGCACATCAGTGAATGACCTACAGATGATTTCGGTCTCAACTTATCTTGTATTTCTAACCGGCAACAGTGAAACTTCATCTTCTGTGGCAGAAGCCTTCATGCCTGGTATCTGCCGTGTTCCTGAAGAGACGCCGATCATGACATCAACTCGCCCATAAGCCACAGCAACGAAATCAGAGGCTTATTCAGAGACATGGCGTGTTAATCAGCAAAGATAACCATATCCTGAAAACAAATAATAATTATATCTTGTTTGCTGCCTGTGTTCACAGCAAAGTCATACACAGGAGACGGAACATAGCCGCGCCGCAAGATCTACAGCTTAGCTCATGTACCCCAGATTAATTAAAACAACGTTAGTTTCGATTTCCGGCGGGCGCTGGAGCCTTTCCCATGTCCTAATGCCTTGACACACGGAAAATAGAGTCGAGCTAGATAGCGAGCGATGCGTAACATTTCTTGTAACAGACCCAACCAGGCCAGACACTGCCTTACATACAAGACCACCCCCCACGCTGGCCAGTGGCGTAGTGACTGGTGACTGTATTTTAATAATTTGTGAGACTTAAAGAGTGAGGGAAATACTTCTTTCTGTACTTTTTATTTTCATTTGGAGAGTAAAGGTCAAATCTGCTGTTACTGCGACGAAATAGTTTACGAGCAATTAACACGCATATGGTATCTAAGCCTCACACCGTATAAACAACATCACAACATGCCTGATCAGGACGTATATCGCAAAGTCGGCCGAGGCGGCGCCGGGAATTTTGTATCAAGCAAACCTGAAGATACCGCCAACGTAAGCTGACCTTAATCAATCATCTGCTCAGTATCTCACACTCTCAGGTCGATCTTGAAGCCCAGAACCTAGCCACAGAAGAAGTTCAGCCTTCCGCTAATGGCCCCTCACGAGCTGGCCGTGGTGGTTTCGGCAATTACGTCAATCCAGAGGAACTACCACATGCCAAAGAACAAGATGAGATGGCCCAGAAGACCGCGGCTGCTGTGAATGCAAGTCTCAAGAAGAATCACGTTGCGAGGGGAGGACTTGGTGGGAGAGGTGGAGCTGGGAACTGGAAGCATGCAATTTCGTTCGAGGAGGAGGAAAGGATGAGAGAAGAAGAAAAATTGAGAGGTGAAGAATTGGCCAAGAAGGTGAAAGAGGAGGTTGACCAAGGTCTAAGAATGCCTGAGAAGGCTCATCACGGACATCATGTTAAGCATAGCGAACAATGAGGATTTTCGATGGCAAGGGACGGCCGGGACCTGGATTATAATGCTTAGAGCTATATTGGCTCATTTTACTAGTTAAATTGTTGATTCATGTCTTGTGTCTCTCATATCATTCTAGTCATGTCCATAACTCTCCGCTTGTAGAACATGCATCATCTTGTCTCACTAAACCTTTCCGAGGTTCGTAAGCCAAAGCACAAGGGAACCTTTACCTTCTCAGAAAGCCTTGGGAAGCTCAATCTCTCTTGATAACTTTAACGCAGTCGAACTGAGCTCATCCATGCCAGCCAAATCTTCTTCCAGCCCAGGCATCTCAAAAAGATCATAATCGGAATCACACTCGGCACCAGCAGGTGGCAATGTGCCCTTCTGGAAGTATTCTCGTATATAAGTAAGGGAGCAAGCTGAAGGCGCCGCCAGCGAACAATGCTTTGGCTCAAGTTAGATAGAGTGACACAGAAATAGGAGGAGACTTACACCGTAGGAGTTCTGCTTGAGCACAACTGAGCTGGGGAACTTGGCAGAGTTGTTAAACGCGCTCTGCAAAGGCGTCACATTATCTGCCATATTGCCAATGTATAGGATTGGGTGGGCAGTATCACCCCTAAAGTCGTCTTCTCAAAGTAAGTCTCATATCTCATATCATGGGTATTAGGGGTGATTTACCATCCGTAAACTTCCACTTTGGTCTTGTCTTTCTTCCCACACAGGACACGCGGAAATTGGAGTTGACTGCTCCCGCCCAACGACTCTTGTGTGTGATTCTTTCAAAATAGTCTGCAATTTCCTGTGGTGTTTCTGTCACAGGCTTTGAGTCCAGACACATAATAGCAGGGAAAGCGTCGAGCTCCATAGGGGTCTCAAGGGGCATGGTTGCAGGAGTTTCCCCCAGCTCGCACATATCTCCGTTGAGGCTCTGATTTTTACCCTCCATCACCATTTCATAATAAGGAATTCCATCACCTTTTTCTAAAGAAGCGAACACACGAGCAAGTTGAGGGAACTTCTTCAGCGGAGAATAAATGGAGGTTTGGATAAGGCGTTGGAGATGTGAATAGGTGATGAGGAGAGGTAGCTCAGGGCCGAAATCGTGAGTCCAAGCCGGAACGAGAACCGGCAACTTTCTGAGACGGACCAAGAGATTGCTTCGACGATCCTCAATGGCTTTTGGCGAGTCTGCATAAAAGGCACATTTGAGGGGCCCGGATTTATGGCAGGCTTTATCGAAGCCGTCAAAGATCATGTCTGTGTCAGAGACAAAGTTACCGTGATCCAGGTTGAACCAGTCATGATAGTCAACATTTCCTGGCTCAAGTTAGTCAGGAATACACTGACATATATATAGTAAACTTACCGTCGCTGACCAGTCTCTCAACACGCTCAGGGTATAATCCAGCAAAAACGCCACCAAGAATAGTGCCATAGCTGAAACCCCAGTACCGTAGCTTCTCATGACCTGTCTTGTCAAGAATTTCTAGCATGTCTCGAGCAATGGATGCACTACCGAGGAACTGCATAAGACCAGTTTCCTCCATGGCTTGCTCACAAGTTCCGGAGTAGGCAGATGCTCGGGCATAGGCATCGTAGATAAGACCTGGGTGTTCGTCGGCAACGGGTGTGTCTTGGAGACCCCATAGCTTTCTCTTTTGAGAAGAGCCCCAGCATTCAACTCGAGGTGTAGAGACGCCGACTGTGAAGTGTTAGATGATGCAGTGGTGCTTGATAAGGACTGGTATATGTCACCTCCACGGGGATCGAAGCTGATAACGTCCTGGAATTGTAAGCATAAAGCTTGGCCAGAATTTTCGACCTTTCAACTTACATGGTTGTCACCAACAGCTGCTTGTAGGATATGTCCCTCTTTTCTTACAAAGGAAACTCCCGATCCGCCAGGTCCCTACGTCCATAAGTCAGATCCTGAAGCTTCAGGCACAAAGAGATCTTACCCCAGGATTCACAAAGAGCGGAGCAACAGGGTTGACTTTTGTCTTGGCCGGTAGCCTGATCACACCAAGGACGACTCTCTTATCATCGGAGGGCTCAAGCCAGTCCATTGGGACCTATGTCTCCGAGTTAGCATACCTACCTATGCAACAACAGGATACGGTGAATTGCTAACATCAAGTCTTGCACACTCAAATTTTTCATAACACGGTTCCCAATGAAGTTTTCGGCTTGGCTTGACCTAATTTCTTTGTTAGACTACCCTTTGGCTTTCTTATCCATGGTGCATGTATGCTTACATCGTTCCAGGTCCATGGCTTGTCTGCTGGATCCTCGATGTTTACTGGGTAAGGATAAGGTCGGTGGTGAAAGAATGTGATAAGACAGACAGCGGCCAAAAGGCCTAAGATGGTGGAATGATGTGACTTTCGTGGTCGTTGTTGAAGTCGTCCTCGTAGGAGAGGCATTGCCTCTACTGTCGTCGCCTTTTCACTCATAGTAACAAGCCAGTCAGGGCAGGGTCAGATATCAAGAATACAAAACACTACTCGCAAACGCAAAAATCACACAAGAGAAAAGATATAGAGATAAGACCAAGGAAAAACAAAGAGGGCAGAAACAATTGGACCCTTGAGTCGATTGGACACCTCCCAGTTACGAATTAAAGCCTTTTGCCTAAGACATGCAGCGGCTCGATAAGAGATCGTCAGCTGGCAAGCAGGCTACTAACCCAGCAAAGTAAAACATGGCCCTTCAGCCCGCCATGAGAGTCTGACTAGGGTCTCTCTGCTAGGCTTCTCCTTGCAACTACGACGCTCAGAGTTCTGCTTACGTCGTCCTATCAGACGGCAGTTTATTCCAATCACCTAATTTGGCATGGGTCATGAGATCTCATTTTGATCTTCAGTGTATTCCTAAACTGGTTTCCCGCATGTTCCGGCTCAGCAGCTGTTTTCTCCTCAACTGTTGGTCTTGACAAAATAACCGTTCAATCATTCTATTCCCGTATGACAAGGCTCCGGAAACAACGATGTTTGGTCAAAAGTGTGTAGAGCGACAACGATAAAAGATCGACTTGGGCTTCTTGGGCTTGGGATACTGGAACATCAATCATTCCCGCCAAAGTCACATCGCAAATAAATTGGTGTCGGTGTGTAACTCATGACGAAGAAAAATGGCTTTTCTATAGTATCCCAACGCCGTGGTATGCCTTCGAATAAAAAACACCCATAACGCCCTGTCTCGTAGACTTCTCGCTGTCTCTGCCATGAAGAACTTCTCTCTTTCAGATTCTCCCTCCAATGATTTTTCCCATTCAATCGGCATCCATATCGATATCGTCCATCTCATCATCCTCGTCACCCTCCTCGTCCTCATCCTCATCCTCATCGTCTTCATCGTCGAACATGCCGCTGTCACCCTCTTCATCCTCATCGTCATCCTCGTCGACCTCAAGAGCAATGGCGACCTTCTTCTTCTCGCCACCAAAGGCCTTGGTCTTCTCGCGATCAGGCTCCACCTCCTCGATCTCCTCCTCAGTCATGCCCAGGTCGCGCAGGCGCTTCTTCTCGCTGCCGCGCATGCGGGGCAGGAGATGCTCGTTCTCGGCGACCAGCTTGCGGGCGAGGGCGAGCTCACGCTCACGCTTGCCAGCCATGCGCTTCTTGTAGAAGACGCGCTCACGACGTTGGCGGATCTCGGACACACGCTCCATGGCCTTGAGGGTCTTAGCCATGAGGTCTCGGTCGTAGCGAACAGGAACGTTGCGGCGGGCGGCGAACTGCAGTGTTGAGTCGACAGTCATCTCCTTGCCGGCGGCCTTGCGGAAAGCCTTTGTCCACTTCAGCTTGCGAGGGTTACGCTTCATCTTGAACTATAAAACTGTATCAGCAACGAAGTCTTTGGTAGGTTCACATTTATAGACGTACGTTCTTGTGACATTTGCTGCGACAAAAGCGAAAGACTCTGGCATCGTTTCGCACAAAAGTGATACCCTTGCTGGGATAAGCAGGGCGACTGCAAAAGTAACAGGTTTCGATTCTGAAGTATTTTGTTAGCTGAAGTTCATGGTAGAGCTTGAGTCGCTATATGGCAGATGCTCGCGCTCCCAGAGGATGAAATCCAAGCATATCACCTCTGCGAGAACAACCATCCGATATGAGCGCTTCAGCAATAAATACATACCTCATTTTGCCTAGGTGGTGGTCTGAAAGACCAAAACAACTTCAATTCAACTTCCACCCCACTGGTTTGAACAGCCTTCTCTTTTCCGCGGTCAATCAAAAAACTTTTTGCTCAAACTGTCTTATCGATAACAGTTGCACCCCGGACAAACTTTTGTCCCCGCCCCTCTACCTCCGGTCCGCACCGGCTGGAAAAATCAAGTGGCCCCCGATCTCGAATTCCTACTAACTCTGCGTCGCTAAACTTATTGTCAATCGCAATCGCTCTACAAAATGGCTTCTGTTATGGCTATAGGTGCTGGCGCTGCCGTCGCGGCCTTTTTGGTATGTTTGCAGTGATTTGAGACAGTGACTCCGGGTGCTAATATCTCTTTTAGGGCCGAGCTGGGCTTGTCGCATGGAGGCGATCTCGAGGCGGCGTTGGAGCCATGGGCAAGGCCTTTTACAAGGGTGGTTTCGAACCCAAGATGACCAAGAAGGAGGCTACTCTGATTCTGTCTCTCAAGTACGTCGTAATCCGCTTCTTCTCCCACTCAACCCACTAACATCTTCCAGCGAGCGAGCTGTCACCAAGGACAAGGTCCGAAAGGCTCACCGAACCCTCATGCTTCTTAACCATCCCGATCGAGGCGGCAGCCCCTACCTTGCTACCAAAGTAAACGAGGCCAAGGAGTTCTTGGACAAAAATAGTTAACTACGATCATGAAAACTACTTCCCCAAGTCCGGTATTTGAGTCACGAACCAGTTACCAAACCCGTTATCAGAATCACCAATGACTGGGTCTAAGCGTGGATGTCTGACCGCGTGTGTATATTGTACACTACTTGTTTTCATAGCGATGGCGTTTGTTGGGTTTAGAGGAAGCTCTTTGGAGCCAGGTGAAGGAATATGTCTTTGTTAAATGCTATCAAGGCTCGACGCTGTACGAATAAAGGGTCCTAAAGACCCGTTCTCTTCTCACTCCAGTTTTTGTTCTGATGTTACTTCACATCTGTCTCGAAATGTCATCTACCCCCTTTTAAGTCCTATTTCGTTCTAAGAATTGTCAACTTAATTACCTGGAGCATTTTCGGAATGCATGTCTTCCATCGCTCCGAGCTTCGAAAACATCCTTCAGTCAACCTTGTTGAGCATCTTATTGCTCAATTCTTCTTCCTTCCGAATGTCTTGCAGTGCAATACCAAGCATGGCACAGAGTGTGTAGTGGGCGTCGTTTCCTGCATTGTGCAGGTGCTTGTGGGCAATATCAAGATCGTTCAGTACGGCACCGAGACTTCGTCCATTGGTTGAGCCACGCCAGGCTTGGTGAATGTCCTGAGTGTCCACCGGTTCTGCCACGCCCCCGAGGAATCTTAGGTCCAAGCCCAGTTCAGTGAAGTAGGCGATGTCCTGTTTCACATCATGTCCGACGATGACGATGTTTCGTTGATCACTAAGCCATGGATTGAAAATTTCCATGATGGAATCTGCAACCGTTGCATTTGTTGGAAATGTGCTCGTCCTAAGTTGCAGTTAGTAGCTTGTTGTTGGAGTTTGAGGACGAGGTCCTTACCCAAAGTCAAAATCGTCAGGGCATCCCTTGACGAACTGATAGTTTCGCAAACCAGCAAACTCATACACTCGGAGATGGTGAGTCTTGATTAGGGGCCACCAGCCACGGCCGACAATCTTAGGATCGACGCCTTTGGTGTCTCGTGTATCGAGGATAGCGATACCAATTTCAGAGACGGGGTTGGGTTTTCTTTCAAGAGCCTCAACATCGACGCAAATGAAAACAACTTCATAGCCATCGGGATCTCCCAGAAGCCCAAGACATCTCTGAGTGTTGCGAAGCATTCGTTCTCGGTGACTCTTCTTTCTTGCAGCCTTGTCCGGATCTGCCCTGTTTCTGGGCGGAAACCCGGACTTTACAATTCGAAATTTTGCTTTCCAGGCCAGTTGCTGTTTCGGAGTTGCCGCCTTGAAGCCTTTGATGTCAGCTTGGTCGATAGCGGGCCATGGCCGAGCATCAAGTGATGTCTCTTCCTCGGATCGTTTCAAGTATCGAGGGCGTGGGGTACCATGTTCGCCGAATTTGAGGTAGAACTTTTCCATGTTCACACCGGGAGGGATCTTGAGGGAAGTGTCAAGTTCGAGGTTGATTTCTTCAAGAAAGACTTCGAACTGCGCGGTTGGGATCAAAAGGTAGGGGTCTCTAGCCGGCTCCTCTGGATCATGAAGATAGAAGCTTATCAAGTTAGCACTGTATATAGCATTAATCAGATTGACCTACAAGTCCCAGGTTTTCTCGAAGAGTATTCTGGTGAAAAACGGTTTTGTCTGTAGAGTGGTGAGCTGGCGGAGGGTTGTCAAGACTGTAATACGTACACGAGGCTTGTTGGCCTTGCCCACAAAGCGTTCAGGATACGAGATCACAACTTTGAACGGACAGAAAGTGAATTCCTTAGAGACAGCCTGGCAGATGCGAAACTTGGAGTTATCAAATGCCTTTGCCTTCTTCTCAGCAAGTGCGTGCTGTCTGGCAGCATAAGTATTGGCCTCTTGTTGCTGAACAGTTTGAGAAATCTGTTCTCTGGCAGCTTGTCTCTGACGCTCCATCATCCCGCCGTAGTTGTTGTCAGGTCCTTCGCCGGTTGAGTTGTCTGAAGTTTCGTTGTCGTCTTCTTGGTCTCTGTGTCTCTCCTCCAGCTTCACACCGTTGCCTAGAAGTTGCTGCAGTTTGGCCAACTGGACATCGAGGGCCGACATGTCAGATGAAAATAGATGAAATGAAAAGAAAAGTTAAAAAT
>JAAQRM010000144.1:0-75012 GCA_013396095.1 Fusarium sp. NRRL 52700 | reverse complement strand
GTGAGAGTTCAACTAGAGGATCAGCGTTGAAGAATATTGTTGTGAGATGGAAATGGAGAGATGGTGGTGGTGATGAGTTAAAGTGAAGGATGATGGTGGTGGATGGTTGAAGGATACCTGGAAGGTGGCGTTGGAAGGAAGGAGATACGAAGGGGTAAACAAAAAAAAGGCAGCGAAAAGCACCGCCTCAATTTTGGCGAAGAAAATAACGCCTAGTGCCCTGTGATTCACTGCCAAAAGGCATAAACGTAAAGTTTTTATTGAGTCAAACAGAAACTCGTTAGGCAGGTGGGTGGCAGATGAAATGCCACTGCTTGCACACGGCCCGTTACATGAGAAGGATAAACTTCACAACAGCCAATCAGTATATTGGTACACAAACGCCCACTCCTTTTACAAACAACAGATACATTTTGATTACAAGAGTGCCTTACTTTAATTTGTAGAACTGTTCAATGTCAGTACACATTACATCGTCTGCTTCAAAGAACTGACCTCGTCTGCTTCTTCTCGTAATACATCAGACACCTCTGACTGCTGCTTGTCAATGAGACCAAGACGACCCCATCGGACCTTAAACCAGAAGTCTCGTCTGTCACCTCCAAGAGCCCCAGAGATGAGCTCTTTCTTCATGCCTTGCATGAAAGCGTTGTACAGGCCTGGTTCTTCGAGGTTGATGAGTTCCTCCCTCATGACGCCAAGACATTCCAAAGCACGTTGATATTTAGCATCACCGAAGCTCTCCGTGACAAACGTAGAGATGATTGCGCCCATCTGTTTTGCTGCCTCTTCGATTTGAGAAAGCTCCTCAGTTGCAGAAAGCATCTGCTTGAACTCGGGTACTGCGTTGTCGGGGCTAATGTCGCCCTTTTCCTCTTCGCCCAGCAGAGCATCCACATCAAGACCAGAAATGGGTTTGACGGTTTCTCGACCACGCTTTCCTTTGGCTTTGGGTGGAACTGGCACTTTTTGTTAGCCATGGTACGCAATCATGAGAGAGACTAGAACAAACCTTTCTTCACATCTGCAGCTTCAATCAGAGCATCCACCTTCCTCTGAACTGTTTCAATCAGATCTTCAGTTGGGTGAGAAAACCGCAACAAGATGGAAGGAACATCTGGAACCGGTCTGTCTGGGTGCAGTGCTCGTGACTTCACGGCATGGTTCACCCTGTGAACTGTGGGGTTGAAAGTCTCGTCGATGGAGATGTATTCATCTGTTTCGCTGCGGGAGTCAGTTGCAGAAAGGTTCAAGATAGCATGGAACATACCCCTTGTCATCTAGTCCGTATGTCGACAGGTCCATTGCATCGACATAGTCGCTCATCGCATCACTCAGCTCATCCGTGGGCAATAGCCTGTGTGTTGTGAGGGTCTGGCCAGTAACCGTGATCACCTTGTCCAAAGGAGGAAACTGGTAGCTTCGGATGTCCTCTGCAAATGGCAGCGGAATATCGTACAAGCATTCCATGTCTGGCTCCACGCCAGGTGCAAGCAACACCAGCAATGGTTCTTTGCCATCTTTGGTCACAATTCGGGCGATTGCGTAAGACTCAAGTTCCGAGAGGGCCCATACAAGGGACGAAAGGGCAAGAGCAGATTTGGCATCGAACTTGCGGGCTACTGTCACGCAAGTCTCGCCGAGATTAAGGAAAGGCTCGTACTAGAAACCATCAGCACTATAAAGAACAGGATATCTCGTGATAGGCATACCTTTGAGCATGGAATGAAGCCAACGATTGAGAAGCTCTTTTGTGTATCAATCTTGGTGATGTTGTATTCCGACTCGCTGATATGCACTGCAGTTCGGCCATATTCATAGCCCTTGGCAAGATCATCAAACTCAACGTCTCGTTTCCCTCCTGGCGCATCTGGGTCATTAACTTTGTAAGAACGAGCTTGCTTCACAGCAGAGAACTCGATTCCCTCCATATCGTCAGCGTCAACTTGTGTGGGTTCAGAATCCGGTGCACCTTCTGACTTGACAACGACTGTGCTTGCAGTCAAAGGTCGAGCCAGCTTCGTCTTGAAATATCTTTCCACGTTGATATTCAACGCGGCAGGAAATGTGTTTGGGTCTCCGAGGGTAAGAGGACCATCATAAGTCTTGTAAGGCTTCACTGCCTTGATTCGTGGGGTATCTAACTCGTCGATGGCCTCTGTAATGTTCGCAATAACTCCATCTTGACAGTCATTGACAAGCGACCTCAAGGATTGCTCATTCTCTTTCTGTGAACTTTTTTTTAGTTATGGTCCTCACCATGTCCCATCATACTGACCTTTGTGCTCGGCTTATCCTCTTCCTTAAAGCCGTATTCCGGGTCATCAAAGTCTACTCCCCTATATCATGTTAAAAGAGTCGTTGAGATATCCATTCAACTTACAGGACAGTGAGCTGGATGTTGGAATCATTCATCTTCTTAGAAATGTCACCCAAGTCATCCGCATCCATTGGACCTTGGCCGTCCGTGACCAAGAAGATTTTTCTGTTCCACTTGAGCTTCTTTGTGAATGTATCAATCATATCAACAGCCAACACGATAGCTGAAACAGCATCTCCGGACCATGTATTACTTGGCTTGACAAGTGATTGAAGATTCCTCAGAGATGACATCGTCATCGGTCCCAGCTCCTGCAACACTGCGATGTTCTCATACCCATCATCGTCTTGCAGCTTGTTGTCAGTCTCATCTGTTCTCAGGCCCAATACGCCAACACACAGCGTTTTCCTGTTTGCTGCCACGATGTCTATGATTTTGTCCCATACGTATTGCATACTGTATTCGAGATCAGACTCTGATCTTCCACTGTGAATTTGGGCCATAGTCGAACCAAGATCCAATATGAAAACAGTCGCTTCCTTCTCAGCCATGGTGGAGATGCCTTGTATGAAACCCGATGATACGGAAATAATGTTAGATGACGGAAAACGGAGGACGGGGTCAAGACTTTGAAGTCAATCGAGTCTCGCAATGACGAAAGGGATTCGAAAAGAGTGAGACACTTTATAAGACCAGTCGCGTTTATAAATGAATGGCAACCAAAAGAAACGTCTTACAATGAATCCTTGTAATCGTTAGGCAGAACCATCCCAAGGATGTACTAAAGTTGGTGACCCATCGCGTCTGATGGGTCAAAGCTCCTACCGACCTTCTCACGACACGACGCGCGAGGTCACGTGCAACTGATGCCTGATAAAAGTCTTAAGCCACCAGAAATGCAAGGGAAGAGCACGTACCAGGTGATAACAAAGCAAACTCCAGTAGCTACATGCATAAGGTACTTCTTGAACCATGAAGATCATTCCACCATGGAGACTGCAACGCGATATGGAGCTTGCATGATCACGTGACTAGATGTGATATCATGACTAGGTGGGTAGGTACCTTAGCCAAACACCTCAATGCCTCGGCAAGTTGGATCTGATACAAATCATCAAACACTCGCAAGTGAAGAATTGCAACAATGGCAAGCACAGTAAAGGCAGTGGCCTTCTCGCCGGCTCCCTATCATATCATCACGTAAGTTTCTATGAGTTTATGAAGTCAATCGCAGTAAGGAAAAGCATCGCTAACTCTACGGCAGCTATGGAACTCTACTTGGAACGACTTTCTTTCATGTATGTATCTCACAATGCTACTAACATTACAATTCTAATAGTCGAGCAGACCTTCATCAATGGTATCGTCATGTTCAGGACGGTTGACCGTCCCAGCTTCTCTGCCATTCAGCAGAAGCTCTTCCCCATTTACTTCGGCCTCCAGACTGTCTTGCCCGGTGTTCTAGCTTTAACCTATCCCGGAAACACATTGATCGGTCTGTCAAATGGTCCTGCTGGCTTGGTGTCGGAGTTTGCCCGCTGGCACTCCCTGCTACCTATTAGTGTAATGGCCTTGACTGGAGCTGTCAATTTGCTTGTCTTCTTGCCCATGACGGTCGAAATTATGAAGCAGCGACGTGGTCAAGGTGCGTCAATCTTCATGGGGTCGATTTGAGACACTACTAATAATCTATAGTCAAACGAGATGGCAAGGAGTGGTATGCTGAGGGACCTCAAAGTGATCAAATGAAGGCCCTGAACAAGAAGTTTGGCATGCTTCACGGCATTTCATCCTTGTTCAACCTCATCACTTTTGCAGCTGCTGTTGGTTACGGCTTTACTCTTGGTGGCCGTGTTCTGTCCGTTGCAGACCTCGCTTGAAAATATACTATTCTGGTTCAAAACTGAATTCATCCTGAAACTCTAAATTGCTAGAAATGCAAATGCTCTTCTCCGTCCAATCTATATATTCTGCATTCTCAATCGTATAATCCAGATCTCTAATGTCTATTCGTAGTGTCGTAAATCGTTGAACTCTTGGTATAGTCCTGAAAATAATGCGCCAGTTGGTTTTTCATAACTTGTAAACCGATACAGCTTTAAAGTCCTCCATGGGTGAAGTTTGGGGCAGGTGGCTTAGAACCGCCATGACGAACGGAGTTCTTCTTTAGCTTTCTCAAAGTCTCGCATACGCTGAGCCTTAATTTCTTCCTCGTTGCGGGCATGTTGGGCTCGGCGCTGGTTGGCCTCGATTTGTCCCTTGGTGGTCCATCGGCCAGGTTGACGGTCTAGCATGCTTTGGATGTCGAGCTCCTCTGTAGGCTTAGGGAACTCGCGGTTGAGGGCGGGAAGCTTGTGTCCAGCTTGATCGAACTCCTCGCCCTTGAATCCAGGGGTTGATACAGGGGTTGTCTCTGTGGATTGTGTTTTGTGAATGCTAAAATAGCTGTTGGCGTTGCCAGAGGTAGGGGCTGCGGTTGTTGGCGCGGTGGGATTCATTTTGTCAGATGATTGAGTGAGTTGTGAATTGGTTTGGGTCTCGAAGTATTAGTGACTCTTGAGTGATGAGTATGGTCAAGAAAATATATGTGTGAGACAGCCTTTATATAGGTTTTTGGGGGGTAGATATCCTGATAGCTGTGATATCGTGACGAGGTCTTGTGACTGGTTTCGGAGGATACTTTGCGTTTGTTTGCTCAAAATAACGGCACAGATTCTACGAGATGATGAAAGTCTTGAAATCAAGAGTTGAGATAGAGGCAGCTCGGCACGATTTTGTAGATATTTATAATTACGTAGGTATCCATCCGGGTCTGTTATCAATTCTTTCTCTTTCTGAGCCAAGTGGAAACTCCTGTCATCGATCAGAAATGGTGTGGGACCCTTAGAGTCTCCTAGCTTCAGGGTCCACGGGCGCCACTCTCTGATACGGAAGCAACCAGGCCAGGGCAGAGCGGTGAATGGATGTAGTATTCCACGAATTCGGTTACGTTTGTCGGTCTGTAAGTCCAGCTGACGAGTAAGGAGACTCTAAGCTCGCCGCCTCGGAGCAAGCGAGTGAAGGGGGGGAAATTGCAAGGTAAGGTAGACCGAAGACGGATGTAGCCCGTTATCTCCAGGACAGAAAAAGAGTCTCCGTTAAAAAACGTGGAATTCTGGAAAACCCACCGATGACGATTAGGGTGGTGGTCCATTACTCAGGGCGGAGTTGACGAGCCAATGATAGATCGGCTCTGGTCACTGAAATGATTGCTAGAAAGATTTCGATTTTGAGGATTCGGTCGCCACCCGGAACAGGTTCGCGGCTCTGAGTAGCTTTGGGTATATCGAAAGTGAGATAGGAAATGCAGATAATACAGTGTTGTTATCTTGGCATGAATAAGCTCCAACATACCTTAGGTATCTTCAAAGTGTAAAGACTTCAGACTTCGAGGAAAGAATCAAAACGTAGATGTACATTGAAGAAGCACCTTAAGCTTATCATGATCTAAGGCACCCAAGTCTCTTATTGATTCGTATTGGCATCCTAGGTTTTCTTAACTGCTCTAGCGATATAGCAAGAAGATAAACAGTGAATCAGGGAGACTATAAAGATGATTGTATTTCCACGGCATACTACCCTATATCATTCATCCGACATTGATTCTCATAACAAGAAACTAAATTGAGAAAATGGATGCATCGTCATGATGGACCGTGATACATTCTTTATTAGTAGACCCGCACGCTTTCCACGTCCAGAAGAATTACATCACAAGAAACTCTACGGCTAAGTGGATATGACTAAGCAATTGGCCGAGTCAGTCAGGCTGTTGTTGATAATGAGTGATGATCGATCTTGAATCAACCAACTGACCCTGTTGTCGATCATTTAATTATTCTCCTCATTTGGCCGTTTCACAGATAACATGACATCGCCGCCAAAGTACATCAGCGGAGATGCTGCTGCTGTTAGCGAGTTTATCGACAAGTTCGACGTGAGTCATTTACTTGTGTATCAATCGAGCCTCAGCTGACACCATGAATAGGTCTTCCTCCTCGATTGCGATGGTAGGAAACCATGACTCTTAGCTGAATAAGAAACTGACTCGTTCAGGTGTCCTATGGTCTGGCGATCATGTGTATGAGGGAGTCCCTGAGACCATCAAATATCTAAGATCAAAGGGTTGGCTTACTCTCCTCACGATCTGAAACGAAGCTTACATCGGCATAGGAAAGAGAACGGTTTTCGTGACGAACAACTCAACAAAGTCTCGCGATGAGTACCTAAAGAAACTCACCAATCTTGGTATCCCTAGTGAGAAGGATGATGTGTTCGGTTCAAGCTACTCTGCTGCGATCTACATCTCACGCATCTTGAAGCTACCCGAGAACAAGCGCAAGGTCTTCATTATCGGAGAAGCTGGGATCGAGCACGAACTTGCTTCTGAAGGCGTTCCTCATATTGGAGGCACAGATGAGGCATTCCGACGAGATATCACCAATGACGACTTCAAGGGTATCGCTGATGGCTCACTGCTCGACCCCGAGGTCGGAGTAGTTCTCTGCGGCCTTGATTACCACGTGAACTACCTGAAGTATGCTCACGCTATGCACTATATCAAGCGGGGAGCTATTTTCCTTGCTACCAACGTCGACTCAACATTGCCGATGCACCACGATTTCTTCCTTGGAGCTGGCTCTTGTCATATCCCTGTTGTTCACGCCACAGGAAAGCAGCCCTTAGCTCTCGGCAAGCCTAGTCAAGCTATGATGGACGCTGTTGAGGGCAAGTTCCAGCTCGATCGTTCTCGAACTTGTATGGTTGGTGACCGACTCAACACTGATATCAAGTTTGGTATCGAGGGACGACTGGGTGGAACACTACATGTCCTGACTGGTGTGAACAAGAAGGAAGACTGGGAGAAAGCCGATGCCATTGCTGTGCCCTCTCATTACGCCGACAAGTTCAGTGATCTTAGACTGGCAGAGAAGCAATAGACGATAGACCATGATATAGATTATAGACTAACTATGCAACTGACTCCTCTATCTAGACTATGATGAAATTGGACACTGCCTTATGCTGAGTAAAACCCAGCAGTCAGTTCTCTTGACTAAAGGATAATAGGCAATGTATTTAGGTGCAAACTTAAGCCTGCTTCTTGCTCTCCATCCTCTTAGCAATATCGCTGGTCCGAATGACCTTTGGTCCAGGAGTCTTGTACGGGGTGAGGGACTTGGGCAAAAACATTCCAACCTGTTCCTGGTACATGGGATACTCAGTATACTTGCCAGCTGTGATGATCTCAGTGAGCCAAGTTGAACCCTGGAAGAGGAGGATCAAGGCGGCAGCGCCGGTGAAAGTATAGCTGTACATATTCTTGGTTGCGAAGCAACTCCACTGGTATAGCACAAACCAAATCATTTGCTCTGCAGCAAAGTTGGGATGTCTGCTGTAAGCCCAGAGACCAGAAGTGTTGAAGCCACGGTCAAGCTCCGCTTGGGAGTACTTGAACTTCTTGGGGACCTTGGCCTCAGCCTGGTATTGATGCTTGGCCGCGTGGTAGTCTATGCAATGGTTAGGCTGCTAAACATCAAAGCACACAAAATACTCACCCCACTGCTGACCATCGCTAACCCACTCGCTGTAGACTAGGCCGACCATGATGAGAGCAAAGACAATATCGGCAGAGGTCACATTCTGTTCAAACTTGGTAGAACAGAGAATGGCATACGCAGGCACGCCTGAGAAGCTGAAGAGCAGAACGCTCTGGTAGAAAGAAATGAAGGTGACGTTAAAGAGGAACCAGACAAATCGAGGCACATATTTCTGAAGAATGGCCCTGAATGATATGAGCTGACTGAAGAGTTATGAGTGGACGATCAACTTACCATCGATAATCTTCGGATCCTTTATTGTAACCCCCCTTACGCCAGTAGTTATATGTCAAGCGGCACTGTTACACAGCATTAGCGATAACTGAACGAATGAGATATAAGGACACATACACTCCAAATGGTTGTAGCTGCAGCAATAAGGTCAACTCGTGAAGAAGGAATACCGGCAAGGCGCGCCCAGACTGAGAGGTGGACGACGTATAAGTTTGGGAGAATCGACCACATTCGATCAACTTGAGAGTAGTTTCTGTTGATCTCGGAGACAACGAGGAAGACAAAGCCAAGAGCAATAGAAATGGCAAAGCCTGAGATGAGAGGGTTTGTATCAACATAAATCTGCCTCAGCCCATCGGGACTGGCAATGTTGTCAAGAATCTGTCGAGGAAGAGCATAGAGCTGCGGAATGTAGGGTTGGACTGTTTTGGCATACTCGCCGCAGTCCTCTATGGACTTGACGAATGGCAGAGACATGATGCTTGATCTTGACAAGACAATGCTTGATTTCGGATTTTGGGTCTTTGATATGAATGTAGCACAGCTGGTTTAATACTTAGCACGCATGGGTAGCGATACACAGCTTCAATAGCGTCATAGATGTCAATTCCAGGTGGAAACCACTTTAGACCAGAGCATGAAAGGACACCTCTGCCTGGTTCCCGTCTTGTCTGTGGGACCACTACCTAAGCTTTTAGGTGACACACCCCTAGATTAAACGGACTCAGCCGCTGTGGCTAGTGGTTATCCGCCTGCGAGCCGCCGCTGAAGAGGCTGAATCCCGGAGAACTTAATTTTCAATTCAGACGAAGGCCCTGCCTCAAGTTTCCCTCCTCACTGTGAATATCAGAAATGAGCTTCAGAGCGTTGGCGTAAATATTGAGGCTACAGGTGTTTCAGCAAACAGTTTATCATGGCAACTGGCAAACAAATCCAATAGCTGCTGAAGCCTTATTATTGAGAGACTATGGCAGCAAATTATTTCTGCTGCAAACGCGCCTACCTAGTTTGACCGTGTTTGTTATGCACATCGATCGTGCTTGCCTTGACGCAAAACTTCGTCTGCACTCCGGAGCAGCCTGAGGCAACTCTCGACTCAAGTTTTGTACCTTAATCACCACGGCTGATGGTAAAATTGCATCAGAGATATAAAACAGTCACAGAGACTTGTGTTCCTCCAAGATGAGAGTCCTTTGTGTAGCTGAGAAGCCCTCTATATCCAAAGCTGTGGCTACACATCTCTCTGGAGGCCGTATTGAAACGGTAGAAACCATTCAACGCGCAACAACAACAACAACAACGCCTTGCTGACGAATTGATAGAACAACACGAGAAACAAATACATCAAGAACTACTCATTCAATTTCGACTTTGGTCGTCAATTGGGCAATTGCTCTGTGACCATGACATGTGTCACTGGACACTTAACCAATGTCGACTTTACTCAAGCTCATAAAAACTGGTATCAGCCACCTCCAGAGTCATTATTCACCGCCCCTATTGTCACGACTATCAGCGAAGTAAGAACCCCTATCCTGATCCGGATGCAAACAGTACTGATCCTTCAAAGGACAAGAAGACAATTGCCCAGAATTTAGAATCGCAAGCAAGATATGCCCAAGCTCTAGTAATCTGGACAGATTGTGATCGTGAAGGAGAACACATCGGCAATGAAATTGTTGAAGCTGCTCGAAAGGGTAAGCCTGGTATCCAGGTTTTACGAGCAAGGTTCAGCAATGTCGAACGAGCGTACGTCGTCGTGTCCTCTTATTCTATGGGTACCTCCTAACAATAACAGTCATGTTATCTCAGCAGCTAAGAACCTTGCGACTTTGGACGAGAGGCAGGTCCATGCTGTATCTGCAAGAATCGAGCTAGATCTTCGTATTGGATATGCATTCACCCGTTTTCTCACAAATAACTTGCGGCCTCTCGGAGGACCTATGGAGAAGCTGACTCTGAGTTATGGTTTGTGCCCTGGCCGTCGCCTTCTTTACATCTTGCTGATTTTTCAGGGTCATGCCAGTTCCCAACCCTTGGATTTGTCGTGGATCGTTACTTTCGTGTGAAAAACTTCGTTCCTGAGCCGTTCTGGAGCATAAAACTGATGCACACCCGAGACGGTAAGAAGGTCGATTTCTTCTGGCTACGCAATAGACTGTTCGATCGAATGTCCACAGTGATTCTCTATGAGAGATGCCTCGCAGCCAAAACAGCAACAGTGACCAAAGTTCAGCAGAAGCCAACTCGGAAGTTCAAACCATTGCCTCTGACGACCGTTGAATTACAAAAGGCTGCGACGAGGTTACTCCAGATGAGCGGACAGCAGGCCATGACCATTGCTGAAGGTCTATATAACAAAGGGTTCATCAGTTACCCTCGAACGGAGACAGACCGCTTCGATAAAGGTATGAATCTCCGTGCTCTGGTTGAGAAGCAAACCAGCGATCAGAGATGGGGCCCATTTGCACAGAATCTTGCCAGTGGCGCTTTTAAACAACCAAGAGAGGGAAGACATGACGATAAGGCACATCCTCCTATTCACCCCATCACATATGCTTCGCCTTCCGTCTTAAGTCGTGACGAGGCTCGTTTATATGAGTATGTTGCGCGCAGATTTCTTGCTTGCTGCTCAGATGATGCCCACGGTATGGCAACTGATGTTGAGCTTGAATTTGGAGGGGAGCGTTTCAATGCTTATGGAGTCATCGTACTAGAGAGAAACTACCTTGACGTGTTCATTTACGAAAAATGGAATAACACAGTGGAACTTCCGAAGTTCACAGAAGGTGAGCGCTTTCAGCCAACGGAGGCTATGATGACAGAAGGGAAGACCACAGCGCCTGGTTACCTGACGGAAGCCGATTTGATCGCTCTCATGGATGCCAATGGAATCGGCACAGATGCTACCATGGCTGAGCATATCCAGAAGATCCAGGACAGGGAATATGTCGCTACGATCAGCCGATCAGGTCAAACATCGGCCGGCGATGAGGATGCGGACACAAGTACGTCCACAAGAGGTCGTGGACGTGGACGCGGCGGTCGAGGTGTCAGAGGTGGACGCGGTGGTTCATCATCATCTGGTGGCCGAGGCGGCTTGAAAGTCTTTGTCCCCACACAGCTTGGAGTGGCTCTAATCCTAGGCTTTGATCGAATGAACTTCGAAACCAGCCTTGGTAAACCATTTCTCCGCAAGGAGATGGAAATCAAGATGAAGGCTATCTGCGAAGGTCGTACGAACAAGGAAGTCGTCTTACGGGAAAGTCTCGCTCAGTACAAGCAAGTATTCGAGCAGTCCCAACAGAAACTAGGAGTCCTACGAACGGTATGTCCCATATGCTACACAAACTCAGTCCATCGTATCACTGACCTGATCAATTAGGCATGCCGCGAGTTTGTCTTTGGTTCGTGAGATTCGGGCTCTTGGTAGTCAGGGCATGCAAGCCCTTAGTTGATGCCACACTCACCATTTAGAACCCGAGCAATCTTCGAAGATATCTGGTGTTTGAGCTGCCAACCTGGGAAGTTGATGACATTACGAGCATACCTGCACCCCCATTGTCTCATTTGTGGGTCACTATACTTGTAAAGCTGTGAGATTCAAATCCGGCTCGGAGCCTATCAGCTAGTGGATCATGCACACGTACGATCTGAATGGTGTGATTTGGGTATCGTCAACGATGGCCTCGAAACATGGCGGCGGCATATATATCAAACCACCCCTCGGTTGAGATGTACTTGGCGGCGGCGGGGTAAGCTCAGCTGCAGCTGTAACCATGTCCTAAAGAGTCACAGTGGTGTAAGCAGGGCAGTGACGAGTCTGCTGAACTCGGTAATAGACAGGCGAGACAGGGAAGCTTTGTGCGTCAACCACCTGGTTGGGAACGAATGGACGAGGTCACTCAATGTGGAAGTCTTCGGAGCGGGATAGAACGGGATCGCCAACGGCACAGGAGCCACCGGCCCCGCACGACGCGATACATATCATCGTAGCCTCGGGCTTCAAGAGCGCGGGGCAACGGGATTAATGGATTGAGTCCGCATGCCTTCCGTTCTTCCCTATCGATGCGCGGGGAAGAGGCTTTTTATGAGGTACCCACGGCGCAGCGTTGTTCAACGTGGGGTTTTATCAATGGATGACGGGTCACACTGGCACCTAAGGATGGTGTTCCTTGGTTTGATGAAACATCAAGAGGGGGAGGCTTTGTCGCCATGATCCATCGGCTGGTCGGTGCCTCCACTATGTGAAGCAGACTCGCTGTTGGACGATACCGGCACCTAGAAAGGTGACGAACTTGAGTCGGTAATATTGACGGCATCGTGAGTCCAATCAGAGAGAAGGACCTTGCCAACGTGACAGTAACACATCAAGGATGGCTTCCTTAGATGATTTGTTAGTACTCGAATTCCAGTACATCTGACACAACAAATCGCCTTGATTTGCAAAATAAAAAAAGTAGGCGAATGCATCTACGTACGAACTTGGACACAGCCATCGACATCAATACGAAGCTCCGAGAATGGCTATGATTACGTGGGATTGGCCAAGGAACAACTTGCGAATGCAGGCATAGTGGGTGGGATATGGCTTTCGAGTGAATACATGAGTACTTCGGCCAAGCCGGTAAACTCGATGGTAGTGTCGTATCTATGGAATTGATGATTAGGGTTGGTTATTCACCATAAATAACGCCAGCACCAGGCGCACGCGCGCGGCCACGAGGGAGACGAGTCTTGATATGAAGCGATTGCACAAATGGCCAAGCCAAAGAGAGGACCGTACGAGCAATATCTCAAAAACAGTACCACGGGAACAGTCACGGGTGTGCCCCCGCCTTGGATACGGTTTTAGGAGCACACCCCCATCGCGATACACGCGGGACGCCAGTGCAGCATAGCTGGAACATGGGTGGCTTTGGGTTCGCCGGGAGCGTGCCTCTCTCATGCTTCTAGCCCTACACACTTCCGAACAAAGAGTTTGGATCACGCAGGTACGTGTCAAATTAGGCACACAACAATATTCCAGATATTCAAGTTTGATGCCCTGTCTCAGTCCTCCTTTCCAAGGGCTCACTAACAGCAGCCGGACGAAATTAGGGCATGATGATGGAAATTTGGTCCGTTGCTGGTGCTTGTCATGACTTGATGTTCCCAGTAGAGGAGGGACCCCTTACCCCTGTCGATGAATACTAATAGGGCCCGCTGATTCCGTGAGAGGGCCAAAGAAACTCAGACAGAGAGTGAGTTGGACACAAAAGACTTACATGCCTTTGTTGCAGAATTATACTAAAAGGTGCGTGCATTATTCTTGCATGACGAGGATGGATGCAGGTATTTTCTACGATCAGCATTGCTTCCATGGGTGTCCCTGCGATGCATGTCATGACGACCACGTTTCCACAAGCAAGAATAGAAAGCCATGACGCCGATGACTTTCCCCTTCAGTTGAGTCACCATTTCGATGGATCAACCGCACATTGGAGTCGTTCCAGTCAAGTCGCGTCGACGGCGATGGAGGGATGGAATGTTGGCGACTATAATCTGGTGGCTGATGTTGAATCGCGAACAGCCACAACCTTGGGCGAGTGACTAACACCGATAAACTCCAACAACCTTACCCCAATCTCCTGGGCCCCGTGGCCTAAGGTGTTGGCCAAAAGGGAGCACTGTGGTGTCTCTTACACGCTAAGACTGACACCGGCTCAGTAATAGAGCTGCGACTAATTAATGAATCCCCAGACTCTGCAAAAATTGGAGACAGTGTTAGCATAACTTGACATGACAGATACCTAGAGAGAAGTGAGCCCCATCCTGCCGAAAGACCAGAGCCAGCCGTCGTAAACACGGGGTTCATTGCTGGGTCCTGCTTTAAGCTGGAAAAGCAGTATGATGATCAATACCGGTGCCGACTCCCTCCGTCTCAAGTCTCCAGTAGCCTTTCAACATGCTGCACATGATGATCTATAATGGTGGAGTGAATTATGCCCTCGTCTCCGTGCGCCGTAAAGCCCCGAAGTCCGGAACTAGAGCAGAACGCCGGAGCCGGGCCCGTCCTAACTGTGACTGTATCATTTGTCCCTGTTGCATTTCTTTCGAGATGAGAATTGATCTGTGTCATCCGGAAGCTGTGAGCCGACATTTGATGTTGTGCCATGGTGGCCATGCCCTACTAAACATCCTTACAGAACCCACGAGACTGGAAAAGGGAGTCAATAGCGAAAAAAGCGCGAGCCATATCGTGGGCTCTGCGCTGAACCAAGCTGGAGCCCACTAGGGCATGAAACGGGCAATTTATTTCGTTTGGCTGGGCCGGATCGCTTCCCCGTTTGTGCTGTGGCCGGGACCCTCTCGTTTCCCTAGACTACCAGATGCTTGGGAATTAGAAGCAAATGAAAAGCAGAAAAAAACAATTTCACATGGACCAGCAGAAAGAAAGGAGAGTGCCACTTTTGGCAGGGAATGAAGAAAAGAAGCGTGGTAGAATCAGAGGGAAAGGGGAAAGTTTGTTGGGTTCCAGGCTTCTTCTATGGCTTTAGGTTGCATGTCTCAACCATCAGCCAGCCAGTGCAAGATTGCTAGCAAATGAATGTATGGACGATTGATTGTGATTGTGAGTGCCTATCTAAGGCACCTTATCCTCCCAATCAACCTTATCATCCAACGCTGGAGGCACACACCCCCTAAAAATAAGGGCACCTCCAAACAAGTTGGCCAAACATGGGGGTGCAGACGAACGGATTCAAGGTTTTAACCCGTTTGGGGGCTGTGGCCTGCGATTGCGCTGTGATTTGTCGGTTTAGGGTGGTGTGCTTCTAGCACGCACAGTGCCACAAGAATGGCACCCACCCCGAATGCTTGGGTTGTTTTGAGGTGAGAATTGCCTTCCAGCAGGCAGAGACAGGGCACATTGACCTCGCGATAGGTGCTGGATGCACCCAACCTCAGTGGGTGAGGTGTATGTAAGTACAAGTGTAGTAAGTACGTACCGACCTCACACTCGCTGGGCAGGGCACGCATGGTTGCTCATGCTCAGTCACAGTCAGTCAGTCAGTCAGTCACACACTCATATACATAACCTACTTATCTCCCTCCCCTTACCTGGATGCTCTTTTCATCAAACACAACAACACTACCAGAAGAACCACAAGATTCGTACAAGAGTCTCTTGTCACAGTCCAGATTATCGCGCCAGCTCTGCCCTACATAGCCAAATACCAGCCATTCAGCAACAACGTCTTGCAAGCTCTCCTTACACCAGGCTTCTGAATAGGTACGTACCTTGTTCACCTTAGTCTGACGCAGTGCACCAACCGACCGCGGTGACTCGAGAGCGAGCCGGGCTCCATTTCTCATGACCGCAACTCTTTACCGCTCCCGTAGGGCAGCAGTGCCTGGTTCTCGCTCTCGCTCTCGTTCGCTTCACAGAGACCGCGTCGCAAATTTTATCTCTTTCTCACGATCAAAATCGCTGACCAAAGTTTCCCATTTTCAGACTTGCTCGTTCGGAAGCGCATACAATCAAGACCGAAACTCGGTAAACATGGCTACCATGGCAGCGGTTGCTCGTGATATCTCCCAGGCCTCCTTGAGCCGAGACAACTTAACTGCTGTAGCGGCTCGGAGTGTCCCTGCGACTGTGACACGATCTCAACAACCCCTTCCTACTCCCCCCAACTCCATCTCTCCCAACCTGCCGCCTCATGGCCTCAAGGCGCAGCTCCAAAAGGCCAAGCTTGAGCCTATTGACTCAGACCTGGACCTTCACGAGCCGTCGGATCGACAACGATCGATCTCGCCTGGCCTCGAGGCTTCGGGTGCCATCACTGGCTCTCTCCTTGCCAAATACCACCTGCCAGAGATCCTGCTCAACCATGGTCCCTTGGCTATCAGACACATCATGGGGTACCTGACCACTTCGGTACCTGGATTCTCTGGAATCCCCCCAACAAAGGCGCGGAGACTAGTTGTGGGAGCTTTGGAGGGACGTGGAGGAGAAGGAGGCGGACTGGATGGAGAGGTGGAATTTGAAAAGGTGGGATGGGGCCGATGGGATGCTCGTAAGCGAGGACAGCCTTCTCGACACCGACAAGGAACTCCTCCTTCATCCTACGGCGCGGGCATCCCCATCGGCAACATCGGCAGTAGGGGTCAGGACCGGCCCAGACTCAGCATTGCGTCGAGCAACGGCGATTCGGTGCAGTATTCTCATGATGATAACGACATTTACATGATGGAGCATGAGGCCGACAAGATGTCCATGGATGGATCTGGATCCGCTTCGTGCTCTGAGGCTCCGGATGATGATGTCGTTATGAACGATGATCCTGAGGATGCGACGGATGATGAGGATTGGGCTACCATGGGAGCTGCTGCACTTCGAGCCGAGTCTTACCCTAACCAGGCGGCAGCTCAGACGGACCACGGCTTCCGATCCTCTTCTGCGTATGCGCCAGGCGGACTTCGTTCGTTCTCTGCCAGCTCTGGCATGGCTCGTCCACCTCAAACACTCGATATCGACTTCTCGGCGTTGGCGGGCACCTCTGACGCACAGGAGCGGGAGGCCGTCGAGGCCCTCCTGCAGCTCGGTTCTGTATAATACCTCTCTGCATGCACGGCGTTTTTTGGGCTTTCGGAATTTCTGAAGGCGATGGATTCGGGGCAAGGGCTGCTTTGCTTGAGGAAGAGGCCGTGTCGGCCCACACCCATGACCGAGGCGGCGACCTCTGGATCGTTAGTATTATCACGATGGCACGGTTCTTTTAACGGTTTTCTTCGGGCTTTTCTTTCTTAATGTGGGCTCGGTTTTCGGCGTCTTGGTACTCGGCGGCATCTGTTTACACGACAGGTGAATCATCGTCGGCTGTGGAAGGTCAGCATACGGGCAATATTCCAATGATGGGGTGTCTCCCGAAACTTTTCGGTGCCCAGAGATGGAATATTGTAATACCCGGGTCTTATTTCTTATTATTGAGGGGACACAAGTTGTCGAGGCGCTCGCTTCCGTCACTTGACAATCCTGTCGCTCCATGGGGGCTGTTCCATTCTAGCCCCGAGGCGCATACTTATGCCGGGAGCTTTGGCTTCTGAGCGACACGACAACACCCTTAACGGGCAGGGCTGGTCTCCGATGTTGAGTCGTCTCCTTGGGGTATTTGTTTTACAATACCCGGTCACCCAAGTTTGGCTTTGCATCATTACCAGATCCTACCACTTCAACATCATGGGGAGGATTATGACGACGATTATTTTATACCATTTGTGGGCAGTTGCAGCCGGTTTTTGGCCTGTTTTGCAACTTTCTCGAATCTTTGTTTAATCAACTTTTATGGGCATTTAATGCGGGGAACGCATCATCATCAACAACAGATAGAGGAGGGAAGGGACAGAAAGAGGGCATGAACCCTTAGCAAAGCATATAGGTATATGATATCATGGCTGGAACCAGTTGGGCTCGAACGCTACACGCTCGCCCTCGCGTCTTTTGTTTGCCGAGGGCACAGAGACTGAAAAAAGGAGTAAAATCATATTGGAACGATGGGTTAGATAGCTTCCTGAACGTTAGTATCTAAAGCCTCTTGAGCTTACCAATGGAAGTCCTGGTCTTTCTTTCCACATGGAGTGTCTGTAGCATCGCACATGTGAATGTTGACGTTGACGTTGTGAAGATGAGGGGGGTTTGGTGGGTCAAGGTCGATGGGGAGTATGGCGTCAATCTCGAAATTAGTTAAGAATTGTATTGTGGTGTTGAGAAATTCAAGAAACAAGGCATGTGACAATAGTCTCGTAGAATGGCGAGATCAAGGTTTATAGATAAGAAACTCGAGTTCAGCCAGTGTGTTCATCAACAACGTTCCACGTTGGAAAGGTTGAAGGAAACTATAATGAAAAGAGTTTTGCGGCGGAGAGAAGTGAAGTCATTCGATCGATGGAGACAGTGATAATCTGCAGTCACGTGAACGGTCATGTTTTTGAGTCTAGGTATTTCCTAGTCTTCTTCTCTCTTCTCATAGTGTGGCACATATATTGATTCACAGTGAAGCAACCAGCTGGGACATGTCTTCTATGTTTTCAAACCTTCCTCTCATAAATTTGTTGTGACTGAGCAAGACCAAGTGTGCACGCAGTACGATGAACAGTGTCTCATGTCAGTAGTGTTTACTCCAGATCGGTAACGAATGGGTTTGGAGAGCTCAACACAAATCCTTAATCAAACATATAATCGCAAATAATAGACTCAACTACTATCCGAGCCTGTCAGACACACCAGCAGAAGAAGGAACCATTCACTGTGCCGATGCCATGAATAGGGAGGCAGGGGTTCAATGCAATCGACATTGCTGTTGCCTACCCTAAACAATTTCATCGTCTGTATCACGATTAGATAATTTATCTGGAGGCCTCCTGCTTTCGTTTATGTAACATGGTATGTACCCATTCAGTGTATAAAGTTGAGATATTATGTGCCAATATGATTCTCGAATTTGGTGGACTTGATAATAGCCTTTGCCGAACAATACCAAGGCTGCTCACCAGTCGGACTCTTTCCCTCGATCACAAAGCAGTATCGTCACGCCAAGGAAACAGCAAGCGTTAATAGCCGGTAATAGCAAAGTGGACGATCATCTTACTCTATCTTGCTGTTGGCATCTTGGCTTTGACATGCGATGAGGTGATTATCAAAGCACATATCTGATCTTGGCTACAAAGCTTGAGCAGGCTTATGTTCACAAGACGAGAACGAGAAGAAGACCTCGGACATTTCTTGGCCTGCACTGCCACCGTTTGTCGTCATCACCAAGACCTTGGCATCAAAAGGAGTGGGATGCTCGAGGTCTGGGCATTATCTGGGGGCTCTCTTGGCTTTTGCTTGGCCTGATAGTGGTGCTTGGTCTGGGGTAACACTCGGGGAGGAGGAGAATATACAATCTTCAGTGCGGTATTTGTTGAGTGATTGTTGATGTCATCACGATACTCGGTTGAGAGGACTGTGTAAGAGCGCTTGGAATATCGACTTCACTGGATGACGATGAAGGAACGGCGAAACCTGCAAGTTTACGAGGCTGCATCATATTTCTCTGGGCATTTCACGGACGCACCTTCATCTCCGATTCCCCATTGCGGCAACGATAGTTTTAGATCCTCGGCGTTCTTATTTTCCTGGGCGAGCTTAGAGGAACAGGTTATTTCAACGGCAAATAATGGAGATACTGCCGAGGGTTATCGACTCCGTTGTTTACCATGTTGCTATACTGTGCTGCAACTGGACAGATTAAGAGATTTCATATGGGTTGAGACCTGACATCTCGTTGAAGATGCATGTCAATATGGAGAATCAATGGGGAAGCATTGACTATGCGACCTGACCCGCAAGCTGGTCAGATGCCCAGGTAAAAAAACATGATAACAATACGTTGTTCTGTTTGGATGAACTGGAGTTGATTTTGAATAGTCTTACACAGTAGGTAACTTATTGACCACCAGACATGCAGAGAACATTCCCTCCTTATTCTGAACCGAAGCATCATACTGTACTGTACACATCAAAGTTTTAGTGCGATCGACTTAATCTGAGCCCAGACAGGCAGGCAGTAAACGGCAGTGAAAAGAAGCATAAATAATCACATTCTAAGTTGACAAGGGGAAAACGTGTGCTTGGCGTGCCTAGATGAAAAGAGGAGAAGGGGAAAAGACCACCAAGACTACTATAGGTAGGCACGTACTTGTCTTGGCAAGGAGATGCCAAGAAGGTCTTGGCAGTCTGGGGCCAAGCTTGACAAGAAATGGAGAATATTGTCTTGGCTAAATGTCTCGGCGAAGAAAATAAGGACAAACAAGAGTGAATGGCCTCGGCGCTTGGGCAGAGCAGATGGGCGGAAAGCTTGGTTGTGTGGGAGTCTGGCTTGGCTGATGACATGAGGTTACCTAGGAACCGAACCAAACTGAACTGAACTGAACTGAACTGTACCGGGTGAGAGTCTGAGAGAGAAGGGTTCCCCGAGTCAGGTCAGTTGTTGATCGAGTTATGTGTTTGCTAGAGTCTGGTATGTTTCGAACGCCTCCTTGTCTATTGTCTATGGTCTATTGTCAGTAGTTATTATGTGTTATCAAAGTTGCGTGCTTTGTCTGGTGCTTTTGACTCATCTATCGGAAGAGGTCAAATTTCCCACTATCCGATACGATACGATACAGTACCTAGTTAAGGTGTCATAACATGCCCTGGGAATAAACAGAGCCAGAATCTACTATCATGCTAACTACATACTCTTCCGGCAGATTTCGCCAAATTTAGTTGATATTAACGTTGGACTACGGGGGACAACAGTTGCCCGATAGACCCGGAACTCTCCATTTATAATTTTTACCGGGCTTACTCAATCACTTGTTGTCCCCTGTTGAAGTCCGCATGCAGCGCATTCTGTGCACACTCGTGCGACCCCAACAGTTCAATTCTCGTACAACATCTGTCTCTTTTCGTTCGGATTTGGCCCCCGCCGAAAAACTCTCTCCCTGAGCGAGGTGAAGAGCACAAGGTGAGTGAGAAGTGAAAGGGTGTCAGGTCAGGGCCGAAATCTCAATGGCTCAGGTGACGGAACGACAAAACGCTTGACGCAGTAGGTGGCCAGCTTTGTGTGAGGCCAATATGGACAAGACCAATAGAAGGACGCACATGAGGGGCAGTGCCCAGAATGCCAAGCCTTGGCGCTCTTGGCATTCTCAATCTGCCATCAAACTAGGTGTAGCTCGTGCCAAGAGCTACTCCCCACCACCACCACACCGGTATGGCCGACCGTGTACCCGTCACTTGTCAGTACCTCTGCTTCTTGCCAAGACTTTTGCCAAGAATCGCCAAGAATCCCGCCGTCTTCATTCTCTTGCCCAAGAGTTTTGGGTGAATGTAAAGGGAGCTCACTCCCCCCGTCACTCATTTATCAAGAACAAACTCTCTTTTGAACATCTCATTCATCTCTAATCATCCGTCTCTATAAATCAATCCCCAACTTATTTCCTTTCGACAAGTTTTGATTGATTTTACACCGAGAGACGCCCATCCTACCCTTGTTGAACTAAAGCAAAACCCTCTATACTCTGACTAGTCTCAGTCAGTCAGTCAGTTAGTTATACAGCATCGCCATTGAGCGGGCTTGATCTGATATCCCATTATTGCATTTTCTTTCTCTCCTATTTCCGTCATGTCTCCTCCGACTCCAGAGCAGAAGCCTCAGCTTCAACAACAACAACAACAACAACAACAACAGCAGCAGGGCTCATCCTCAGGAGATTCATCTTCTGGCAGTGCCAATGACTCAAAGTCCGTGACGCCTGCTCCTAGCGCCACATCTAATACATCCCAGAGCAGCACTGCTCCCTCAACATCAAGCGACGATAATCTTATCTGCCGATGGAATGCCTGTAACCAAAAGTTCCCTGCTCCGGAGGCTCTCTACGTAAGATACTAAAGCATCACCTACATACGAGCAATAAAAATTGACCTCTTACAGGAGCATATTTGTGAGCGCCATGTTGGTCGCAAGAGCACAAACAACCTCAACTTGACTTGCCAGTGGAACTCCTGCCGGACTACCACGGTCAAGCGAGACCACATCACCTCGCACATCCGTGTCCATGTTCCTCTCAAGCCTCACAAGTGTGAGTTCTGCGGCAAGTCCTTCAAGCGTCCTCAGGACTTGAAGAAGCATGTCAAGGTAAGAACCACAACTATAACCCACATCTAACAGTTACACCAAGCTCACACGCAAAACAGACCCATGCCGATGACTCTGTACTTGTTCGTCCATCCCAGGATCCTCAAGGTGGACTCAACTACAGGCCACAGCCTCCAAAGGGTATGTCTCATCTCGACTCTAGTCCACGGCTGTGGTCCTCCGGTTTTCCTTCCCTCGAGGCTAATCCACCTCCAGGCCCCTCTAGCTATTATGATCACACTGGTCAGATGCGAACTAACGCAGCTGCCTTTGCTCATCAGGCAGGCCATCCTAGTGGCGGTTACTATGCTCCCCAACCCTCTACCAACTATGGTCTGTACTTCAACCAGCCTCCCATCAACAATGCCCGTACCGAGCACCTTGGATACAGCGCTACTGCCGGCGGCTATGACCGAAAGCGCACCTACGACATGGTTGACGACTTCTTCGGCAGCGCCAAGCGTCGACAGATCGATCCTTCGTCTTATGCCCAGATTGGCCGTTCCTTGATGCCCCTCCATGGCAACCTTTCCGTCCCCAACGGTCCTATGACTGCTGCCGAGCAGTACATGCCTCAGCCTGCTCCCGCCCCGGTCCACGCTGGTCCTACCCCTAGCCAGAACCCCTTGGCTCAGCAATACTACTTGCCCATGCCCAGCGCGCGAACTCAGAAGGATCTCATTCACATCGATACCATTCTTGGCCAGATGCAAGACACCATCTATGAGAATGCTAATCACGCTACTGCTGGTGTCCACATTCACCACACTGAAAACGGCTTCAACGGTTACCGCAACACTCCTTCGCCTCCCACCTCTCACAGGTCTCCTACCGGCATGCATGTCGGAGCTGACGGCTACCAGCCTGTGTCTGCCGCTAGCATGGCCTCGCCTCTGACGGCCATCTCATCTACCGGCACTCCTGCTGTTACACCGCCCTCCAGCTCCATGTCATACACATCTGGTCACTCACCAAGCCCATCATCATCTGCCATGTCTCCTCAGTCCCGCCACGGCTCAACTGCCTCAGTCATGTACCCCACTCTGCCCACAAGCCTCCCTGCTGTTAGTCAGGGCTTCGGCCACTCTGCCACAACCACTCTTGGCCCTAGCTTTGACGGCAGCGAGCGTCGCCGCTACTCCGGCGGTATGCTCCAGCGAGCTCGTGCTGGTCCTCTGCCTCTGCCTCATGAGGACACCAGTGGTGCATCCACTCCCAAGGCTAGCGAGTCTGCTCTGTCCGTTGGCTCTCCCTCTTCAGAGTCCGATGTCAGTGACGCTACCCGTGAGCGTGAGGAGCAGTATGACCGCTGGCTCGAGAACATGCGAGTCATTGAAACTCTTCGCGAGTATGTCCGTGGACGTCTGGAGCGCAAGGAGTTCGTGGAAGACAACGAGTCCCCGCGATCTAGCCACTCTGATGCTATGGATGTCGACCCCAAGAGCCCTCAAGCTCCTCCCAGAGAACTGGGAACTCCCCGAGAGGGCTCCTCTCTGTACCCTATCCTTCGCATGCCTGGCGCTTAGGTCAGTCCTTGAGTCAGCTGCTGGTTTGGCTGTACGTGTACTATTATCGTCTATCATTTTCTCTGCATCAAAGCAACGCAGAATTTTATGTTCACGCGGTCTCAATGTTGATATGAAGTCTGAACCATTTGGTTCCGGGACGCTCTGTATCGAGCCTCCCACAATAGCGGTTGGGAAGGGCATATTGTTTAGTTGGTGAATTATAAAGACAGATGCAATGCAATGGACCTTGGGTTGGGGTTTCTTTTTCGTTTTTATTCTTTTGTAAGCTACTGCTTGACAATCTTGTAGTCAATCAATGACGGATTATGAATGAGACATGGGAAAAAGGTGGCTCGGTTTTTGAGATGAGATAGCAGGGATTCTAAGTTATCGAGTACTATCAATAAGAACAATATCAAACAGTGCTGAAGAACCTCCCAAGACCATCTTGACTCTCGCATACATCATGTCTGATGTCACTGCTAGTATTGTATACGAGACATGTTACTCGATCAATTCGAAGCGTCATAATCTCCGAATATGACCGACAAGCCACATAGATTGCGCACAAAGTAGCTGACGCAGAGACACATGCACTCCACGATCAAAGAAACAATTGTAGGACAAGTATTCTCCGATACATCGTCGCCTGCATTCCAACAAGAAAGTCAATCCCTGTAGCGAGTCGCGTGCTGACCCGGAGAGCTGAAGCAGCGATTTCCGTCGCAGGATATAGCCAAGGCAGGCCGTGCTGTGTCGATCACTGTGAGGCTGTGGGAGGACAACCGTCACGTTTGTAAGATTTGTGATTAAGAAGAGCGAACTAACTAGTTTACGATAGATGAATGCATTCTTGTTTGCAGGTGGTGTTTGTTGTTTCATGAATACAACGTGATTATGATGCGGATGAGGTGGAACGACATTGGTCTTACATTTAGCATATATATAGTATTTAGCATATAATTCATTTAGCATGTAAAGTGATTAGTATGTGTGTGAATAGTGTTGCATCTCAGGATTCATAACATTTAGGATATATAAGATAGCATTTAGCATGTAAGATAGGGCATACCCTTTCAGTTCAAGTCAACGCAACATATACATACCTTAATTCATCATCGATCAAACGGCCTTCCAAAGTTAAATCTACTTACCGACTCTAGAAACAGCCTAAATCGACACGTTTTTCCCGCTTTGACGTTGTCAAACGCGAGGCTTCAATGTCAGTCCAGGTCCTGAAACACGTCGGGAAATGAATGACGGCACTTGCATGCACAGAAAGAAAAAAAATACACCAAAAGGAAGAATTAGAGCACGAAAGTTAGGATGCGCCAAAGAGTCTCATGTAGATGAAGTGAAGTCATGGCCTAGTACCTCAAGAGTCTTTTTTGGTCGACGCAACTTGGTAGTTTCTCGTAAGTTCCCTAGGTCTTACAGACAGGATTTTGGCGTATAACTTGCTCCTCTTTTAAATCTGGCCAAGGATTCGGGGAGGATCAGAAGGTTAATTGTGATTGTCACACATACATGCACATAAGCAACATAAGATACGTAAAATAACGGCAAATGGCAGTAAATGGATCCTTAATTGGTCTTCGAGGAGGAAGGGACGGGGCCGTTTCATCAGCCGGTGACGCTTACCCAATTTTTTGTTTGTTCTGTCTGGTCTGTTCCGTTGCTGTTGAGAATGGAAAGTATATTTTAAGGAGCCTGCCTGATCCCTTGTTCCTCGTGTAATTCTATTCAATGCTTTCTTTACCTTGCTTTGTTTAGGTAGGTCTCTATTTATTCCTCGTGCCCTGCCTTGTCCTCTAGTTCAGTGCCTCTATCTTCTATTCTTCTCTTCCAAGTGATTCACGAACAAGCAAACTTGTTCACTTACAGCCTCAACATATATCCTCTTCTTCTGACCTACAACTCTCCTAACAAAACCAAGAATCACAACTCAACATGCGTTTCTGCGCCCTCGCTGCTCTTCTGAGCGTCGCCGTCGCCGCTCCAGCCTACGACAAGGCCGACGGCACATGCTGCTGCTGCGATATCTCCAAGCCCGCCACAGTCTGTAAGAAAGACGTCAAGCCCGAAGACTGCTACTGCGCCGCCGTCGTGTGTCCCGCCGGTGCCCCTACCGTCTGGGCTACCTCTTCAACTTCTCCTGCAACTACCACCACAGCCGCTCCCGTTAAGCGCGAGGAAAAGACACCTGTTCCTGCTAGACCTCCTTGCTGTTGCTGCGACCCGTCAAAGAATGCCATCGTCTGTACACTGCGTGCCGAAGGCGAGGATAACTCGTGTATTTGTCCTATGGTGATGTGTCCTGCTGATGCATCGACCTTGACTGTTTGTTCGACTGCCATGGAGACGGGCAAATAGGGGATAAACCTGACAACATGTTGCTCTTCACTTGAAGCTGCAACTTGTTGTTCAACTCTTCGCTTCTCGATGTACATCCCTAGGGTTTCGGTTTGATTTCAGTTGGTATACCAAAGCATGGAGGAGCACCAGAATGGACCAAGCATGAGTGTTCCGATAGAGTCCTGCAAGATAACTGAACATTATCAATCAATAGCATGCTTCTTTGTCTCTAGTTGAAAGAGGTCTCGAATCGTGATGCTGTCCGGTGCTCCCGGATCAATACTGTAAAGAAATCCTGTCACTCTCTTCGACCCAGACAGAACAAAAGATAGTTAAGCCTGAAGAACTATCTTAACTAAATCATTATTAGCCCAGTGTTCTCTGATTTAGCAGCCGTTCAACTCAGCGTCGAGGGGTAGTGTAGACCAGTGAGACAGGCGGCCAATCAGAAGCTCTACATACCAAGACATTCGATGTAAGAGGCAATCAAACGAATGCGGACCTACACCGATTACGAGCCGGTTATCATAGTATGCCATGCCAACCTCCTTTCATCAACCAGCGTCTGAGCCAGTCTACTCTGTACAAAACATCACAAAGACTTAGTCGCGGGTCACTATAGTTACTCAAAATTGTTAGGATAAGAAATTATACACTATCGACTACAGATAGATATAGTTAGTTGCTACTCCAAAGTGCTCCGTGTCGTATCCCAAGACTCAACCCCATGGAAAATAGGAAATTGTTTTACTCAAAGTAAAAGTGTTTTGCTCCGGCCCATGTTACCCACCAACTGCCAGAGTGATCCAAGGCCTCTCCACGGGGTGCGTCACTGCCACCCCTCTCCGCCTCAATTTTTATCCATTCATTAAACCCTCTCTTTCCTAGGACCTTGGGGCATGGCAGTTTGTTTTTGACTGTTCAAGTCGGTTGACGGGAAAGGTGAGGGATCTATATGCAAAAGTATGATGGGGGAGGGGCGACCACTTGATGGGTAGCAATGCGAAAATTAGACCGCAGCGTAAACGGGTATATATATAGTAACGGGTCATGAATAGTGCCGTTGACTCTCCGGTTGCAATGGCAAGGTCGAGCCATGGTAGGCGGGTTAGCTCGCTTATTTTTGGTGGCGGGAAGAAAAGTCCCAAAATGGAGAATCGTATTCAAAGCTTTGTCGTGACAAGGTCGTCCAGACGGCTCTTAAGATGCATCGCCGGCGACGAACGAAAGGGAAGGGAAGCGTCAAGAAGAGGCATCTCTTTATTGGAATTGAGTACGGTCCTTCTCCTTGAGGCCGCCAATTTGGTCCATATCGATAGAGTAGAACTGGCCCTTGGCCTCCTTCTCGTAGGCGGGCAGTTGCTCCTCGTTCATGGGCTCCAGACCGACGGTCGAGTTATCACCAACGCGGACAACGAGCACACGGCCGCTCTGCTGTCGGCCTTGCTCATCCTTCTCATCGGGGAAGGTGATGTGAATCTCGGGGACGTTATCGGGGGAGTAAGGGGGAGAGTTGGGGTTGGCAAGCATAGGACGGCCGTCCTGGTTGACGACAAAGACGCTGGAGCGGCCGTTATGTGTTGTCTCGATGGTGAGTCCACGGTGGTTGGTAAATCGCTTACTGTTGCTGTCGTAGTAAGAAGGCAGACCATCCTCCTCGGACTGGATGGTTTGCTGCTTCTGACGACGAGCGCGGCGGAACAGGAAAAGGATGGCGACCAGAATGAGGCCGAGGAAGACAAGGCCGAGGAGGCCAAGCATGAGGTTGATCATATTGTCGTTTGAGCCATCAGAATCGGGAGGCATTTCAGATCGGGTAACGAGGTTCAAAATAGAAGGCATCGTGAATAGAGTTTATGGTTGAATGTTACGTAGGTGTAGCAACGGATTTTGAGTTCGCAATAACGATGGGTGCTCCGAGTAGAGAGAACGAATGTAAAGCCAGCAACGTCTATTCATCGTCATGTTAGCAAGTCATCATCTCATGGTCATGACCGAAATGCCACCCGGCGAGAGTGGCCGAGCCTGTTTGTGGCGGTTATCAAGTGCATAGTCATCTGCAACGCAGCCTCCAATATTTACAGCCAACTGCCATTCCGCATCGAGGCCGGAAGAGCCCATCTAACTAGACTCCAAAGTAGACTCGTGTTGGAGGATTGGCCAATTCGAAGCCATGGCAATCCCACCAATTCAATGCATGCCATGGTGTGTTACAGAACGACAACCCAAACAGATGACTCGACAAAATGAAGGTGGCGGGTGGAGGGTCAGAAGGGACAGTATAACGTACGCCAGGGAGAAGATATCGCCAATAGTTCTTCAATGAATGCCTGGCGAGTACCGAAAACCGAGGTGGTTGGTGATGGGCCTAAGATAGTGGGTAGAACGAAGGGAGAGAGGGGGTTGGAAAGACCGGACGGAAATCAGCTGAAAGAGTGAAGCTGAATATCCAAAAAGCGATTGAGAACAAGATGTACTGGGAGCGAAAAAACGATGCCGTCGACGATATTCACAAACTTGGCCCGCGAGGATTGGGTTGGGAAAGAGAAAGAAACAACTACAACAGCAGAGGGAGAGGGTTTTTGGCTCCGAGCCTGTCCTGAGCTACACTTGATCACGACAGGGGCCCCTGCCCCGGAAATGAGACTTGGACCCAGGTGCTGTCCATGGTAGGGGCCACTAGGCGCTCTGAGGGGCTAGACAGCCACTAGGAACCACTGTTTTCTTGGTCCTCTCAGGGGCACAACCACTGCAATTGGCCGCTAAACCACCTGTCGTGGTGTGCCGGGCCACCTTCCTTCCCATAGGACGTGCGGTCACCGCAGTTTGGCTGGCTAGTCTATCCAATAAGAACTCTGCTGAGGTCCCGCTCCCATTATTTAATTCGGCTTCTTCAACAGGAGATGTGACCTGTTGGCTCCAGTTTCATCCTCTAGCTCCTCGGTGATGCTGACCATGACCAGCAGGCCCATGAAATACTTCAACTTGGCTTTTCTAGTGACTGGATACTCACTGGGATTCGCTGGACTCGACATCCACATATTCCCTGTAACCGCCCGGTTCATTGGTCGAGGCCGTTGTCCTCCCCCTGCCAAGCCAGGCCTGGAAGTTCTTTTCCTCGATGAAGGGCAGACGACAACAAAGAACCGACTCTGACTGATGACCTTATCGATAAAGAGGAGTAAGGAGCCTAATGCCTCTGCTGCTGCTGGATTGGACTGGACTCTTTGTGCTCATCTAAACGATGCTGAAAGGAGCGTATAATTCCACGCGAGTGTGGCAAGCGATGGATTAGGACGCCAATGCAAGGTACGAACGGTTATCACACACAAAGGGGACAAGTCCAAGCCACCAACCCCAAGCTAGCCCATTGCCACGACGCTTGCAATGATGGAGCGAGACGCCTCAGCCGAATGCGCGTGATGAGTTTGTTGGAACAGCGCACGCATAGCCACTCTTCTTTCGTAGTCGTTCTTCAATCAATACGGGCATCTGAGCAACACAGCACACGCGTTCATGCTTCTATTTACAGTAGGACGATCACAAAAGGCAATCGGCCGAGCTCTGCATCCAGTTGCAAGCCACATCCATGCTCGGGGGGAGAACGGCCGGGCACGCAATCGATTGTTCCTTGCATTTCGTTTCTTCTTGCCGCTTGTCCGCCTTCATCTTGGTAGGCCCTCCTCGGGGAGCAAGAAAACACCGGACCTTAATAGAAGGTGTCAAAATAAACTTAGCAAAGAGTCCCCTAAGCTTAGGCTAGGTTTACCTAAATATTTTTGTTGCTCAGGGTTAAGGTCCTGTGTTTTCTTTCCTCCCCTAGGCCCTCTGAAGTGGCACCGGTATCTGTGCTTTTAGCAACGATACTTGATTTGATCAGGAGACATATAGCTCTCCTTTCTCCTTCTCGTGCACTTGTCATTTACCTTGAGCTTGGACTGGGACTTGGGGTTGAGGATCGTTACAATATCTTTGACTTTACTCGAGTGTCCTGTCAAGCTGGTAGACAGAAACATATCCTGGTGTCTCTCAATGTTTTCAGCACACCATACCGGAGGTTTGTTTGCCAAGCGGAAGCTGTTACAGAAAACGGTTGCGTGACATACTTCGTATATCCCTCACGTAAAAAACGTAGACTTGTTTTCGTTCATCTGCAGTATTGCGACAAGACAATTAACAAACACAGGCACAGCCAAAAGGACGCGCGGTCTATCGATCAAATAGCCTCATCTCTTAGTTACTCTGTTAGCATGTTTGCTATAGTTGTCTTAAGATTGGATTTTCCCAAAGTTTCGGAAATGTGTAGCTCCCTCGGCTTTGTCTTTCTATTTCGTACAAGTGCCGCCAACCCAAGGTAGGGAACTAAATATCATTTGTTTATCTCGCTTGATTACCTAGTCACCTTACCAGTGTTATTTCTTCGGCAGACAACACCATGCACAACATAGTTACATGTAATGTGCTCCAGGATACGGAAAGTTGCATACGACTCAATACAGTTGCCAGGGTCAAGTCCATGAATACAAATGGACAAACTCTACAATCGTTTCTTTCAAGCACGCCGTTGTCCAGCAATACCAGAGCGGGTGTCTCTGTGCAGCGAATGATGGCCCCTTGGCCAGGGTAACCAGAAATTTAGCGATCTGACAACAACGCTTTGACACATGAACACCTCGACTATTTCCGAAGCCTGTGAACATTATGTTTTCAACAGCCTCATGCGAGAGGGATCGTTGCTGGGTCAGAAGAGCAGCATACTCCGAGCCGCTATTATCAGGTTCATGGAATGCAATATCGCGATCCCCTAAGCACAGGCTGAAACATTTCTGCACCACAACAAACAAAGGGACTGGTCACGGTTTACGAGGTCATTAGGCCAAGAATAGCACAAAATGTCTTTACTAGATTCCACATGGGCTCATTTAGCTACTGAGGGATACTCTGCGAGCTGGACATTTTCGTGATGGGGATTTTTGCCCGTTCAAGAATTGCTAAAGATCTGAACGATATGTGCCAGATGCGAACCAACCATCACAGGAGTTCTAGACAGCATTAAGGAGTATACGGAGCTCTAGAGACTTGCAATCTCAATATAGTATAGTTAACGTCGGTACCATCATTGCCAAGTGCAGCTCGTGCAATTTCTGAATGATTCCCAGCTCAGCAAGTTTCATTATGGAAATCTTGGAATATCATCAGCTGCATATCCACGATGAAATTTCGCAAGTTCAAAGGATCAAATTAACTATGTATAAAGAAGATTATTACCAGGATACGAAAATACTCAAGTCTCGTACCTGGATTCCCCCCCTTGCATGAGGGGTTCAAAAGCTTCAGCTTCTTTCTATCGACCCATTTGAACGGGGAGTAGACCTAAGCTCATATTTATTGTGAGGCGTTTGCTCGATTGTGCTGGACCTCTGGACAGGTGAAGGTTGGAAACATAGTTTCGGTCACAGAGCTTTGGTCAGCAGTCATTTCAAGGTTGCCGTGGCCAAGAGGAGTATCAGCAAAACGGGCCTAGCCAGGCACCGACCAGCGGGAGACTATGGTACTCCCTCTGAATGTATCTGAGCCAAAAATCACGTCAAGGGCATTATATTGGATGCCAATTTTGATAAGAATCAACTCACTCTTGTTCGTGTAGTTCCATTTCTCATGAGATCACATACCCTACGCTTCTGAGGCACTTTGTGAGTCTATGCGTCATACAAGAGAGGTGTTGTTGTCAAAACTTAAGATGACCTGTGAGCCCACATGCTTGAGTGATACGCGCTGAAAAACGAAAGGCCACAAATCGAGAAGGAGTTACGAATATGAACTCTCTTGTTGACACAGAAGCCTCATCAAAGCCAGACTATTAGAGCTTCCTCCCTGATTAGGATATGATTATGCGGGTGATTTGCAAGCTAAGCTATGTTGGGGTTAGTATGACGGGTTGAAAGACGATCTTGGTCTAGCCCTCAGGGGCCGCCCGAGCGCCCGCCTTGGCTTTCCTTGTGAGGCTTTAAACCATGGTACATTAATCTCCAAAGTTGAAGATATCAAGGTACTAAAATAATGATTTTTGGCGGTGTTCATATGGTCATCTTGCTAGCCAGTCAATGTACGAAGGAAGAAGCCCACCGAGAAGTTTGACCAGCGGGAATACTGGACTTATTGGATGAAGGAAATTTTGTCAGTTGGACCCCTCCTTTCAACCAAAGTATCGCAGCTCTGAGTCGCAAGTCACGATCCATTCTTGATGTCACTCGCGTGCAAAAGCACAGTTCGTGGAACCGTCAGGAGATGCGAGGCCTCCTCACTGTGCCATGTAGCGAGGTAATACAGAGATATGAGAACAGCCAGCCAAACTCTGGAGCAGTCCCTGTGGGTTGCAGCCCGGCCTCTGGTTCAACAATGAACAAAGGAGGCTGTCACAACGGTGAGATGGTTGGCGGAGCGATAGATAGACTGATAGGTAGGCAAGTATCAGTGCGTGGGTTACTGGAGGCAAAAAAACTTGATGTCTTAGCTGTGCGATCATGATTTGGCTTACACAAGATACCTACCTACATACACCGACTAAAGAGAGAATGGCGGTCGTTGGCTGAGTGGTGACAATTTCATACGCCGACGATTGGGAGCGGCAACAACAAAGAGCCCTTCGTTTCCCCTCTTTTGATAAACTACCTTAGGTACTGTAACTAAGGTACCTATTTCATTATCCTATCGAGGGGTTCTGAACTTCATCAACCTCCCTGATCCACCTCGAGCAATACGATCCCTCCCTGCACCAAGGAAGACCCTTGTCAACAGCCCTCATTAAGCATATCCGTCCTTCCCTCTTTCTGATACATACAGGCTCAGCAAAAAGGCGGAGAGCCAACGCCAGAGCCAGACACGCACATCATTCCTCTGCCCGAAAGGCAAGACAGCCAGGCAGCACAAGCAAACTCCTCTCCCCTCTCTCCCTTTCTTTGCTAGGAGCCCTGAATAGGAGCACCAAAAGGCCAAAAGTCCTACCAGTTTAATTCTGCTTGGGGCCCGCACATTCCGACGCCGGCGTGCAACCTTACATTGATTTAGTTTGCCCTTGTTTCCTTTCACTGGTTCACGGGAGACTGCATTTCATGTAAAACCGCCCTACACCCGCTTGCTTCGAGTTGCCGCTTGCCACATCTTCTTTGTCCAAACCGACTTGAGCTCCAACCTACCTATAGGTATCTATTACCTACCAACCTTACTTACACTTTAACCTTGGGCCTGAGCTTGGGGTTTCTTCAGCAAATACTGGACCAACACATTTTCTTAATACTTTAATTTAGCATTCGCCTGCCAAAAAATATTTCTTCTTCCCCCCCCGCCCACCTCTTGTTATACGCAGGATATGCTCGCAAATATCACCAATAACAAAAATTAATCCGGGAACGGGAGTCATTTATATCTACCTCGTACTCACCCACTCACTACCTTACCTTGTCCATATTTCCTTTGAGTTTTTCTCAACAACCAAATCTCTGGACCGTCTATTTTTTCTTCTTTATTAAATATTCACCTCAACGACAATACCCAGTCTCAATCAAGACGAACCGTCACATATCGATACCCATCCATAGGTACCTTCCGACGATTGCCACGGCTGTCACTTTCACGTACCCAAGGACTCGTGGACCCCTACAAAGATCATCCATTGTCGCCCCTGGCCCCATTAGTCTACATAATCAGCCCTCCATACCTATTCCTCGCTCTCTAGGATCCTGGAACATTCCTAAACATATTCCACACAAACAATCAACAGCCTTCATACGGCCTGGTCATAAGTACAACCACAACCACAACAAAACAGGATTATATTTGAATATCTGTTACTATCATTACATTGAGACATAATGACCAATCACCAGACTGGCTCGGTAAGTTGTCTGATTTCTATCTCTACCTTATCTTTCGGCCACCAATCCCTCTACACCTTTCTTGGTCTGGCCCCAAACATTCAGGGCCCTTGTTTTTTCTTTAAGGTGCTTGCCCCCATGGCCCACGTTCCAGGGAGTGCGACGTCAGAGATGGATGCTCGTGTGTCTCGACTTGTCCCAAATGCGTCAGATTCAAACTACGAATAGCTAGCGCACGTCGGGATTCGCTACCACTGGCACCTTGCACCTTGCCTTGCCTACCATTAGGTGCCTTATAACATCTGCAACACAAAAAATTGGTCCCCCATAATCTGTCTTGTCTTGTCTCGTCTCGTCTACCCCATGCATTCGATACCAAACCGACCAAGCCCTGCCCGGACAAAACACACATTCTTTTTAACATCAACATCAACATCAACATCAACTTCGTTATCCAGACCCAATAGATTTATTCTTTTCTCGATTCATGCTTACATATCCTTTGTATCAATAGCGACGTCAACCCGCCAGGCCTATCAATTCCAACACCATGACCACGGGAGCCTTCGATCAATCACAACGGCAGCCCATGCATTCCCAGACCAACAACAGCACAAATACCACGGCATGGGATACTTTACACACTCGCAACTTGTTCGCAAATGGTATGTGAATATTGTCCTTTCCACCCAATCTGTTCTATTGTGCATATACTCACGCGTATCATAGAGAATGGCGAGCGACGCGGATCCAATGCTTTCAACGTCCCCACCACCTCCGCCTTCTGGGGAACAGCGTCTCTCGCAACACGATCGCCCAGTACATCGCCGAGTAGGATGGCACAAGACCACATCCCCAACAGCGACCTAGGGAATGACCAAAGCTTAGCGGGACACTTCTCCCAAATGGGCATTTCGAAAGATAGGAGCACTGCTGTGTACGGCAATGCATTTCGCTACGATTCAGATCCTTTCAATGGCTTCGGCCGAACACAGGACCACCGCTCCAACTCTTCACGACAATCCCAATCTTCACCCTCCTACCGTGCTACCCATACTGCAAGCAAATCGACACAGTCCCAGCAACAATTCCCCAACCACATAAGCCAAGGCAGCAACCACCAGGCTCTCAATCAAAAAGCATTTAATCATAATAATAGCCAGAGTCTGGATGCAACATCCTTCAACCTTCTGGGAAACATGCCCGGTGCATTTACTTTCGATCCTAATTGCCAGCCCTGGAACAACGACGCGAGCGGACAACGTGTTAACGGCAACAGCCTGGATCTGAGTTCTGAAATGATGAACGCACAAGCTCCCACAATGCATCGGGGTTCCATCGACCGTCTCTCGAACATCACAGAGCAAGTACTCAACACCAGAGCGAACCCGCAAATTTGGAATCAAGCGTATTCTGCTCGACCAGTGGATCAAGGTCTCCGCATGACGAACCAAGTCAATCAACTAGCAGCACAGTCTATCTCCTACTATGGTCACCAGCTGGCGATGTTCTCTGAACCCAATGCTCCATATGGCATCGGACTTGACCAGTACCCTCAGCGCTATCACCAGCTGGGGCACAACAATTCTGGGTATGGAGCACCATACCCCTATCACAACCAGAACAATGGCCCTGGGCCCAAGATCTACAAAAACCACTGGGTAAAAGAGTTCTGTGGACGATTGACGAAGAGGTCTGGTCCTCAACCAGAGCTTTGTGAAGCCTATGGCCACATGGTCGATGCCAGTGGAGAACAGGAGTCGTCAAGGTGGCTTCAAACAAAGCTGGCCGTTGCGACCAATGACGAGAAGAGTCGAATCTTGCTAGAGATAGCAGATGATGCTCGCACCGTGATGATCTGCTCTTTCGGCAACTACGTAATGCAGAATTTGATCGAATATACAGGGCAGGGAGAGAAATCTCACATTCTTAAGCAAATGAAAGGCCACGTCAATGATCTAGCACGGAACAAACACGGTTGCCGTGTGGTGCAGAAGGTACGAACTATCGTTTCTTGTTGATCTTCAGACTTCTAATTTAAGCAGGCCATAGAGCACTTCCTTGTCAAGCAAAATCTCGAACTTGTCCAGGAGATCCAACCCCATCTACTTGATTTGATGAAGCACGAGACTGGAAACCATGTTATCCAGAAGTTCGTCCAAGAGCTCCCTTCAGCACATCTCACCTCCTTTGTTGGGGTAGCTGAAGAACACGCCTTGGAACTCAGTCAGGATTCGCATGGATGTCGGGTTATTCAACGACTTCTGGAGGTGTGCCAGGAGGACGACATCAGAAAGGTATTGGATCCGCTTTACCCATCGATGGAGATGCTTGCCACAAACCAATTCGGCAACTATGTCGTTCAGGCTATCATAGAGCACCGACCTGGCAGTGACAGGGATCGGATTGTTGAGATGGTCATCAACAAACTGTTGTACTTCTCCAAGAACAAGATCTCGTCCAATGTAGTCGAGAAGTGCATCACTTTTGGCTCGGATGAACAACGAACACAAATCCGCGAACAGCTTTGTACTGTCAGTGCGAGTGGGAAGGACACTTTGTTTGAGCTAATCAATGACCAGTTTGCAAACTATGTTATCAGTAAGTGGTCACTCTGTTTACGCACGCGAAGATGGCTGACACAAGGTAGAAAGCCTAGTTCACAACACTAAAGGACCCGGACAGCAGCAGCTGGCACAAAAGATCCATACGCACCTTGAAACAATGAAGAAGAGTGCGCCCCTTCCAAAGCCATCACACAGTTTGAGCCAAGTGGTGGAGAAGATCTTGGTTATCGACAATATGGCTATCAATCTCAAAATCGAAGTCGACTCGGCTGAACCAACTCCGATGTTGACCAATGAAACAAACAGTCCACAAAGTGATGGGCTCCCAAGTGCCAACGGCAGTGCCATTGGAGTCCCATCTGCCGGCCTCAAGAACCGGGATGTGGCTGTTCAGGTCCATAACGATGAGGCGTAAACAGCCAATCGACAGCGGCAGCGGACTCACCCATATGCTTGCAAGCACAGAGAGAATCTTACTTCATACGTTGTATTACACATAGATTGGATATCTTGGTTAATAAGAGACAGCCCTCGCTGCGGAAAGCCATCCGTCGAGGTGAACATACGGACAAAAGAACAAGGCAGGCACTTGATCATAGGAATTATGCCATCACGAGGTACAGACAGTGCACTTAATGCAATGAGGTGCCACTTGGAGTTTGGTAGGATGATGGGTGTTTTGTATTTGTTATTGGGTTTATTCATGTCTTGCAGCAGCTTGTTTAGGCTGGGATAGTAAACGAAAGAACACGGCAGAGTTACAATCTTACTGACGGTCTCCCTTGATGAAGAGGGGGTGGGTTGGAATGAAAAGGGGAAAAGTAGACGATTCTTATGAGGCGTTGTCGAAGTACCCTTGGTTCATAAGCAGATCATGTGTCTCATATCACCCCAAAGCCAAGGGACCTTGCTTGTTTCTGTAGATTGAATATTTAATTAGTCTAATAAGTACATATCTCTCAGGACCCCTGCGGCTATGAGCGGCAATTCGCAAACAAGCTACTGAGCACTAGACCAGTTCTGGAGAAATGACATATGAGGGCGAGATCCATTGGAGGCCAAGTCATAGGTCATTTAAGCAGGTACGCACGCCGATTGCCGGTTCCTCTCCGACGGGACCCTTCTGTACAGATAGGTATCTCTAGTACCATACCTACTACCTTAGGTAAGGTATAGTACTTCCTCAACAAACACTTGTTTAAACACGACGATATTATTCTAGAGAGACCCTTACTTCCATGATCGAATTACCTCGAACTCGTTAGCCATCGCTAATTCTACGCCCCGAATCTATCGATCGCCACCCACTCCTTTTCTACCCGCGGGGTCATCTTTTGCCCACCATGACGGCCGCTGCTCGGTTGACCTTCTTAAGCCCGCAGGTCCTGCGAGGCCTACGTGCGACACCCCGTTCTGCTGCTGGCTTTGCTCGACATAGAGGCACTTTCGCGCGAAGGAGAGGAAAAGCTGTTGAGCCTCAGCCCCTCAGGGCAGATACGACCGCCAAGCTTAATGCCGCGCACCCACTCACTAGCGAAACTCCTACTCGTCCCGAGCCCGAGAGCAGTACCACACAAGAGTCGGTACAGGCGACACCAGATAAACCACTGTCTACGAACGAGGCTACCGCATCGACGAGCAGTAAGGTACAACCTAAGGAGAACGAGACATCGAAGGACGAACAACAAGCCAGAACAGCCCGGGAAGAGGCGAAACAAAGCGGCCCCCTTGAAGCAGTACTGCACATGGAACCACCAGAAACAACCAAGAAGACGGCGACGACAAGACCAGGGCCAGCAATGTGCCCACCGCCCTACGTCCACCATTTCGATACCTACTCCCTCGTGAAGCAATTGCAAGAGGGGGGTTATACACAGGAGCAAGCAACAACATCAATGAAGGCGATTCGAACATTACTTGCAGAGAATCTCGACATAGCGCAGTCAACTCTTGTCAGCAAGAGTGACGTGGAAAATGTGAGGTCTTGGTCAATGGAGGCCTAAGCAACATTGACTAACAGCTCCCAGGAAACATACCTTTTCACCGCGGCTTGTTCAGAGTTGAGTACCGAGATTAAGAATAACCGACGGCTCGAAGAAGAGCAGCTACGACAACAGCGAACACACCTACAGCACGAGGTCGACATCTTGACACAATCGCTCAATCAGGAGGTTCATACACTTAATGACAATGTTCGAGGTTCATTTAACGATCGCAAAATGGCCGTCAGAGAAGAACAGAAAAGCGTCGACAGCTCTGTAAGGACCCTTTCCGATATCGGCAAGATTTGGTGACTGACAGTATCACAGATTCAACAAATAAACTACAAGATCAGCATTGTTCTTAGTAGCGATGCTAAATCAGAAATCGAGGCAGTAAGATGGATTCTTATCCGTCGCTCTGTTCTGGGAATACTGTTCATGGCTGTTTTGACGCTTGGTACACTTCGATATGCCACATATGTTAGCCACGAACGACAAAGAGAAGCAGAGCGTATCAAGAAAGAAGAGGAAGAGAAGCGAAGAAACGGCGGAAAGCAGGATCGCGCTACGGACGCTGACGCAATTGCAATTCTGGCTGCCAACTAAACACCTGAGAGACATACGAAGAAGAGGACGAGGGGGGATAACATCAACAACATACAGACGAACGAGCACTTTTTCCTTGGGATTTTTATTCGATACCCTATAGACTTTCTACTTGGAACTACAACACGGTGTTGCAACAGACAAAAGGCTGCGTCATGAGGACTTGTGCAAGTTCCATGAGCTGATGAGCCTTGGTTATGATGGGCCAGGCATGGACAGATACACATCGTACATACAATTGGCTTTGACAAGCTTGTTCTCATAGACGTACATAGATAGACATTCTGAATATTCAAGACCAGATTGATTCTGGATTTCCTTTATAATTGGTTACGCTCTAGAATTGTACGCAGTGATCATGACTGACCACGTGCGATAAGAGAGGTATGTACAGCACTTTACCCCACGCGCCGCCTTATCAGTCGCGTCTCTCAACCACCAAGACCAAACATCTCCAACATCAGCACCATATTTATCGTCATGGCGCCCGATCCGCAACCCGCGCAAGCCGAAGCAGCCCAAGAAACAAATCAATCTCAATCAGAAGAAGCAGAACAACAACGAGAATCAGAACAAGACCCTCCCGCATCACCGCCCCTCCCTCAGCGACACACAGCCGTTACGCCTGGTCCCCGCGCCGCGCGTCTACAAGAACTCTACGCGCGATCGCTAAAGAAGACGTTGGGGAAGATTGGATGGGACAATGTCGCCGGCTGCTACCCTACGGTTGCCAAGAGGGCGGAGAGTGTGTTGAGGCAGGTTCAGGGACAAATGGTTGATAAGCTTGGCGAGAAGTGCGAGGTATGACACAACTAAGCGGTAAATAAGGGTAATGCTAATGCGGAATGAGCAGAAAGAGTTTGATAATATTATGGTGTCGAGACAGGTCGTTCCTAAGCTCAATGATCTAGAGAGCCTCATTAGCGATGCCTCCCGCCGACGTGCCGAGTCTACAACAGAAAACCCGACACCGCAAGTTCCCTTCTCACCACTATCTATGACCGCCATCCACTAACACATGTGCAGTCCTCATCTTTTACCCCCATCAGCAATACTCGCCGCACATCTCACACCCGCCCTCACGGCACACCAGTCGCAACTAAATGCCCGCCTACAAACCACACAATCGCAAAACGCTCTGTTGTACGATGAAGTTCGTCGTCAAAGAGAAGAAATTCGTACACTTCTTGATGCCCTCGAAGCTGTCGTCGCAGATGTCCAGGGCGCAAATGACGCGCTGCGCCCGGTTGTGGACGATGTTGCTGCCGAGACGAGACAGGGCATAGCAGCCGTTGACACTGCTAATGGTGGTAGACAGCAATGAGCATCATCATGACTATGAACAACGAAAATATGCATAAAAGCTAGACGTATGCTGTGGCCATACAATGGACCCGGGAGTAATGGGCGTTACTATACCAATGCTTTGTTTGTCTTGTATAACAGCATTTACAAAGCAACCTTCACAGTTGATCATGTAGTTGCAATATCATCTTTCAAAATGTTTCTTTCAATGTCTTCTATATACAGGCATTGCAATCCATGCATGCAAACGTGTATGAATTGCTGATATGGAAAAGCAGCCATGGCCACTCATGCTGAAAACCAAATGGCCGAGGGCGCGACTCACCACGACCCATGCCGTGTAGCGACCTCAAATGTAGAAAACTCGAGGATCTAGGCAAACAAATAAAGGAAATGCAAACTCCGTTCCATGATCGTAAGCCCCTGTCATCATCGGCTGATGCATCCGCAGCCTTCCATGCGCCAGATATGCAGAGAAAATATGTACTGCGAAGAAAGTAAGAGATGAGGAGAAGAATATCTAGCTCCGTATGTGACAAAATATGATAGGTGATCTAGTTGTATGTGTCGTAGAATGAACCCATGATAGGTCAATGTGTGTCATCTTGAAGGGAATATGACTGGTTGTTGGTGTTTGTCGTAAGGGGATAGTTGTCGACTCCAGTGAGTATGTGTATGTAGTAAAGATGAGATAGATGATAGACGATATAGTCAGTGGTGGTAGGACGGTGCGTCCGTTTGGCCAAGAACTCAGATAAGTCTGTTTTCGGTATGAACCGTTTGCCAAGCCCCAAAGTAGTCGATCTCACCGTAGGCAGGCGGGAGAACCCTGACCATTCGGCCTGTCGTCCAATCAACATAGAACTTCTTGCCCTTGCTGATGATGTATGGTGTTTTGCGGGGACTTCTAAAGAGTAGGTTGCTGTAACAGAGCTTGGCATACAGCAAGTCATGAGCACTCGACCACTGATGTTCTGGTATCCATTTTCCATCGACAGGGTCAATGCCCATATTGTTATATGACGTTGTGCTGAGACGACGGGTAAGATCTATTCGCGGAGGGGGTTCAACCACTTCTTCATCTCCTTCAACCTCAATTTCAGGTTCTAGCCTGGTTTGAGATTCTGGAGCTAATCGCAAAGGTGGCGCTGATGGACGAGCCTCATTTGTTGTCGCAGAGACTTCTTCAGGTCCTCCTTCAATGCCCAGTTCTGACAAGTCAATAGCTGTAGCTGTTGGCGTTTGGCCATGGAACCAACGAATTCGTTGTATTCGGGGAATAGACATATCACGCGGGAAATCTCGGTCCTCCAGGGGCAGAGCAATATCGATAGCTGCGAACAGACCTTCGAGCCATTTGTTGAATGTACTCAGCTCGATACAGCAGAGGAGAAACTGGTCTGTCTCTGCTCGAATACGGATGGTATATCGCCTCCTGTATCTTGTTAATATCAAATCATACGCCTCGACTTTTGGTAGCTTACTTCGTATAGTCGGCGGCAATACCGACATCCGCATACAAGAGGCTATATGTCTTCTCGAGCTTGCCCCTCTTCACCCATGGAGGGTTGTCTGGGTCGACCGATGGCCCGTCACTGCGTGTTCTACCCCAACTCCATGCTTTCTTGGTACCATATATGCTAAGCGCTGTTCCATTCAAACAGACGTGAACGGGATACCATTGGCGATCCTCGGCCCTCTTTATCAAGTTTTCGATTTCGTGTTTCTTGTCAAATACACCCTCTAGTAATATTGAGTTTTTATAGTCGGGTAGGCTTTCTTTTCCTGTATCTGGATGAAGCTGAGTTTCGCCGCCCCCACCAGCCGTGAGCTCCTTCCCCTTCTCCAAACGATGCCCATTATGGGAGACATTCGACGTTGTCGGCGGTGGATCTCGCTCTGGCTGGTATGGAGGCGGCTGGGAGGGTCGGCGCGGACTTGTCATGACACGCTGGTAGTAGAGGTCCTCCTCCATCGATACACGCCGCCTGAGGGGCGGCGACGTAGGAGCGGTCGTGGATGATACATCGTCCTCGGCCGTGGCCCTGCGTAGGTCCATTGGAGGGAGATGGGACTTATATGAAGTCGGAGAGGGCCCCACGACCGGCCGATACGGAACAGAAAAGGCTCACAGGGTGACTCTGTCGTCTGGGGGCGTGAACCTCATCGAGCATTGGCCATAGGAGTCTCCATAGAGGACGGTAAACTGAGGAGGTTGATCATTCCGACCCGCTCTGAGGTTGTGTGGAGAGGTTTGGAAGAAGAAACTGGAGCGAACCAACAGAAGTCGTAGGTGAGAGGATCAGAACAGTCAGCATGGATCCACGAAGAGAAGCATATGTTGTGGAAGAAGGTCGCACGCAGGGGTTCGTAAGTTTGAGGAGAGAATCGTGGATCGAAGGGGGGTGTGAGTCGAGCTGGAAGACGGGGTTCATCAACGGGATGCCGGTAGGGCCCAAACCAGGCGTGCCTCCGTCCAGCTTCGATGGGGTATGGAAGAGGAATGGAAATGCAGCGGCTCTTTTGCTCGGGGTGACTGGGATCGATGGTAAGGTCAGGGAAACGGTGACCAAACCGGAGCAGCCAGACCAGAGCAAAGCGACGTCAGCCGTTTCAAAAGGGCCCACGTTGAACCGAGCTTTGAGGAGGATTCAGATGAGAGAGTGGAGTGGTAGCCCGAAGTCGTAGAAACGTGAGGGTGTGGGAATGGTATTGGGGAGCGTGGACCAAAACGCTGGCACAGGCTCAGGCTCAGAGTGGCGAGATGAGGCTGCTGGCGCGTTGTTGCAGCGGACGCTACCGTATTTTTTCGAGAAAAACGATTTCGCCTAAATCGAGCAAGTCAGGACAGTCACAATTGGATCTGATGCGACAGCGTCTTGATTGGCCTTTTGTCTCGGCCGGGTTGTGGGATGCGCGGATGTGATGCGATCCGCACTTTTGAAGAGCCCATCAAAGTGCAGCAGAGTTTACTGTACTGAATGCGCCGAATTTCCGCGCTGACTGTCGATCTCGCCTGTGCTAGCGGATATCTTTTTCAGATTTGGCGTAGGGCTCTGTATCTTTGTCCTAAGGTGCTATTGTTGATCTGGAGTATGTCGCGATGAATGAAGAGTGCAAGATGTCAGTGGTGGTGCCAAGTCCAGGGTTCTCCTCTTCCTTCCAAGGCCTGGTTGTCGACTCGATTTGACTCCGCAGGAGCTGGGCAGGTGAGATTGTAGGTAGATGTCGGGGAAAGAGCACCCTGATCGTTAAAAGACCCCCGGTCCCGGGAAAGCACGACACATGGCATGGCTTGCTTGACCTGTTCTGTGCCTGCGCCTGCGCCTGGCTGGGGCTGTCTCTCGGTGGTGGACTGTCAGTGGCAGCCGCATCCAATGTTGCAGGTTCAAAAGGACCACCTTCCCGCCAAAAGGTCCCGCGAACTAGGGTCTCACAAGCCCACACTCAGAGACAGAACCGCACGAGGAAGTTGCAGCACACGGCCCCACCTAGCCTCGCTAGTCCCGGTCGGGGAGGTCACAAAAGGGTGACGGATAACCGGCACAGAACTTGCCTGAGAGAGTTTCTCTCCACTGCCAATGGAAGCTTTGCTACGGTATGCATTTTGACCTTGAATTATATGTTTTACCCATATGAGAATCACCCAACCCTCTTTGGGCGATTGTCCTATAGTTCTCATGGTTTTGCTACAAGGGCAATTGCCGTTCCAACATCCAAAAAGCCATGCCTGCCAGTACATCGAGAGAGGCGTCCGATAAAGTTCAAGCCTCGATAGGGACTAATCTATTCAACGTACATAAGCCACAATCGATATCTCGGCCGGGTCTCGACTTTAATGTCCGGAGCCTCAGGTCGTCGCTTATTAAAAGCCTTCAAACACGAGACCTGTCCTGCAAGTCATTTATTCTGTCACTTGATAGGACGTCAACTCGCGCAAAAGTCCTTTCCACGGTGAAGGTATTTTCGGCTCTGCTTTCATCAATCCGAGACGCCGCATTGCAGGCGCAACAACAGCATGAGCCAACCAACATAGAAAACGGCATCTTGTTCCGTTACAAAAGTGCCCTTTACCGTTTCGATGAATAACGATTGAATCTGGATCCTGATTCGCCCGTCAAAGGCGAACCAGACACCTGGGAACTTTGCGATGTACGTATCCTTTCCTCCAGGACAGCTTACCTCATCGCTCTGGAAGCGTTGCGCTCGTCAAAGGAACTTTTGATACTAGCATTGGCACCTTTGATAGTGGCCCCTCTCTATGTCTGGGGTCAGGCCCTTCTACTCGGCGTCTCTTTTTCGAATGATAAATAGCCCCACACTAATATTCTATATGAGTATTTCTTGTTATTCTATTATTCATAGTCAGCCATCGTGACATTTTCATTCCTTGTTACAGGTAAATCGTTTTTCATGTTTCATGTGAGTTGACTGGACGAATCATGTATGGATGGATCGACTCATCCTCGGACTCGATGAATGCGAAGAAGGAACATCAATAGTCAACTCACTCGCACAAGACAATTAATACACGGACCACACCGAACCCCCCTTCTTTTTCTACGGAGGACCCAATAGACATTGTCGATAAAAATCTTATAGCGGCCCGCGCGGGTTGCACGACATTTCCGGACCATCTCCGTCAGAAACTTCCCGTCTTACTGTTCATTGGGGGTGCACTATTAAGCACAAGAACCTGGAGGAGGGCCGATTGATAACTAGTACTATCACAAACTATGTTGCATGCATTACCCAGGTGCCTGTTTTGCTGCGGGGGAGAGAACACGCAAGCACTTTTTCTTGGTGTGACGTGACGTTTGATCATTAACATAATCGACCAATTCATCATGCAGTGAGATTGTCTGATTTGCTTGGGCTTGGCTTGGGCTTGGATTGCTGCTAATTCCGTCCGTGACACCGGCAGTCGAATTGCTTCTTGACGATCACGCAAATCGCACGGTAATTATTCCTCCGAGAGACCTGTAAGCAAGTCTGGAAAGTTCAGGCTCTATGTCGATCCTTTCCTTGCCTCATTTTGCAAGGAACATGATCCTAAAAAGTACCATGGACGGAGTTTTATTAAGTCGAGGCTCTCACATTCCATCCACAACAAGTTGATTAATTATGTTACCCTCGCCTTGACTTAACAGAGAGGCATACCAGCATACGTACGTGATTCATGCATCGTAAACCAAGCCAACAGGCTTACAGAACAAGCACTCCATGGATGATCCTCTCCCGTCTTGGCTGCAACCTTTACTCCTAAAACAATCCCAAAGAAAATGTGATCAGCTCAAGCCGCTGTCTCAGATATTTCCATAGCAAACTGAACTGATCGTCCAGGATAATAATAACGATACTCCCCGGATCTCTCGGCAAGGACCTTGCTTGCATCGTCCCATCGCCAGAAATTCTCCCTCACATAATATTGGCTATTCTTTTTTCCTCCTCAAAGTCTGCTTTTAGAAGGTCGCAAAAATACCCGGGGAACCTTTTGTTTCCCCATGTCATCGTGCGGCGTGTCCGGAATAAGCTACCCTACCTTACCTTACCTTACCTTACCTTACGTACAATAATAGGACACGCCCTGGCTATTCGGGATAGTCTCCGACGAACCGAATGGATATAATCAAATCGCGGTGTCTACTACACCAACACGTGCACCTTTGACCGTCGATAGATTCAAAATCAAGTTCCCTATGCCTCTTTACATAGTAACTATTACGCGTGGGTATCCTCTCGTGTTCAAAAGTCCCCCGGTAAGTGGCTTGGCCTTTTGTCAATGCTTTTCCCTGTTACAAAAGAACCTTGACCAGTGTCCATCATCAACAACAATTTCTCATGCGACGAACCGTTCGACCTGTTTGATCCACGAGGCTCTGCAAGCTTAACTTCGGATATCATCGCACATAGAAGACGAGCAAAAGCAACATTACTTCTACGGGACCTTCTAGACCGATACTGGATATCATGACCCTCCTGTCCTGGATCTTCAGCATGCTACGTTACCTGCCTCTCATGACATGCCATGAAAGCGTTAACCTCATGAAAATTTTGTATTCACTTGCTGATCTGATCTGGTAGCTCGACTCAAACGTTGGAAACCAAAAAGGTACTGGTCATTACTACTGGCACAGTAAAAAGTACAGAACATGGTCCCTCCAGGCCCATTCGTTCATCACAGGCCTGGACGCTCGTCCATCATCGTCAACTGTCACTGCTTCGTGAGTATGTATACCCGTCGTCGTCCTCTTGCCCATCCGGGTACTGCCACCTCTATCGTCCGTCCGTTCGCTTTTGTTAGAATGTACACGGTCATTAGAAAGTAATGATGCCAAATCAAAGCTCCCAGCCTAGGCCCTTTCCCCTGTTTTCGCTGAAATCCGTAACCCAATCGCCGGCTGAGAGGATCAGATGCAGATGCAGCGCGCAAACCACCGAAACTGAAAAACGAACAAATATGACTCCAAATTCCCAACTCCATCCTTCCTCCAAAAGGGAATGCCAAACTCCGCCCCCTTACCGCCCCTTGACCATCTGCCGAGCTTGATTTCTGTTATCGTCCCCTCACATTGATATTTGAATGGTTATGTATATCACGTAGATTAGTTGTGATGACTTCGATTTGGGATCCCGGTCGTTCCAGGACCTAGATAGCAAAACCAAGACTGAGTCCTGGGATGAAAGTCTGGTACTTGCCATTTTATATATACCCATCGCTATTGCTTAAGCATTATGGGACTGGGCACCACCACGGCCGCGGGGAGCGCCACCACGGCCACGGTTTTGACCAGAGAAGTTGCCTCGGGGGCCCTGGCCGCCAGATCGTCCGCCCTCAGCACCACCACGGCCACGTCCTGAAACGGGGCCTCGGCCACCAGCGTTATTGGCACCGGGCTTGTTGCGACGGGACTCGACCATGATAGTCTCGCCGTTAATGGTGTGAGGGTTAGCAGCAACCGCAGCCTTGGAGGCTTCAGGGGTCTTGAACTCAACGAATGCACAGTTCTATGCCATGTTAGCTTTAACAACAGTATCATAGTAGAGAACCTGAACTTACCTTCTGGCGGATGATGTCAAGGCTCTTCAGCTCGCCAAAAGCGGTCAAAGCGTTCCTGAGGTCTGCGTCCTGGACCTTATCCGTGACGAACTTAACGTATACGGTGGTGCTTTCCTTATCAGCAGGAGGTCCGGAAACAGACTGAGGTCGGTTCTGTCGCTTAGAGTCACTGCCTGCAGTCTGCCATCCAGCCGCATCCTTACCAGCGGACTCAGTGGCGGGCGCGGCAGAGGCGGCAGCAGGAGCAGCAGCAGGTTGAGAAGCAGTGGCAGCAGCGGGAGCGGGAGCACGGCTCTGGTTCACGGGAGGAGTAGTAGTCTTGGGGAGAGGAACAACAGGCTTGGGAAGGGCGGCGGCAGCTCGGCTGGCCCATGTCATGGGCTTAGGAGGAGCTGCAGGCTTCTCGGGAGCCGCAGGAGGAGGAGCGACTGGCTTGGAAACGGGTGTAGGGGTAGGGTCCTTAGGCTTCTCCGACTCCTTCACGTCTTCCTCGGCAAGCTCCTTAGCGGCCTCATCAGCGGTCTCAGTGGGATCCTCAGGCTTGGTCTCAAGGTCCTTAACCTCGGACTCATCGGCGGTTTTGCCGTTGGGAGTGTCACTGTCCTTGGAAGTGGAAACCTCCTCAAGCTTCTGATCAACAACTTCGGGATCGAGGGCAGGGGCCTCCTCCTTGGTTTCCTCGACAGACTGGGGAGCCTCGGGCTCGACAGCGGCAGCAGGTTCCTCTGTAGCCGGAGCAGCAGGCTCCTCGGCAGGCTCCTCAGAGGCAGCAGCAGACTCGACATCGGACTCGTCATCGATATATCGCAGGATATCATTGAGGACAAAGTAGCCAGAGGGTTGCTGGGCAAGGACAAAGGTCTGGACGAACTTCTTGGGTGCTTTGTTGTTGTTGCAAGTCTCGCCAATCACTTGGATGACGATGTTCTCAAAGGAAGCCTGGGAGTCAACATTGGATATCCTGACCTTGCAGTCGTGGAAGTCTAGGTTCTTGATGCGTTCTTGAATGTCCTGTTATACTGTTAGCAACCAATCCAGATGTTCCTTTTCCATCTTAACTTACCTGTCGGCCAACAGAGACCTTGGCAACCTCAGCTTCGCGACCATAGTGGGAGCTCTTGCCGTAGAAAAGCTATCAAGGTGGTTAGTATAAAGGAAGCGTACCGGCAACGGAGTTGACATACGTGAAGCTTCTCAGGCGACTTGCTCAGGGTGGTGTAGAATTGTTCCACGAAATACCAGCCAACCTCGTCCTTGGATGGGTTGTTGGTGGCAGAAGCGGCAGCAGTGGCAGAGCCATCGGCAGCAGAGGTAGTAGGAGCTGTTTGTTGTTGGTCGGCAGGTTCCTTGTACTGGTCCTGTTGGGTGAAGTTACCGTTGGAGGCCATGATGGCTGTGTGTTGTGGTGTGAAGTTTGATATGACGAGTGAGATTCGGAGCGAAAATTAGGCTGGAGGCGCAACCGGCGAGCTCTCAGTGTCGCGGAAACGGATCGAACGAGGGTGTGAAAACGTCGAAGAAACAGAAAGAGAGCCTGATGTTACGGGTTCAGGCTCAAGACGAGGATCGTGTTCGGTCGAGATTGAAGTGATGGGGCTGGAGTTGGGTTGAACCGGGTCGAAGCAAGCAAGCAAGCAGAATAGGGCAAGCCTGATGACAAAATGGAGTCGAGGGTTCGTGGTTGCAAGGCAAAGACGTGAGGGGTGGCAAGGTCAAACTTCGGGATCGTAGAAGAGATCGAGAGTTACGGGACTTGGAAGGTGAGAAATGGAAGAGATAGTGGAGAGAGGTAGAGCTTCAATTAGCTAGAAACCGAGATGGAGAAGGGTTGGGAGAGGGAGAGGGAGGAGTCGAATTCTTTACGGGGCTCTGCAATTGGGATGAAAGAGATGTTTGGACAATGTGTGATGTGTTTGTGTGGCTCCAGTAAGAAAACGACTCCAGAGCTCCCCGTAGAGGGTGGTCTGTGCGTTGTCTGTCTAGGCTGTTCTCTTTCCCTCTTTTTCACGATTCTGTCTTCGGAACGGGAAGTGTGTATGTAAATTAATACCTTAGTTTTCCCGAAAGACGCCAAGTCCCGATGAGACTCGACCGGAAGTATCAGCTACTTACCTTTGTAATTAGCGACAATACAAAAAAAATAACAATTCTTATGTTACCTCAATACCAAGGTATCCTGAACGCTTGCAGTACCGTGTCAGATCGAACTCACCTAAAGTTTTCCGCAAATCTCAACTATATCGCTAGTTATTTCAGGGATCTTTATGCCACCATTATGTAGCGTTCTAGCATACAACCCTGTCATTGCAGCATTGCAGACTCGAAGATTATTGGTGTGGTATCTGACGTTAAACGGCTCCATGGTAACTCACATCACTTTGCTTTTTGGCGATGCCCTCATCCCGAATGTTCACTACCTGAGGTAGGTACTTCGGTTTATTAACCGACGAATGTAAATTGAATAGATACAGATTCAAGACGACACATACCTTACTTTCATATTTCATTTTGTTAACCCAGCTGCACGTATCAAGAGACATCTGTATTCAGTTGTACAACTGAACCCAGGTGAGAGTTTACTGCAATTTTATAAGGTAGGGCTCGAAAGAAGATGGCAATAACAATATTAATCGGCAACAGTGTCCGTTGCTCGCTTTTTACTACGTCTCATCACGTCCATCTAGTTAGTATCTTGAACTGGGTAAGGTACCCAAGCTTGGTCCTTGGGAATTTATATTTTGGACGTAGCTAAGAACAAGAAACCGGCAAACAAAGAAGCTGAATCGATTACTTGGACCTGATTTACTTTAATGCTATTGTATTGATCTTGCCCAAAATTACCGGATTAGTACACCCTACCTACCTACATACTAAGGTACCTAGGTGAGTGATTGGACCCCTGCGTCAGTGAGCAAAATTGCGGGGTCAACTGATAAGATAGCTCAACCATTCGAAATTTTTATCGCAGAAAGCAAAAAAATCCGGTGGACAGCCGCCTTCTGTAGCAGGCATTGAGATCTCAAGTCCCATTCAAACCATAACCACCAACCAAAACTTTGAATTCTCAATCCTCCTTCGATATCACCCCTTTTCGAATCACTTTTGCAACCTTTTATCAACAAACAGCACCGTCAAAATGCCCAAGTCGAAGCGCGCAAAGGTCGTCCACCTCACACAGGTCTCCAAGAAGACGCGCGAGAACAAGGACAAGCTTTTTCAGAACATCCGCGATACTGTCCCCGAGTACCAGAACTGCTTTGTCTTCAGCGTCGATAACATGCGAAACAACCACCTCAAGGACGTTCGGCGTGAGCTGTCCGATTGCCGGTAATGCCTCTCTGTGTAAGCCTCGTGATCGCAACTAATTCTCTACAGTCTCTTCTTCGGAAAGACAAAGCTCATGGCAAAAGCTCTTGGCCAGACACCTGAGGAGGCAATCGCCCCTGGAATTGAGGACCTCAGCCGTTATTTGACTGGCACCGTCGGCCTGATCTTAACCAATCGCCCCGTCGAAGAAATCCTCTCTTACTTTGAGAACCTCGCTCCTGTCGACTTTGCCCGCGCCGGCGCTGTGGCCACCCGCGATTTCTCCATTCCTACCGGTGTTGTCTATGCTACGGCTGGTGAGGTTCCTGCTGAGCACGATGTTCCTCTCGAGCACACCATTGAGCCGGAGCTGCGACGTCTTGGTGTCCCTACCCGTATGGTCAAGGGCCGTGTCGTTCTTGGTGATGAGGCTGGTCAGGGCGAAGAGTATGTCGTTTGCAAGGAGGGCGATGTTCTGGATTCACGACAGACAAGATTGCTCAAGCTTTTCGACGTGTGCTTGAGCGAATTCAAGGTCAAGGTGTTAGCGTAAGTTGAAGCTCCTCTAAAAGTATCAACTCACAAGAACAAAAAACTAACATGGTCTAGATACTGGAACGCCGCTAGCTCCGAGGTGACAGAGGTTAATCCCAACGCTATGGATGAGAATTAGATGAGCCTAGGATAAGGCATAGAAAATGGTGCTAGACGTTGGGTTTAACATCTTGTTTGAATGACTGATACCAGCATGAAATTTTTATGGGATCTCGGCGTTGAGGGCCATGGGATATGGAAGGGCATCATGTTTTACCAATAGGCCCGCCCAAATGACAATACGTACTTCACAACATTCATAAAAATCGCTTCTTTTCTTTAACTGTTATTGAACATGAAAACTCCTAAGTGATACATCAGAGTCGGCCTTCTTAGCCAGCCTAGGCAACATCTCGAGGGTCAGTACGGAGTAGGTCACCGATTCTTACCCTTATGCAGCATCAAATGGCCAATTCACCATCGAACTTCCTCCAGATTTTACCCCGACTCCCAAAAAAGCAAATAGATTACATAGAAAGGTTACCTGACACGTTGCGTAAACCTGAGTCCATATGGATGCACCGGAGGATGATACCTCAAACCGAGTTGACCGTCATGTCGGTTGGTTAAATAATGACAGCTTAAAAGTGAAATCCGACGGGTGTTATCGGATAGAGGCGTACAGTATAATCGGGAATGTCGAGATTCGAGGTTTGGCGATAATGGCGTGCTTACCCTTCCTTTGGTGGAAAACGGGTCTGAATTAATGACTGAAAGAAGATCGGCAACCCACCACACAAGGTCACGGAGAATTACTCCATTAATAACGACGAAGCTTTCGAGGATCCTCATAGCCGCCGTCATAGCCACGCTTTCGGCCACCATCGTCGTCACGGGGTCTGTCGTAGTCTCGGTCCCGATCGCGATACCCACCTTCTCGTCGGCCTCCGATGGGTTCCATGTTGCTTCCGGTGCGTCGGTTCTCGCGTTCTCCGCCGTATCGGCCACCGTCACGATGGCCGCCGCCGTGTCTGTCGTCAAATGAGCGACCGCCGCTACGAGAATCATACCCACCGGGGCCTCGGTCACCACCCCTTCGGTCGCCACGGTCCCGGTCACCATAGCCGCCGGCGCCGTTTCTGCGGTCGAATCCAGGGCCGGATGGGGCATCACTAGGTGCGCCATAGCCGCCGCGGTCACTTCCCCTGTCGCCTCCTCGGTCGCCGCTTCGGAATCCTCCTCCACGGCCGCCGAATCCTCCTCTAAAACCGCCACGGCCGCGTCCTCCGTCAAAACCCTTGAAACCACCACGGAAACCGCCACCGCCGCTAAAGCCACCGGGACCCATAGGACGAGCAGCCATAGCTCGAGTATAGCCTCGTCCTCCGAGGCCACCACCAAGTCGGCGAGGTTTCCAGCCCTTGACAGTTCTGCCGCGTTCGACGTCTACCTTGATACGTCGATCCTTGATGCGCATACCATCACAGGCATCTAAAGCTGCTGCTCATGGTTGCGCCGAATGGCGCAGGTGTTAGTCAATCTTACCCTAAATAGTACCTCGTGTGCTGACAGATTTGACAAAAGAAAAGGAAGAAGCAGAGACGGGCAAGCTTGAGGGCCCTTTGGTGTCTCGCATATACTCCGTGAGAAGGGCAAGCTTGAGGGCCACAACTTGAAAGATACATCCAGGGAAGAATACAAATGGCTAGTCAGAAGGGGAAGGGTTCATATTTACCTCGCATATCTTTCTCTCGTTCGAAGACGACGAAAGCATAGCCTCGGTGGGGCTTCTTCTTCTTGTTTGGCTTCTCATGAGCGTGAGTATCGACGACGATACGAATCTGTGGTGGTGTCAGTCACTGGCTATGCGATGCTGTGATGACGATTGCATACACGCTCGATGGGACCGTAGCGACCAAACTCTTTCTCGAGATCCCTCTCATCAGCATCGTAACTGAGACGCGCGACCATCAAAGTCTTGAACGCATCGCCACGAACGTTGGGGTCCTCGTTTGGCTTGTCTGTTAACCATGTTAGCATTTGTTTTGTGGTGAATACCAAGGTCTCCTGACGATGATCGGGCGCTTCTCTGAGGAGCGTCTCCAGCTTCTCCTTCTTCTCTCGCTTCTTGCGATCGCGGGCTTGCAACCAACTCTCAGTGGGGTTGTAAACATCAGTCTCCTTGTACTTCTGAAGCTCCGGGAGAAATTGTGCGACACCGGTGATGGGTGCTGTCCTGCGATGCTGAGGCGCATGATCAGGCGGATCGAGGAATCGTAGAGGTGGTCGCGCTGCGAAGAGCGCGAGCAGGTTGGGGGGGAGCTTGTCTGTCATTGCACTATCTCGAGTCGAACGGCGTCAAAGGAGCGATAAATGAAGCGATTGCCGAGAATGAATAGGCGACCGTCAGTTCGCGATAAAGGACAGACAGAAAAGCCGAGAATGGGCGGAAATTGATTGAAGTTGTCGCGTGTTTGTTCGTGGGGGAAATTAATCCTTGAGCCTGCTTTGGACTCGAGGGATGCCTTGCAGCCACTGAGGCGTTCTGCCAGCCGATATTCTGCCGACTCACACTAAGCCCAAATGAGACACACTCCACTGAGAGCTGATTTTCTGGTGATAGCCTCTCAGCACGTCAATTCTTTCTAGCTGTTATCGGATCATTTGGTACTTGATACGGCCACAAAGAAATGACTGTTAAGGCGATAAGACAAATAGCAAAGGGTCAGGTATGTTCAATGCGACAATGTCTTGGAGGCACAAGTACTAACCTTTGCAGAATGGCCTCGGCGCATTTATCCTCCAGTGCAAGAAGTTAGACTTCTACTACTGTGACTGGGCCGGTAGTTCTAAGGGCATGAAGTATGTGAAACAATTCAAACATCCTCCCGGTCTTCTCAACATTGTCTGACCTGATCACAGTGGCTTCATCAAGTCTCTTCTGCCCAAGTTTGCCGCCGCCAACCCCCAAGTCGAATTCTCCATCTCCCCTCGACCTGGAAAGCACCCCGTCGTTGTCGGTCATTACATCAATGGCCGAACTAAGCCCATCTGCGTACGAAACCTATCACCATACGAGATCCTTCAAAAGGCCGAGTTATTGCGTGATGCTAGCGGAGAGAAGTTGAAGCGTTACAACAAAGCCGTCAACAGCGCTCAACCAAGTGTGCGTGGCGTCTGGTCCCCATACCACGGCAAGGGAATGGTTGTTTAAGAGCTGGCTTCTAAAATTGGGTTTTCTGTACATTATGTGTTTTGTAAACAACATTGGGGCTGCTTGGAAATTTGTACGATTTATAGCAAGAACTCCACGATGTGAATGACAACTGCTTCTCATCCCTGCCCTAGCTGAACATCTATGTTCTAGCAGGGTCTTTTTCTTTTCTTTTTAGTTTCTTGTGATAGTTAAAAGTTACAGAATTACTTGAGGACAGTCTTTCCAACATAATAATAGAATCATGATCAATTGCTCATGGGTATAATCGTTTTTGTTTCATTCATCATCTATCTATCTGCTCCTATGTCAAGGTGTCAAAGACCTCAAGGAAACAAGACTTTTTGCTTTTGAATTCCTGCATTTACTGCTTGGTAGCGTTGATGATGTCGACGACTAGGAGTATCAGTCAGCACGGTGCTATTGAAATTGAAAGCATATGAGGAGGACTCACAAGCAGGCTTGAGAGAAGCACCGCCAACAAGGAAACCGTCAATATCGGGCTGCTTGGAGAGCTCGCCGCAGTTCTTCTCGTTGACGCTGCCGCCGTAGAGGATTCGGGTCTCGTCAGCAACCTTGTCGCTGATACCGCGGAGGAGGTCACGGATAGCCTTGTGGACCTCCTGAGCCTGCTCAGTAGTAGCAACCTTGCCAGTACCGATAGCCCAGATGGGCTCGTAGGCAATGACAATGTTGGACCAGTCGGAGATCTGGGACTTGAGGGACTCGAGCTGCTTAGAGACGAAGTCGATGGTCTTGCCAGCCTCGCGGGTCTCGAGGGTCTCGCCGCAGCACCAGATGACCTTGAGGCCGTTCTCGGTGGCGTACTTGGTCTTGGAGGAGATGGTCTCGTCAGACTCGCCGAGAATCTCGCGACGCTCAGAGTGGCCGAGGATGACCCAGTTGATGTCGCTGTCCTTGAGCTGGGAGACGGAGATCTCGCCAGTGAAAGCACCGTTGGGCTTGTTGAAGACGTTCTGAGCGGCGACCTCGATGTCCTTGCGGAGGGTCTCGCGGACGAGAGGGAGATAGATGGCAGGAGGAGAGACAACAACCTCTGCGAGCGTATTAGTTGATGCCGCTCTAGCAAAAGGCAGTGAGGGGTTCTGTTGAGAAACTGGGATGATGCGCGGGGCAGGGGAACAGAAGAATGACGTACCAGCGTTCTTGTCGAGGTCAGCGTTGTTTAGGTTATCGACAATCTCCTTGATGGACGACTTGGAGCCGTTCCTATAGAGAATCAAAGTAAGCTTCTGAGTAACTCCAAGAAATATTTATCTGCGGCCTTTTTGCTTCATGGAGGGGGAGGGGCAGCAGCAAAATCGATCAAGCTGAGAAGAGCAGAGCAGAGCGAAGCAGACTGCTATGGCGGGGTAGAAACTTACATCTTGAAGTTGCCGCCGACGAAGAACTTGCGAGCCATGATGAAAGTATTAATTTTAAATAATGTTCTAGAGAAGATGGATTCAGGTGAGCAAAAATTGAGGCAGATAAAGTAGAATGAGAGGTGGTGTTTTGAGTTGAGTTGGGGAAAGCTACCTTACCTTAAGTTTAGTATGTAAATAGTCCCTCAGTAATGGATATTAGTAGCTCACCTACCTACGTCCACGTCCGATGGTGGGTAGGTTGTACTTTTAAGTTGGGCCGCTCAGGCCAGACCAAGTCAGGTCATAAATTATCGACAGACAACCAGGATATGGATCAATGGGTTCAGTTTTGGATTTAGTACATTGCTATAGGATAATTGAGTATAATGACACCACAGTATTTGTATTTCTGGTGACAGCAGCCAGTTCATTCACATCCCCTCCCTACCTTATATGTACTAAGGTACCTTAGTGGTATAGGTAGGTACTTAAGGTAGTACCTACTAACCCAGAAAGCACTTACAAGAACACATTGACGCTCTCTTTCTCTTACGGCAGAGCTCGGAGCTTATTGTCGTTCATCATGCGCTGCCCTTCCATTTCTCCCCTTCATCCACTTGTCCGTCAATCACTACCAAGTAACGCAATTTAACATAACATACATACACCAAAACAAAAGACTTCCACACGTTTCTCTGCCGCTTTTTTCTTTCTTTCTTTTGGCTGATCCAACGCAGTAGCGTCATAGTGGAGGCTCAAGGACCCTAACAGCCATCATTAGCCTCCACTAACTAACAACCTGGACTATAAGATGGATGCTACTGAAACCACCGAGACCGTGACCGAGCCGACATCTCGGAGCTACTCAACGCTGTTGCCGTGTCATCTATCGATCTTGACCTATACAAAGCATCCATGATCTCTACAGTTCCAGTGGCGCGAGGTGAGCGAGGTAAGCCTCAACCAAGGAGGCAATAGAGGTGAAAACAATCCCGAAGCAGAAGAGCTGCATTCACTATCCCTGCGACCTGGTCCCGGAGACCATGGCCCTGATTCTCCCGAAAAACTACAGGTTTCACCGCTGATCTTGACTTGTTTCTCGCCCTTCGATGTCGCATCTACGATGTATCTGCGACGAATCTAAGACCATGAAGCCATGTGCATGGATAAGAAAAAGACCCTAGTCCGTTCAACAGTGTCACGTAGTTGGACCTCACGCACAATAATCATGTCAGGCCGTTCTCAAAAGCGTTTGCACAGCTACACCCGCATGTTGCCGGCCTCTTCTCAAAAACAAACTTGATTGAACTCAAATCCTATCTGCAGTGATGCTATCAATATCAAGATTCCTCCCAAACAAAGTGTCTAAATCTGCTACCCTTTCCTGTTGTCAAGGGCCATCTGTTGTTGTTGTATTTGCTCTGTAGGGTATGTATCAAACTCATCTCAGAGTGATCAGTGTATCTGTTACCATCCCCGCGACGTCCCCCCTTTCCTTCTCAGCTCGACTCTAAAGCCCTTGGCGTTTTTCCCGTAACAGGGACTCCGTTATCATCCTGGCGCAGCAATGGCGCAATCCTTGGGTTGACATCCGTGGTCCTTATCCCTGGATTGATGGATTCCGGTGGTAATGCAGTGCATCCGTTCCTAGGAAAAGAGTCTATTCGGCCGGACATGTCCTTCTGCCGTAGATCTGAGGCATCATTGCCCGGTCCTTGGGACGTCTTCGAGATTCAGAATTTGTCTCTATAATAGACGGACTTCTTTCTTCTGCTTGTGCACTTGCACAAATCAATTTTGGCGTTTCTCCGGTAGCAGACAAGACTCGCATGTCTGAAAGATTGTTAGCTTGATCCAGGTATATATGCCCAAATAGCTACCTACAAATCAATCATCCAGTACCAACCAGTGTGTTTCCTGGGTTGTTGATGGCATTGAGGTCGTTGGTGAGCTTCATCATGGAACCCAGGCGGTTCTGGAGAGTTCCGATGTGCTGGACGTTCTGACTGTCCTCAGGCTTGACGAGGTTTCGCATGAGGCTCTCCACAGCCTTACGGTGCTCCATCCACTGGTCAATAAGGGGCTGGGTCACGTTCTCCTTGGGCTCGGGGGGAGGAGGCATTGACTTGACAGTCGCCTTGCGGCTGTGTGAAGTCTGAGCCTCGGGAGTCTCAGTCTTGCGCTTACGTCCCTTAGCAGGCTGGGCAGATCCTGTCGTAGGTGAGCCGCTGGAGCTTCCGTGGTCGTTGTGAACACGTTTCATGTGGTCACGCAAGTTCCACTGGCGAGGGAATCCATTTCCAGGGACGGCGCGCTCACAGCCCTCATAAACACAAAGGAAAGGCTTGTCGCCATGGCCATGGAGTCCATGGGCCTCACGTTCATGGCGAAGGAGGCAAGCAGTCGACGAGAAGCGGGCGCCCTCGCACGACTCAGCCTTGCAGCGGTAAGGCTTCAAATGAGAGTCCACAAATTTGCTAGCTCAGTCAGTACACATATCTCATTAGCTTGATTTATGATTTCTTACTCATAGTTGCACTTGAGCTTCTCGGGTCGGTGGTTGCAGCTTGGCTGTCCTTCCCATGGGCAGTGGTAAAGTCCATCCTCGTATGGGGCTGCCTTCTTGTAGAGGTCATGGTCCCGAGCGGACTCACCATCACTGTTCTGTCGTCGTGGACCAGTGAAGGCAGAGGTGGCAGCAGGAAGCTCATCAAACGTCGAAATGGCCTTTCCATTGGCATCTTCAGAGATCAAGGCGATTTTTCGGTCCAGGCTAAAACAGTCGACTTGGTAAGAAACCGGATAAGGGGTCACTTTGCTCTTGGGGGCTACGTACCTTGGTGACTGGCACTGAATCTCAGGAGATGAGTTTGGACTCTGGTTAGGGAACCACAAATCCTCAATAGTGTTTGGGGAGGATGATCGAGAGATAGAGCTAGAAAAGCAGTCCCAAGGGCTGGGAGGAGAGTTCTCGACCAGGGAAACATCAGGGCCGAGCTGCATGTGAGAAGGAACAACATGCAAAGGGTTGGCATCGGGAAGAGAAAAGGTGGCATCACCGTTCAGTCCACTATCAAGGGAGTAGCCGGGCCAGTACATCTGGTTCGTGATACCATCGGCAGGGTCCAGGAGGCAAGTATCAATTCCATGCAAGGTAGCACCGGCCTGGGTTCCAGTCTGAAGAGCGGAAGCATTACCTGTGAAGTCCATGTTGGACAAATGTGATGATTGTGACAGCGAGGAGCCGCTGGACCTGCTTGAGCTCACCCTGGACATGGCTTGTCCACCTTGGGTCACCGAAGCGGTAGTCCTGGATGTGGACCAGTTTCCTTGGGAAGGCACCCTGGTTCCTCGGGGCGTAGCATGGCCAGATGTGAAAATGAACTCCTCGGCTTCTCCGGAATGGGCGGATCCATTGTCTGAGAAATCTTGAAAGTTCTGTGGTCCTTCTACTGTCGTGGCCCATGACGAACCTGTCAACAGGTCCGCTGATGGTTCTGTTTGAGAAGAAAAAGGAAAAAGTCCAGTGTTGGGGGCCAATGTTGGCTGAGAGTAGCTATAATCGCTGGGGAAGGGTCAGTGTCCCGTTCTTCGCAAGGTGAAAGCAAATAAAAGCAAATATGAAACATGACTGAAGTCAGACTCGAAATCAACTTTGAATCTATTACTAGGTTAGCATTCGAGGCAAGGTTAACGTGGTATTAGTTTACAGACCAAGTATGACAGTGTGTAGCATAGCCTAGGACTAGATCTTGCATTCTGTCGAAATCCTCTGGGTCATCCATGGATCATTGTTGTAGCCAGGCAGTGTCGTTGTCGTCAACAGCAGTAATCAAATCACATCGAATCCGGCAGTGTTCCAGAGGCAGGTTGAGAATGTTGGATGTGTTGTCGTCAAGTCCAGGTCTTCAATCTAAGTATTCGCAAAAAAAAACAAGTTGGTATAGCATCATGAATTGTCGATGTTGGGTCCCAGTGTCGATTGAGAAGAATAATGAGATCCTCGGTAACCAGTGGTCTGGCAGAAGGAACGTCCAGTGGAAAGAATTGGTGTCCATGAATTGAAGTCCAGTGCGGCTGCACGAAGCAATCAAATTGGATTGCAGGCCGTTAAGCCAGATGCTACCTTAATATCTAACACCGCCAAGCGGTACAGAAGGAGCAAAGTCCAGGCGAAATTCCTTGGGTTGTGTGATGTCCTGTCGAAATACCATCCGCATGAGAGGTCCATATCCAGAAAACGAGATAAGAGGGAAAAGTCCATTGTCCTTGGGTCGACTCCTGACATCCGGAGAAATCCTTGTGGTCCCATGAAAAGTCCAGGTTTGACCTCCGGGTGGAGAGCTGCTGATTCAATTTGAAAGCGGGCAATACTCACAAGGCTCATGGCCAGTATATAATATTATTGTTCCACGTCCGGGCGGACAAAACCAGACAATCTGAGCCCAGGAACTTGTTGTCGTGATTATCCATGGGTATAACAAGGTCATTTGAGATCCAGAAAGAAAAAAAGATGTTCCGGAAAATATCCTTGGGTCGAGAGTTGGATGAAGTTTCCTGGTTTGGTATCCTTGGGTGGAGTGAAGCAAGATTGTCGATGTACATGATTTGCGAGCAACATGATTAAGAAAGCAAATGCAAACCTCCCAAGGAAGAGTAAAAGAAACAGTACCTGGACAACGAGTTAACCTCATCGAGGTCAGAATTCTTGAAAGCGTGCATGGTAGCAGGCTGTGTCACAAGAGTAACAGTCATTGTATCCTCGGAATGAGAGCAAAATTGAGCTCGTGGATCAGCAAAGAACAACGTTTCGACGTTGTCTTGCACGTTCAGACCAGTGGCAATCTGTCGAGTTGTTGGTGTTGTTGCGCGACAGGATGGATCCTCAGGTTGATTGGGTTGCTTTCAATTCCAGGCGGAAGACTGAAAACTTTGATGGTTGTGTTATGAGAAAGAAGGGTAAGAAAGTCTTGGTAGTCTATGAAGGATGATACTGAGTGGTTGGTTGGGTAGTAAGAGGCGAGAGTTGGGCAGGAAAATTGAGGAACAGAAGAAGGGCGTTGGGCAACGAGGGATCCTGCGGGTTTTATTGTCATGGAAGCCTGACCTGCTACCACGACAGGGTTCCACTATCCATGTAACTGCCGCAAAACGCGGCCATTGTCTGGTCGCAGGAGTGAGTTGGCGTTTGTGATTTCAGAGTGCAGAAACCGGTGTGTTGGACTATTGCAAGGATCAGCACAGAAGGGATGGGCCAAAGCGACGAGCGACTGGTGAACTTCCCTGATTTAGGATGGGTCAGGGTGGAGATAAGACCCGGTCCGTATCCTATCACCTAGCATTAACCTATGAGAGGAAGGGATAATGGCTGTTGGACAACGCATCACTGCATCTGCGTGAGCGCAAAACCAAGTTGGACACGGATGCGGTGCGAAAAGATGTGAGGAAACATGGTCGGCGGGAGAGAAAATGAGAGGTTGGCCGAGATTGCGTCCAAGATGGTCATCTCGCCTGTGTTGTGAACGATTAATTACTGAGGCTGATCATTGAGGCATTCGTCCTTGGGAAAACTAGTGTCGGGTATAGCAGCCTCCGTATTGGACCGCAAAGTATCTCAGACCCGGGCTCCTGACGATCACTTCCACCACAGCCTGGAGGATTTACAGGTCGCGAGTCAACGAGAAACTCTGTCATTCTCGTCTCTGTCAGAGTTTGGCCATGTATTCGTGGCCGTGGCCTGCAGCACTATTGTCTGAAGTCACCCTCCTTTACTCTCAAATCCTGCGGCCAAGTCAGCATGGGTGGATTAAACAAAGCAACCATTGCCAACCAGGCCACATCCTGTGAGCCAATATGCAACAGACGGCACACCGAGCATGCCGCTTATCACCCAGGTGCTTTATCTACGTCCTGTGATTGCTCATGTAGCAGACCGCAACAGGCGGGGTAGGCCTTGGTCTCTTTTTAGCAGGTCTTTGACGTCCGTTAGAATGATGAGAGCGGGCTACAGGATGGGCCGGCGAATCGCTCGTGGCATGCATATGACACACAACTGCGGTCAAGAGAGTGTGAAATGCACATGCAGATGCAAAATCAGGCGGCTGAGGCGCGATGACAGAATGAGAGAAGATGGCGAGACGACAAGCCCAAACAATCAAGTCATAAGATGGCCCAGTCCCAGAAATGGTTGGTGATAAAGCATTGTCGCTAGAAACACTGGCAAAGGTGAACATAGAAAGGAGATGAAGTTCAGGCAAAAGATTCGATGCGTTGCTGATGTTTGATTGATGGACCCTGATAAGTCCGAGCCACCCGCGATTTTGAGTTTACCGTACCGTATTTCCTTTCCCTTCTTTAACGGGAGCGCCGTTCCGTGCCTTCCTTTCCCTCCACCCCATCCATTCCCTGTATTTCCTACCTGGGAAAGTTGCTAGAAGGAACAATGGAAGGACAGGAGAAAACGGGAAGCGGCTCGCAACTCCACGTGATGGTGCAACCGCCTCAGCTTTGTTATCGTCCGGCTCTTTGAGTCTCTTGTTGAACACTACCTACCTACCTATCTGAATTTCATCTCTTCATGCAGGGAAACTCTATGTATTCTATGAGTTGATGTGCTCTCATTCTATCGTCAGCCCAGCCGATGTCCATCTTCTGGGTATCTCATCGACCCTTCTCATTGGCCTTGAACCACGATGTGCCAACACAAAAAATATATGATAGCTCGCATCCACGCATCACCTGGCTTGCTCCCACTCTATTTTCAAGCAGTCAGATGCCAACTCAGTCGAGGTGACGAAGCATGGCTTAGTCGGATTCTGACAGCTCTACCACTGCTGGGCTTGCACTGCTCTCGCCCGGGGTCTCTCCTGATATACCCTCGTTCCATAACTCCTCCAGGCCCTTTTCTAATTCGCCGTCTATCCCTCCCACTACCTCAGCCAGCATCGCCCGGGCTGACTGCCAGCTTTTGATTCCCAGCTCTCGACTGGCCAGTTTCATTTTGTCGCTGTAAACGCCTCGCCATTTGCTCAGTTGTCTTTCTTCGATTACATTATTGGCTCGGCCAGTGAACGCTATGGACGCACCAAACAGTACGCAAAATAACCAGAGTGACTGTGTCCATTCACTCATCCTCAGATGTTCCTCTCCGGCATTAACATCGTCTATGAGTTGTTCAAGGAGCCAGTCGATCATGGTTACGTCGAAGTATCTGTCGCCCAGCTCAGAACAAAGATAGAAGAAGGTCGCTATGAAACTTGTTCGGCTACTTTTAGGGTCGCCGTTCAAAATTCGTGGTACATATTGACTCGCACTGAAACCCCTTGAAATCTCGTAATTGAGGTTGAGGTCTCTGGTGTGATTTTGCCAAAGTCTGGCCGCTGGTGTCTCGAGATCTTCCCACCAGCCATATCTCGGAGCTTCGCGCGGCGGCAGCGCTGTGATATCCCATATCGACGCAAATAGAAGAGCCATAAAGGTTGGTTGGTATTCGGGCACGTTTACGAGCTGGCCTGCTTTTCCGGTTCGTAGTCCTTGTCCGACCCTGAACAAACGTCAGCAAACATCATAGTTAGCACTATGATCCCTCAGTAGAACTAACATCTTTAGCATTCTCTGGGGCAACGTCGGTACTGGATCGACAACCTTATTCCACTCCTTCACTGCAGATTGTATACCCTTCAAGTGTCTTGAGGAGGCGTCCAGTTCTCCTATTGCGCCCTGGACCACAGATTGTTAGTGATGGTTGACTAGTGGGTTGGATTGTTAACCAAGCATATCCATACCTCAGTCAGCGCAAGCGCAGATATAGCCAACATAGTATCTCCGCTCTGTGCCAATTCAGGACTCTGGAGCTGTTCTCTCGCGAATTGATAGGTTGCTGCTTTATGGTACAGGAATGGGATCCTGACCTCGTCCATTGAGCCGGTAACCCATGCCCATTGACATGCTGATAGCATGAGGCACATGTGCATGTAGCCAGGATTCTCGAACGATTTTTGTATTCTAGCAGGCTGTCAGTTCAAGGTGTCAAGCAGGTCATGTCGACCCAACTACCGGGTTGACGCACACTGAAGATTCCAGCTCTCGAGCAACAGGTCTCGAACCCCAAACAGTGTACTGTGAAACTGGTACAAGTCGTTAGCCCTATGGGACGAGTATTACTCGCAGTAAAATGACTTACAATGTCGCAGAAGGCGTTTGGAATGCTCTGGAAGAGCATCGAAGGAGCCTCCAACGTAGTTGTTGAGGGCATTGCTCATCCCTGGCGATGCTGGTGCCGCTGACTCGGTAAGTGCCATTTGTGACCCAAAGCTCCCCATAGCAACATTGCTGGACGACGATGATGGTGAAGGTGACGAATCATTGGATGGGAGCGGTTGTTCTGGAGTCGGATATATGCATTCACTCCCCGTCTGAAGGCAATTGGTGCTGTGTTGGGCAATATTTGTTAGTCAGTCCTACAAGGCTTACGACTCAACCGACCGGAGCCTCATGCAAAGCTCGTCTATCCCACGCCGGAGCCTCGCGTAGCCTTGCAGCAGCGACAAGAAAACGAGGGGAAAGTATCGATTGTTCCACGAGTAAGACCGGGAAGTTTAACATACCAAAGCGGCTTTTGCTCGTCGCACCTAACATGCCTGGCCTTGCATCGAGTGCATCCGTTTTTGCTTCTCCGATGAAACTTTCTCTTTCGTTCTTTGTCCTTTGGCGGCGCCATGATGTTATCTTGGCATTCCTCAGTGGCTGTGCGGTATATCTTTTCTGGGACTGATCATGGATAACAGTGGCTTTGTCTACATGTTGCTAATGTAGGCTCCGTATATCACCAGACGCCTCGCCAATGACTCGGGGGCAGTCGAGAGGAAATATTCCACGAGAAGCGTGGTCTTGAAGCACGGCTGACACGGTTCAAAGAAAATAGAGGCAGGCAATCCAAGAATTCCTTCGTATTGAGAACCAGCCTTTGCCCGATACAATCCACGCCAGTAGGCGGGATATCCCCAAATAGATTTCAAGGGAGCAAAGCTCGTTTTCCTAGACGAAGGCTGCAGGGTCTCTGCCCAATCAAATATCACTGGTTCTCTTAGCCCCATGACTCGCTAGGTCCCCAGTGGCGGGGGCTTGTTCACAAAACCCGTAGAGGCTTCATTTTTGCCCGGGGTTGATGGAATCAGTGAGGCCATACTGAGAGAAAAGTCGGCCGCCTGGAGAGAAAATGGGCTGGAATAAAATGTCTCGTTTCTCCAGTGGACCTAGACTTTACGTCCTTGAGAAGCGGCTACGTCACATATAATACGCACGGCGACAGCTATTCCAAATCGTAGCCTCGTCGCGACAGGGGCAAGATGATAATGATGGCTCAATCTTTTGGATAACGTTTAGTCGTTGGAAATAAACACGAAAATGAGGAAACCGTGCTCAGCATACGACCCAGTGGCATGGAGTAACACGAACCCGATTCGACACCCCCTGAAAGGAGGCAATTCTCTATACAAGCTAATCACCCTCAACCGGCAGTTGCTCTTTCATTGTCTCGTACCACGAAATAGCAAAGGAGGTTCTCGCGATACCGAAAGCGGCCGAATCTCCAATTCGGAGCGGAGCGGTTGAGGCGTCGGTGTGGGGGCCCGCCTCTCGGAGCTGATTGTTAAAGTGTCTCTCGCTCAACTGTTAGTGGTGGGGATCGGTGTCTATTTTGGGCCTTTCCAGATGTTAACAGCGGAGACTGCATTGACGAACGCCTGGTAGCGAGACAATAGCTCGTGTTCTTTCAGCCATGGAACACGTGCTAGTAAGCGGCGGCGCGAGACACAGTCTTGTTCAGCCTTAGAAAGGAGAGACAATGACGCAGTTTGTCTTCTCAGTAAGGGATATTGTCTCGTGTCCTGATATTACCTTAGATATCTGGAATGAGAGAGGCTGGTGAACCTCGTGTTGAAGGCCTAGGGCTAGATGAGCCCAGGGCATCGAGGATGATGGGTGAAACAATCGAAGCTCGCCATGTCGTATCCAGAAAAAGATCAAGGAACCCAGTGGCCTATCAGTGGTTGAGAAGACAAGCTGAACAGAGTATGTCTTTTATCAGAGCTGAGCTAATTCGAGCGGATGGGCCGAAATCCTGATTGAGACTGTGATGATACTGATCAGCAGCAAGGTGAGCGATTGCGAGGCAAGGACGCGGACACGGGAGAGTGAGTGTTTTGAGCAAAGCTGAGGAAAATAAGAAAGAAGAAAAGAATTTACCGACTCGTCGAAAGAATAAGGTTATTCTGAGTGGCTGAGAAAGGGCGGCATGATAAAAGGCATTGTCGTACAGTACCTATACACTTGGGCTGTGCCACCTTATGTCCTCCACGTCAATCAAACAAGCGACAATTGAATTGACATGGAACATTTGGCTTGGGTTCCGCAGATCGAGTCATATGCATTTGCCCATGTCATGCTAACTAATGATCTGGCATCTTTCCAGTGGACAGCCCTGCTTCGGCTAATGGAATATGGGGAATTGATGTGAGTAGATGCCGATGTCTACGAGGCGGTCAGGTCAATATCTAATGCCTCTTAGCTTTTGAAGTTGTCGACTCTGGAACTGAGAATTTATCCGATATCTTTGATCTACATACTCGATACGTACATCCGCCTTACAATCAACAGAGCTGAACTCGGTCGGTTGAGGCGGGCAGACCCTTTCTTCGTCCCGTTGCCAGCTGCCGAGAGATGCCACGAGCTTCGAGGGCCACGACAGGGCTGGTGGAGTAACTATTGACGTTGTAGGTTGTTGGCGTTTGCATCAGCGTCAGACCATTGTGTCGTGCATTTCCGAATCGAGGAGGTCCTCTTGTTCTTTGTATGAAGGCACAGAGTAATCCGCTGAGTGAGATGGCATTTACCCAAGAATCAGACAGATGTAACTGATGATGTTGGCCCATGATGACCGCAGTTCGTCAAATGCTGCCAGCCTTTGTTCATATCGTTCCTCTATCAGCAACTCAGACCCAATCACCAACCGCCCTATAAATGATCAAACCCCCAGATTCGACAATTCCGCCTTGCCGAAGGTGGCCTGCTGGCAATGAATTAATCGAGGAGTTGGTGGGGGTCAAGTTGTGTATGTATGGCTACAGTATCAGTATCCTGAGCAGCAACAAGCAAGGAACGGAGCCCAAACAAACTCAAAGCCAATACCCAACCATCCATTGCCCATCGTCACTCAGGCTCCCGTCCCGTGATTCAAGATAGAGGTGGTCAGTGGGCATCAACCGAAGCCCTGTCGGGTTCACTTACATACGCAAGACAACACACCTTGGTGCCTGACCTGGACGTTTTAGTTGCCTGAACGTTAGTCTCTAACCGTCTATCGAGTGCCATCGCTGGTTCATATTGATTGACCGCTTCTCAACGGTTCCAGGTACTACCCTGTCCGTACATCCAGAAAGTACAGTACAGCACTCACTCTCACTCTTCCATGAGGTCAGCCAGCGATGGATGGATGCCAACGCGCCTCGCTTGCTTGGGCAACAATGCTTGAGCGCCCAATGCCAATGTACTCGGTCGCCCAGTCACTCTCAATTTGTCACGGCCGAGGCAGTGACTCTTTCGGTTTACTTTGTTAGGCGCTCTGGGGCACCCACTGACGATACCTGTATACTCTCTACTCGGATCTCTGGCTACACAATATATACAGCATCGTCGTGGGATAGGTAAGGTATTTCACTGCATGTTAATGGCTAAAGGTTACGGACCCAAACTGGCACACAAGACGTCAACCACCCTGGCTTTGGATCAGAGACAGGGTTCGCTTGAGGGTTCTTTTCGCTTGGTAGTTAGGTTGCTTGCGCCATCCAAAAAGTCAAGAAATTTGCCGATATTAATTAAATTGACTCTCTCTTCAGGTACAAACTAGGTTCAGTACCTTACCTAGGTACTTGACTTATCGCCCACCAACCAACCTCTGAAGCGCCGGATTGACACCCTCCAAAACATGAAAGGAATGGGATTCTGGGGCGAATTCTACTGCAAATCTTAGCAGAAAAAGGATGGACTTTGGGCCATCTCATCACTGACTTGCTTCACGCCTGGTCCCTGTCGCTGCCCACTACATACCACTACAGCGCACTACTACAGGCTACTCACTACTCAACTCGACCAACTAGACTAACCAAGTCACTCACTAGTGAATGGAGCATCGCTTTTTTCCATCGCCATCCATCTCTCACGACAAGGGTTTCGCTTCATGACATGCGTCGTCCCCGTCTCTGTCTGTACCTTGCCTTGATCCCTTGCAGCCTCACGGCCGAACATAAATCGTCCCCATTCCGAGCTTCACTCCTCCAGATTCTCCTTCAATTCTGTACCAGTTCGGTTCAGATCAGCTTGTTCAACAGCTTCACCTGCAACTGGTTCGCTCAGAAGCGCCTCCAAGGATCTTGCACTACTGTCTTAGTGCTTCTTCACTATCATTCCGCGAAGTTTACCTAGTTTCGTTTTTTCCTGCTCTTCCTAGAAACGGCCATCTCAGAGTGATCCATCTGCCTGGACCACATCCATACCTTGCCTTACCACAGACCACAGGACACACAGGTCACACCGCCTACAAGTTACATTCTACTGTACAGCCGCCAACCCAGTCCAGCCCAGCAGGAGGACCCAGAACCAAGGACCCAGGACCCAGGGAATTTCATCACCATTAAAAAAAAGGAAAAACCCTAGTCAACCGTCGTGGATGACCCTGGAGAAGAGACTTAGCCCAGCCCAGCCTGTCTCTTGGAAGAAAAGAAAGCCAGGCCCAGGATCATTCACTGCCCAAAGGGACCCCTCAAGACCCAAAGGGACCCATAGTGTGCAAGCTGTCCGCTGTTCATATCCATTAACATCGGGTTACCGGTAGTCTGTCTTGTTCTCTCTCTTTTTTTTAATTGGAACCCAAGGCGTGGACTTGGGAACGTGGATCCATTCTGTTGCTTCTTCACGCCGGTGGATTCTTTCTTTATCAGCCGCAAGTCTCGTCAGGACTCGTCGAAATTAACACTTATTTGCGGTTTTTACAATGATGAGCCAGTACACCATGGCACAACCAGATCATGCCTACAAGTCTTCAACAATGTCCAACAGTCCCTGGAATCCAACTCGCAGGTGAGATAGCATTCCTCACCCCCTCTGCTGACCGTCTCTGTACGTACATATGAAAGGGTCATGGTTGGCTAATTCACCAGTAGCTCATTTACCGATCCTTCGGTACATGGCAGTTTCGACAATGGCTTTTACTCGGCACAAAGGTATGGTACTTCTTGGAACAATACCAGCTCGGACTCATTAGTAACATCGGCCGCTTCAAGTGCCAACTACTCAGCTAGCAACTATAACCTAGCTGGCGGTCTGCCCATTGGTGCTGGCGGCCATGTATCGCGACCCGAGTCAGCCTATCCCGCTGCTCCATCTTACGGCGCCCGTCCTGCTTCAGGATCATACGGAAAGCCTGTCATCCATGGCTCATACAAGGGAGCTACCTCTCAGTCCTGGGAAAACCATGATCGATACTCACCTACCGACTCAGTGGACGATATCATCGCATCACCTAACCTGTCCGACTACTCCCTGGAAAATGGGATAAGCAACTCTGCTCCTGGAGGAAAGTCAAAGTCATCTGGCAAAGGTCGATCGCAAAGACGTCCCTCAAACCGTGACGAGTTTGACGGTCCTCATCAATTCTTGCAGCGACCACCTCCCGATGTCATTGCTATGCAGGAACGTGAGCTTCCTCACCTGCCTACGAACCTTCATGTCCAAGAGCAGGACAGTGTATTGAGCCAGGTCAATGACCGGCTTTCGCAATGCGCATACGATTTCGTTGCCAAGTACCAGTTCCCGATTCCTCTCACTCAGGACATGAGGCCTGTTGAGCGACCTCAGGATCGAGAATGGACCGAGTGGGTTTACCTCCTCAAGCGTCTCGCTACGAAGCGACGTATTCCAGCGCGAGTGCTCTACAATGGGCAGATCAAGCAGTTTGTCACCATTCTCGAGAACTCGCTCGAGATGAGACACGCCGCTAAGCACCAGAGTCGCCCTCTCAAGGACGACCGCAACATCCTTCAGCTGATCTCGGCCGGTATCCAGGTGGCCAAGATCCTGAAGGATGCGTCGGCTATGGACTACCTAGACCGACTATACGTTTCTACAGACAAGCAGATACAGGATCGTGCCGCAGCGCGGTACCGAGCTTAAGAATCCAAGCTTGAGCACACGAGTCTCCAATGCGACCGACTCTAATGATATACGTTTATGTGCTCTCCTACAACAGGAGGCATGATGCCTGCCGATGACGACAACGGCACGAATCAGAAACAGGGATGTGGCCCAGGCAAAAAGGGTTTGGGGCCACAAGCACAATTTGACATTGTGGACGATAATGTTTATCATATACGGACGATGCTCTCTAGGGGTCATAGGGGGCCGGCGTGCCAGGTTCGCACCAGCCCTTCCCAGCAACCGTCTTTCTGGTTGGGAGGCTAATGTCTGAGCGTGTTGGAGTTTATTTTATGGCACCTTGTTTTCTCTGGAATTTTGCTTCGCATATGAACGAGTCATGCTGTTTTTTCTCGTGCTTTTTGGTTTCTAGCACATGTTTATACTTGTCGTTTTTTAACTCGATTTGAGAAGAGTGCTCCAATACAGACAGGACTCACGATGATGAAATCACTGTGTATTTGAGGTATCATCAGCTGATTTGAAGATCTCATGGCACATCATGCCTGCCATTTCAACCGTTTGAAATAGTTTAACAGTTGGTGGCGTTGGGTGATGAGAATGAAGGTGGTGGTGTTGGGCATCGATCGGGTTGGCAAGGATTACGATTTGGGGGGTGAAGGCCGTGATGATGATGATCTCTCGGGAGCAGGCATCTCAACTCTATTCTCACTGCTGATCATTGGGCATGTGTTGGGCGTGTGATCTTAATGGGGATTGGGAATCTGGTAACCGTGGTCTTTGGAGACTGACGGGCGCTCTGTGATGAGATGATGGAGACATGGGTTCAGAACCGCATGTATTACGAATACAATATTGTACGTATAATCTAACATTGTCCTTGGCCGTTTCAGTGAAACCCACCATGAATGAGGGTGTTCTCTACTACAACATCAACATGGTAGCTAGCTCACGATTCATCGTCTTGTCCTAGGGTAGCTCAATATTATGTGTCTATACCTACCATGCCAGAACTTCAGGTTGAGATTCATCCAGAACCGACATGGAATACTCATGAGAATCATGGCATTGCCAGGATCAACCTAATATGGTGAAGCTTTCGAGGCCACATGTCATCTAATATTGAGGCTCCAATGCCGTAGGAAGGCTTGAGGCCTTCATGCTGTGATGCACGAAATCGTACGTACCAATCGGAGAGTCACAGGCACAGATCGATAATGCTACCATTGCTGCTGTACGATCTTGAATGACAGCTCGCACTTCTATGATAGACTCGTTCTACTGACCACCTGACAGTCAAAGCGAAGAAGACATGCGAATCCATCACTTAACTGAGTACTTGTTTGGGAATAGTGCAGCTGAGAGCATGTGCAGAAATGGCTGGTTGCGATAGGCCCTACCCTGCACTCTGAGATACTTAAATTTGGGTGCAAGCCGCGTACAATATGAAGTACCAGAGCCTCGGTAGCTGTTTGGGTTTAGCGTAGGAAGTGTTGAGACGTCCGAGTAGGTTGACCGAGAGGGAAAAGTGAAGCAGACGACTTGACTTTTCTTATTCATCTTTCTATTTGCTTGCTTGCTTGTTTCTTTCGGTCTGGCTTTGGTAAAAGTGCGATTCTCCCTGACTTATATCTCGCGCCCTCTTCCGCGCTGAAAAAGTGAAAGTGGTAATGAACTGGAGCCTTGACGACTACGCAGCTTGAAGAACTAGGATTCACTCACTGAGTAACGATCAAAATCACGACATTTGACGGATTCAACATAGAGAGTAAACAAGTGGTATCCAATCTCATTTAGCGGACTCGATTTCATCATATAAACATTCGATCTCATTGTCTGGCCTGGACACCACTAAGCAATATCTACAGTCCAAGTTAGATATCTATCAAGACAACAGTACATCTCCTTGGATACTGTAAAAACACACCCATAGAAATGGCTTCTGTACACTCCCGGCCGTCACCGAACTCCTCATCCTCCTACGAATTCGAGTCTGTCCCTGACGACGAATCATGGCAGTACATCGACTACACAGCAACGGGGTCAGGCCCCTCATCCATCGGGTTTCTTTCTGATCCCGCCAGTGGAAGCCTAGGGAGCTTCGCCATGGTTGGAAATGTCCATGGAACGCCATCTCCCTTCATGCCAGGCAATACACCCTCACCCTATGCTGCCGGTAACACTCCTCCACCATATACCTCTGCGAACAACTCATCCCCCTTCATGCTTGGAAACACACCTTCACCAACAGCTACTTCTCCCCTACTACTAGAAGAGATGGACCCAAGCGCATTCTTTGCCGCCAATGCCTCTTCATTCCAGCCTCAAGCAAGCAATGCCAACACGGACATATTTGCTTCCACAACAGGTGGCGGATTCACTCAGCCGCAAGACTTCTTGACACCGCAGCAGTATCTCTTTTCACAGCAAAATACGAACCAATTCCAACCTCAGGGCTTGAATGGTATGCTGAAGCGGAGGACGGCCTCCCCTCAAGGGCAGGGTACTGATGCTGTTGCAGACATGGCTCTCATGCAAAACTTCACAGCCGACATGTTCTCGATGGACGCGAATGAACAGGTTCAGGTACCTCAAGTCAACTTTAACATGCAGCAGCCAATACAATCGGATCCCAATGTTCCGCCATGGAACCCTACGAACACAAGGGGTAATGATGCCATCTTCATCATGGATGACTTCAACAGCTCTCCATCACCCATGAGCAATTACTCTCCGAGCTCGACAAACAGTTCAAAAGTAAGCACCAGCGGTAGCAAGTCTCCGGTATCGATGCCGATTCGAAAGGTCAAGGTCGGAAAGGTCGAGAAGAAGAAGAAGGCAGAACAATCTGGCAAGTTTGTCATTGTGACTCCTAACACCATCTCGGCACATGCTGGTCGCGAAAACCCGTTCGAGTGCTTCGAAGCTATGAACCGGACAAGTCAGCGAGGACGTAAAGGACCCTTGGCAAACGCTACAAAGGAGAATGCGCTGCAAGTTAGAAGACAGGGTGCTTGTTTCTGCTGCCACAGTCGCAAGGTCAAATGCGACCTGGAACGTCCGTGCAAGAGCTGCAAGAAACTAATGGTTCAGGTTCCTCAAGTTGTCTGCTGGCAGTTCAGTGACTTCGTAACCATTCTATTCCCCGTATACATTCGTGGTCATCTGGAAAGCAAAGAGATGGCCAAGTTCACTCGGGAGAACATTGCGGGTTTCCATATCCAGGGAGTAGAACAGGTGTGCTCCGTCGAACTATTCTCAGGACCGCGATTCAGCACAGTGTTGGCCCTACAAGCCAGATTCTTTACCCCTACCAACGCCGAGGTGCAGAATCATTGGCAGCTACACAACTTGGGACAGAATAAGGTTGAGCTGAGGGCCAACAAGGCAGCCAACCTTGGTATCGACCTCGAGAAGTCCGCCGAGAGGGACAACCTCAGAAAACGGACCAAGAGATACATCCAAGACCTTCTGAACGAGCCAGAATTTGTCGCCCAGGTCACAGATAGCATCACAAGCACATACCTGCCGGCGAAACTGCTACGGATCGTCAAGGAGTATGCTGACGAGACTGAGGTAAGTGAAACCTTGCGAGACGTATCATTAACCGAGCTGACAGTCATACTATAGTCCCTCATGGTCAAGCGTGCTCTGTCGATCTACTGTATGCATTACATCATGACAAGGCAGCTGTGCCTCACTCAGCAGACGACCGACTCCCTTCGATCCATCGGTATGATCGAGCAGGGCCCCAATTATGTCACCCCACGAGTCCTCGCACGACAGATCAAGTCCATCGTAGACGAGCTGATGCACCGTGAGGTACAATCACTATTCGAGCTCTTCAACCGATCTCTCAAGCCGAAGTCCCGACGCGAGTGGGCACCCTGCACCGCCGCCTTTCTCGTCCTCTGCCTCTTCATGGAGGCTGTAGAGACGGCAGCTGACACGTTTGTACTTGCGCAGAACGAGATCAACATGAGGAACAGCGCCAGACCGGAGTACGAAAGAAGCCTTGCGCTGAATACCTGTGCTGAGGTCGAGAACATGCCTTTCAAGCAGTTCGCTTACCAGTTCCACCAAGTCTATCAGACGCACAGCAAGGAGGCCAACTCGAAAGGTTTCAACCCTGTGCTTGACAGCAGCTTTGCCGAAAAGGGCGAGCTGGACGGACCGGCCGTGAGGTTCTCGGCTCAACTGCGAGAACTATTGTTCGGCGACAGCTGTAAGTGCGACTTCAGACCCTGCTAACGGACTGACAAGTAGTATTCTGGAAAGAGTCACAAAAGCTGATCATTGTCTGTTACATCTCAGGGCAAGAGTTGCAGTTTCTAGCAGCCACCGACATGATACCTAACACGTCGACTCATCCTTTCCCTATGGACCCGCAGACATTGTACACAGGGCGCCTCGTGGCCAGGTTTCTCATATCGTTCCAGGACGAGAGAAGCATTTTCGAGGACCTTGTCTGAACGACGGCTATTTGTCCGAGACATGTGCTGACAGAACGGCGAAATATGGCGATCAAGGTTGTTATGAAAGACATGGCGCATGCGAGGCTTTGCTTGGTATAACGGTTTATGGGACACGAACACCTTGCACGGAGCAATTAGATTTCTTGAATGATAGGACCAAGGGGACACGCAGACGGCACACGAGGCTGAAAGAACTATATGCGTGCTTGTACAGAGTAACGGAAGTGTCTCAGAGTGAGCCCGAGAGAGCATGTTTTCGTTCGAAGCTTATGGCAGTATCAATATGCTGAGCATGGCATGACACATTACATGACATGAGCCAGCAATATTTCTCTCGACGGGCGAGACATTGCGTGTAACACCTCGTGCAGCGTCCGACGTCCTGCCTCGAGTCACTGGTCACTCAGAAACATGTGAAAACACAAGACATTCATTCACGTTGAGTATGTTTGCCCGATTTTAGTCCTGATGCCACACTGCTTCTATGGTATCAGGGTGGAGCGGACCGGTTGTCTAGACCGTGGTTTCAATCTCCCACTACGAACGATAAAAATAAAGTTGACACACATGCGCATTGAAAGCGCGAGGTGTAGGCAATTCGTGGGTGCCGCTGAGCGGACTTTGAAGAACAAAAAAGAAAATGCTGTAGAAATGGGTCAGTCGTAAAAGCAAAGCATGAGTAGTATTAGCAACAGTGAGACATTGTCACACCAAACCAGCCTCGAGAAACAAACTGTCACAAACGCAAGCCC